>JAXQJW010000057.1:0-127187 GCA_037042135.1 Penicillium sp. PG113-03A | reverse complement strand
TCTTATCCCTAAGGGATTAGGGCTCCGATCTACTATCTATATATAGTATAATAAGGAATATCCTATATAGTCTTCTTCGGCCCCGATTCGCACTAGTCTATATCCCTAAGAGGCTAAGAATATACCTATAGAGTCACCTTAGATAGGCCTATTCTCTTAATAACCTTAGGGTTAAACTACTTATTTAAACCCTTAGGAATTTTCTTAGTCGGAGTCTCTATATTGTTCTCCTAGGTAGGCTCTTTATCTTTTGTGTAAGTAGACTTCTTAGGCGAAGTAGCTAGATTAATAGCGTAGGTTAGTATAATAGGAACCAATTTAGTGGCGCTATAGGAGATAGTCGATTTGGCTAGACTAGCTATTTTCTTAGTATAAGTCTTCTTAGTAGCTATTTTCGTTAAAGCCAATACTAGAACTTTATAAGTATCCTAAAATAGGTTGTTATTATCTAGGATCTCCTATACTTCTTTATAACTAATATTTAGGCCAACTATACTAGTATTAACCCCTTAGGATAGCTATATAGAGCTCTAGACGGCTATAGAATCAATACTAGGCTTATATCTACCTTCCTTATAACCTATCCTAGCGGTAGGGTCTCCCAATTCCTCCTAACCTATTATAGTAGTAGGGTCTTCTATTTCCTTAGGACCTATCTCAATAGTAGGGTCCTCTACTCCCTTCTAACCCGCTATAATAGCTAGGTCTTCTATATATTCCTAGCCTATCTTACTAGTAGGGCCCCCTTCTATCTCCTTATAACCTATCTAAATAGTAGGGTCTTCCTCTATATTATTATTGCCTATCTTAGTAGTAGGGCTTCTATAATCTATCTTAATAGCGAGGTCCTTAATATCTATAGCCGATTATTAACTACTATCTAAGATATACCCCCTCTCTAGAAATTCTAGAGCGGCTATATATATTAAATAGTAAAGATTGTTATTTTGGTCCTAGGGACTATATAGAACCTACTTATCTACTTTACTATCTATTAGTATAATAGACTTAGAAAATACCGAATTAAGTGTTAAATAGCTATAGATTATATATAGGATTGATAAATTGGATAGAGACTTACCTATTTCGATAGAAAAATATATTCCTAAGTAAGGGAATAGGTCGAGATATTGATAGTTTAGTAGATAGGAGAGGAGAAGTAAGAAACTAAGTAAGTATATTAATTTATCGATATATTATTTACCCCTTAGTTTAGTAGTTTAGAGTAGTATAAAAAGGGCCTTCTAATCTCTCTTTCTCTCTTTCTTTCTTTCTTTCTCCCTATCTTTCTCTCTCTCTCTACCTCTATCTCTCCCCTAAAAGAGGTAAAAGGACCTCCTACCCCTACGCTAATATAACCAAAAACTACTATATATACTAGGTAATAATACTATATAAGGGGGGGTTAAAATAAAGGGCGATTTGAAGCTATCTATAGTATCCTAATAGTTTCTTTCTATAATTCTTTAATATATAATACTAAAGACCCCTTAGAATAGCCCTTAGAGGTATTCTCCCTAAGTTAATAGCCTAAGGGATAGATATATACTTCGATTAACCCTTTCGATTAAGGGTAATAGGATCCCCTTTAGTAGTTAGGCGCTTTATACGCTAGGTTTTTTTAGAGATAATAGCTCTCTATCCTTTCTTTTATAAAGAGTCTAAATAGCCTATTTAATAGCGTTTAGCTATTATATCTTTCTTTGTTTCCTTTATATCTCCCGATTGGTCAACCGATCTAATATTTTTTCTATTTTGTATCTAAAATTAGCTTATTTTTTTTTAGACTATAAGTATATAAGGATATATATAGTCTTAGTAGGGGAGGATGCAATTTTTGTATAGGTCACCTAACCCTCTTGTCCGCCTAGTAGAACTCGCTAGACTATATATAACCCTTCTTACATACAAAATAAAACATTATTCAACCTTCTCCCGAAATCTCACTAATACTAAATCGAGGGTAGAAATATATCGACACCCTAGATATCTATAAAGAAGATATTGTTAACCCTAGTATCGATCTAGATAGAGACTAAATTATTATTAGGGTAGTATTCTATAAAAGTATTCTAGATATTCTATATAAACTTAGCCTTTATACTCTCCTAAATATAATACCTAGGCTCTCCGACTAGGAGCTAATATTAAATTGATATCTAATACTAGTAATACTCTAGGCGGGTCGCTCCTAAACTAGGATTTAGAATCCTAATAGGTATAGGCTATATAGCAAGATAATTATTATAGGCTATATAGGCCGCCTAATATCGAATTAGTATTAGAATAATATTAGAATAATATCGAAATAGGATCGAATAAGTACTTATTAGTATTACTATATATCCTAAGAAAAATCTATACTATAAAATATAATCCTTAGCTATTCTATTAAAATCGCTAAAAAGGCCCTAAGCTATAGCTATACTATTATCGAGTATCTAGTTACCCTATACTAAATCTATATTATTATTATCCCTAATAAAGGAGAAAAATATATTAATAAAATCAATAAGAATTATTAGCTTAACTATATCTACGCTAATTCCCTATATCACCTATATAAATATAGTTAGTAATATATTAATTCTTAATTAAATCGATATTGGTTATACCCTTATATAAGGTTTCTTAGAATAATTATAATAATTATAGGAATATAAAGCAACTATATTATTAATATAGCTAACCAAAAACTACTCCGAACTATCCTACTCTCGAACTACAACCTAGAAATATATTATATACTAATTATAGATCGCCTCTAGAGGAGTCGATTATAGAATATAATATATAGAGGAACTTATTAGGGAAGATATAATAATATAAGGGAAATAAGGGTATAAAACAATATTAGAATAAGGAAGGGGTAGATAGTAAGAGAAGTAAAGAAGTTAATAAGTAAGAGAGGTCAATAATATAAAAAAAGTTAGCTAAAATAAACCCTTACTTAACCTAAAATATAATACTTAGCAACTACTAACGTAACTAGTAAACGAGCGGCGCATATAAGCGAGCGGCGCACCCCACCTAAAATCGCGTCGCGCTCGCGACCCTACCCTCTTTATCCATCCACCATACCACCAAAACGCTCCTAATTAGCTAGAAATTCTACTAAGTAGGAGGGGAGGGTCTTACTAGCTATCCAAGCTAAAAAAAACCAAGATAATCTCTCCCTCCGTTAGCTAGCTACCCAATTTGATATATCTCTTACTACTCTCCGCCGTCGGCTTACTAGCCAGCCAAATTGGTCTACTACACGCGCTAACAACCATAAATTATCTAAATTAGAAGAGTAATCGCTTCTAAAATAGGTAATCTCTATAGATTCTTGCGGTGCACCTCCCCGACCGCCTTATATACGAGAAATAGCCAATATTCTATTGGCGGAGCGAGGAACTACCCCTATCTAGACGGTTGGCGAAAAATAGGTATATAACTTCGTCTATCGGCACAAAGAGATTAGTACCTATTTTGCACGCTAATATAACTATCGACGCGCCCAAAACAAAGATTCTAAGACGATTAGGGAGTGGTTCCAAACCGTCCAAAAAACTATAATTCAATATAGTATCTACCCCGACGATATCTATAACTTCGACGAAATAGGGTTTGTAATAGGGGTGATCTCATCTATCCGAGTGGTTACTAGGGCCGAATACTATAGTAAAGCTAAGCTTCTATCGTCTAGTAATCGCGAATAGGTAACTACTATCGAGTGTATCGGCGTATTAGGTTATTTACTCCCTCCTTATATAATATTTAAAGGGAAGGTTTATATCGAAGGTTGGTTAGATAGCTACCTACCCCCTAGATCATATATAGAGGTTAGTAATAACGGCTAGACAACTAATAAGATTGGCCTTTGTTAGCTAGAAAATCTCTTTATCCTATCGATAAATCACCAATCTAAGGGGATATATCGGCTCTTGATATTAGATAGGTATAGGAGCTATCTTACCCCCAAATTCGATCAAATCTACGAACAAAATAGGATTATACCTCTCTATATACTAGCTTATTCGTCATATCTATTACAACCCCTCGATATCGGTTGTTTTAGTGTATTGAAACGCGTATATAGTAGGGAGATTGAATCTAAGATCCGTATAGGGATAAACTATATCACCAAGCATAATTTCTTAGAATCTTACCCTATTGCGCGCGGGGAGACGTATAAACTAGAGACGATAAAAAATAGTTTTGCCGTAGTAGGGTTACTCCTATTTAACCCTAATACTATTATCGATCGATTGAATATCTCCCTTCGAACGCCAACCCCCCCCTAGTAGGGGTAGTGATATTTCGCTACAAACCCCCCAAAATCCAACCCAATTGGGTAAATAGGCATCTTCGATTAAAGCCCTACTTACGCGGCGATCGTAGAGTCTAATAAGCCCTACCAAGCAAGGGGTAATGATATTTGTACAATGGGTTCTGTGATGTTTGTACAATTTATCACGTGTCTCCTTGATTACGTACCCGGCCTAACCTAGTTCGGCGATTCAAACCTAGCCTAACCCAATTTGATGATTCAACCCTACTATACAAAGCAATTCAACGTCCCAACCTGGAAATAGGGTATGTCTTCATAGGTATAGCCGATTTCCCTACAATTGAAACTATTCTATAGCGCCTTTTTTTCTTTGTTACTCTCCCAAGGGCCTAGTTTACCCTACTCTCTACGCTTTTATCTAACCGTAGTGTTGTTGCTACGGCGATTCAAGGGTCTAGAACTAAGGTTGAGCAGGAGAGCTAGCAGGAGGGCCAGTAGGAGGGCTAGCAAGAGAGAGAGAGAGAGAGATTATAGAATATATAGATATGGTAGTGTTGGTTTCTACGGTGATAGATTGATCATGTCAGCAACACGTGATAAATTGTACAAATATCACAGAACCCATTTTACAAATATCATTACTCCCAAGCAAGCCCTAGATTAGATAATTAAGGGTTATAAGATTGCGATATATAACGCGACATTTCTAGCTCGCCAAAACGAGCTATTACGCAACGCACACAATAAGCAAGCAGCCAATCGCGCCAAATCTAGCAAGCAGGTTAGATATCCAAAGGGTGTTACTATCGGGGAGGACGGTAAACCGATAGAAACGCTAGAACAGGCGTCTAAAGGCTAGGTGATAGAGGGGGATAAACCACCCGAAACGATATCGCCAGCGTGCCAGCGGGCCCCCCCCTCGGTGTACCAAGTGCTTCGATCTAGGACACCGAAGAAATCAATGTAAATTACCTACTAGCTAGTTTTTTTTTAATTTAAATTGGCGTTTTGGGGTAGATAAATATGTTTTAATTTGGTAGGTTTGGTGGGGTGCGCCGCTCGCTTACATACGCCGCTCGTTTACCAGGGGTAATGATACTGGCACACCAGCTTTTGGCTATAGGCACACCAAATCACGTGCCGCTGACATGATCTTTTTATCACCGTAGCAACCAACAGTACTATATCCATGTATACAAAACCCATCTCTCTCTCTCTCTCTCTCTCTCCAACAGCGAGCTTCCAAGGTTATGCAAATCGAGCTACCCCGCAAGTCCCTCTCGGTATATGCACTAATTATTTCACTAGTACTATGGGGTTACTATGCAAACACCGAATATATAGCTGGTTTACTAGGTAGCTTCAAATTAGGCAATCCCGTTATCTGATATCCACCCATTTTGGCGAATTGGCTTGGATTCGTCCGATTTGGGATGGTTACCTCTGCTAAACCCTCGAATCACCGCGGCAACGACAACACAACAATCAGATCAAAGGGGAGAGAGTAGGGTAAACCAGGCCCCAAAGAGGAAGAAGGCGCCACCGAAGTGTTCCAATTGCGGGGAGATCGGACACACCTATAAGAGGTGCCCTATTGCCAGATTGGGACGTTTAATTGCTTTGTATAGTAGGGTTGAATCAAATTAGGCTAGGCGGGTTTTGAACTTCCGAAGTAGGTTAGACTGGATATGTAATCAAGAAACCACGTGATTTGGTGTGCCTATAGCCAATAGCTGGTGTGCCAGTATCATTACCCGTTTACCAGTTACGTTACTATAATAAACCTTACTATACAACCTTATAATAATATAAAGACACCCTAATAACACACTAATCTAGTATCTAAATAATAATAATTTGATACCCTACTATATAAAATTAGTTATATTATTTAATTTTTTAAAACCTAGCACCTTCTAATAGGTTACCTTAAGTAAAAGAGGTTACTAAAATTAGTATAAACTAAATATTCTAACCTACTCTATTCAAACTTGAATTCTACTACCTTTTCAATACTAATCCAACCTCTTACTATATAATAATAGCTAGGGATAGCTATCCTAAAGAGAAGGGATAATTATAAAGGGTTACTAGGTTATATAAACCTAAGGTAACCTTATATATATAGGAAGTAGGAATAGAAGGACCGGCCGAGAATAGGTGGTCTATTACTAGAAATAGGAGTATTAAATTATCGATTCTTAGTCGAATTATTATTGATTAGTATTATAAAAGAATTATAGGAAACCCTAAAGACTAGATTCTTAAGAATTAGTCTTTATGCTTCACACACTAATAAGTTCATCTTATAGCTTCTTTGCCTAATCAACCCCTTAGGTCTCACTAATCTATTTCGCTCTTCCTTAATTCTAGGCTAGGGTTATATAAAAAAAGGCGATTAGTACTTTAAGTATAGTAACTTTAGTTAAGGTAGATTCCTAATCTATTAAATTATTAGGTAGCTAGTATTATAGTAGTTAGAAGACTATTAGATAGTTACCTCTTTTTACTACTCTTTTAATCTATTAGATGTTATTATTAATAGTAAGAAGATAGTTATAGTAATTATTATATAAATTTAATTTAATCCTAACTATTCCTTTAAGTAGGTCGATATTAATTACTATATTTAGGAGAGTCTTTTTTAGTAGGTCTTCCTAATCTAGACCCCCTATAGCTATAAGAGTCTACTTAAACTCGCTAAAGAATTCTTAGAATCCCTTCTTCCCTTATTATATAGTATTAACTTATATAAAAGCCCTCTATATCTATTTAGGGTCTATAAATAGATAGTCTATTACTCTATAAAAGTCCTTAAGTAATACTTAGTTATTTATTATTATAGCTTTAATCTAGGGGTAGATATACTAACTTATTTAGTCTTAGAGTCTATCGAAGATATAAAAGATCTTTATCTTTTTAGTATAGAAGTACTACTAATCTATTATTAACTTAATATTAAGATTTATATAAAATACTATATATACTTTTATATTAGTTCTATTATAGGTCTTAATATTAGGGTTAACTAGCTATAGTTAAGGATCTTTATTTATTATAGGCTATTATTAGAAGCCTCTATTTATTAGTCGCTATTAAGGACCTTTCTATAATTCGATTCCTTCTATTTTTATATAACTAATAGGCGCTATTTAGTCGAAAGAAAAACAAATCCTAATATTAAGGGATAAACTAAATTATATTAATTAGGTATATCCTAAATACAAAAAGGATTTATTAAGAAGAGAAGAGAAAAGGATTTTATATATAAATTAGGCTTTCGCTTAAGAAGGTAGTTGGATTCTACTAGCGAGGTCATCGGCCGAGCTTCTTATCAAATAGGACTTTGTACGAAGGTCCTATAACAATTACTAACAATAACAAGCTATATAACTTCCTCCCTTGGTACAGAGAAACCTGCATTCCGCTCCTAGATCCACATAACACCGGATCCTGTCCGATAGATACGGGAATATACACCGCCGGCCCCCGTTATCAACCCCGGCGCTTATGTCTGGAAATAGTTGAAGCTTATGACCGTCTGTGCTTTGAGGCCCCTTGTAACCTCCTGGTAAACATGGTCGCTTTCAAGAGGGCAAGTTCCATCTTGACGGAGTAGTAACGTAAAAGCAGCCTTCTGTATATGAAGCTCATGGAACAAAGACGGGACTCCCAACATCTCCTCTGGCGGGGGATCCTTGAATATGACCGTACTAAAAGGTACTCAAAATCTAGCTACGGGTCTTACATCGTCATTGGGATCCCGCTTCGCTGATTTGTATAGCTCATCTAGGTTGCCTTCTCTATAACCAGATATTCGAACCTTCTCGTTGCCTGGACTAAAGCTTAGTCAGTCTTTGGCATACTTGAAAGATTGGTTTCTTAGAGCATTGCAGTAGTGTCTGCCCTCGCTGTTCCTCTTCAAGTCACAAAGTTGGCTCGATGTGATAGAGATTTCTCGATGTGTGTCCCCGTGAGAGTTCCTCGGTTGCGAAGTCCAGAATCTGTCCGGATGGCTATAACTATCAGTATCTAACTTTGGGAGACATTGCCGCTCGTGAGATATGTACCAGCGCTTCGACCGTAGCGGTCACCTGGAGCTCCTCCACGCCATCCACGGTTGTATGTTCTGGTACACGGCACGGTTCTCATATACCGGGAAATCGACACCCAATCATTTAGCGCCTAACTATATCACATCATCTAAAATCCCCTCAGAACCCCCGCAAGGCAGAATTTACCCGCCCCCAAGTCGGACTTTTCCTTTTAGATGACATTTGACTTTGGAGCAAGGCCCTTTCATACACCAATCAGATTGTAATTGCCCTTAGCCCAGCACCAAAATCTCATGTTGGCCGCTCGTTACTGGACAAGAAACGTCCGGCATTCTCATCAAGCTGCACACTATCACACCGCGACCCGGTTTGAGGAGAAAGACCTAACCAAGCTAAATAGCAAATCTCTAATATAAAAGGGCTCGAGAATTCCTGCTCTAGTATGCATCTTTCTTCATCTCTGGTCTTATCCTCACAAGCCCATACTCATTGCTCGTCTTCATCCGTCTATTTGCCTATCTATATTTTCGAACCCCTCGAAAACCCCTTTTATCAAATCGATCACCATGGGTAAGTTTCCAGAAGTATTGGTATTCATCTGTTGCAACTTGTTGGATGGCTAATTACTATGTATCCCTTAGCTTGCAGCATTTGCGGTGGTGATCTGAACGGCAATTACACCTTTTGCAATTCATGTAAGTCTACAGTTTGGCTTGGCCCGGATGGAAAGGATGGCGCTCTTATCCCGCATTAGAATAAGGCTGATATATGATCGCTAGGCAAATGCTCTATGCCCGGATGCCACAATGCTAAATCCGGCACGTATTTCTGCCCGAACCGTAAGTATCAGATATCAAATACCAAATCCATGGATGTGATATTTCACTTCTAGTGACAGAAATTTGCTAAATTTGTTGTGGGTTACGTAGACTGACCGAATTGCATAAGGTCGGGATTGAAAGGGAGAGAGAGAGATATTCCTGTTAACTATCTTAGAGAGTAAACTAAGAACTATATGATTTGTGGGTTTAAGGTGCCTAAGGTAGAGATATATGACCTAATATATCAATACACCCCCTACGCCGCAACCCTATAAATAATATATATAAAAATCAAAAATAGAGCCAAAAATAGGCCCAAAAACGTAGGGGATTAGTATATAAGGCAAATTTATTAGCCAATCCAATCTCCCCGCTATTAACAGTCTTATCCGCTACTTCTATATAGACGTAGCTATTGATAGAAACGACCAAAATCTTTGTGCCCTAGGGCCTTTGTAAGCCTATCTACTACGTTATCCTTAGTATTAAGAATATACAAGGTGATCTAACCCCTAGATACTATATCCTAGACTATATAATACTATATATCGAGAGCTTTTAGAGCCGGTCGATATCTTACTCCTCCGCTAATAATAAGATAAGTATTATTACTATCTATCTAGATAGGGACTAGCTAGGTCTTGTCTATATATAATTATAGGCTAATTTGACTAGTAAGCTAGGCTAAAAATATAGCCTCTTTATATACTCTATCTAGAGCTATATACTCTACCTATATAGATAAGGATATAGTAACTATCTAGTAGGTAGAATACTAAGAAATCGGCGTTCTACTAAAAAAGAAGATATATCTATCCGTCGACTTATGGCTAGATTCTATTGCGTATAACGTATTATAGTAACCGATCAACCCCTTAGAGGGATCAACGTAGAAGGATAGATAATAATTAATCGTCCCTACTAGATAATATAGGAGATATTTGATCGCTTTTATAGTATCCTAGGAGGGTTTGTATCGGCGTAACCGACCTACCGCAAATACAATATTAGGTCTAGTTTTACCTACTAACCAACCTAGCTTACCTAAAAGCTCTATATATCGATCTATCTTAGGGTAGGCGTCCCTATCTATACCTTCTTAGTTATTAGTCTTATTTAGATAAAGCTAGTTAATAGTAAAATTAGGTTGTATAGGGATTCGATTGGATCCTACTCCGACTAGGTTCTCCTAGGTTAGCAAATCTATTATATAGGCGGCCTAATTAATAAGAATCCTCCTATCCTAGTAGGTTACTAAGCAACTAAGAAATCTATTACTAGATAACTATTTAAGGTTGAATCGCCCCTCAATTTTATTAATTGCCTAATCGTTAACCTCCTATATAGGAGATACAATCTTTGTATTGTTAATATAGATAATTACTACTATATCGGCGCGGAAGAAGACGTATAGATCGCTTAGTGCTATTTAATAACCAAGATCTTATAGTGTGCTTTTAAATAGATTATACTAGAGGTAAGTAGCTTATTTTAATCTATAGAGTGCCTATAATAATAGGTATATATATCCCTTTTTACCGAAACTAGTTAGTATCTTTATATAGATATTACGAGTGTCGATCTCTATATTAAGGTAAGCGATAATAATATCGAACTAACTAACTATAAGAGATTTTACCGCCGCTAAGCAATAGAATAATTTAACTACTTGATCGGTTATAACTAGCGTATATAATTTGTCAAAATCAAGACCTAGGCGCTAATAGTTACTATAGATCACCTAGCGGGCCTAGTATTTAGTGATTTGGTTCTCTAGATCCTATTTAATTATATAAACCTATTTACTAGGTAAAACAACTAGTTTACGCTAATTAGCTAGTAAATCGTTCGAATTAGGGTAAAGAACTTCTAGGTAGGTATTAGCTACTTACAATTTGACGATCTAGGCCTCTATTGCTTCTTTCTACTACTCCGCTTTAGGGGAGTTCACTACTTCTTTATAGGTGATAGGGAGGGTAATCTAGAAGGACTTTTTCGATATATTAGTAGCAACTCTAGCGATTAGGGTTAGATTAGATACTTCTTTATTAAATTCGGTTGCTACCAAGACAATATATAGCTAGTATACCCCCTTATCAAGTAGGGTATCTATATTAATAACTACTATAGCGTATCTTTAGTTGTTATAAAAATCCTCTTTATTAAAGCGCTTAGTTTGCCGCTAGCCCTTAGTGATTTATATAGATCGATATAGTTCAATAGTCTAATCGGCGGTCTAAGACTAAGGTAGGCGGTTGTGCTAAACAAGGTAGACAATACGCAAATTATAGGGTAAGGTTAGCCCCTCCTATACTATCCAATATAGTGCCTCTATATCTAATATCTACTAGATTATCTATTGACCTATTCTTATTAACTCACCTAGGGAGGATAGGGTATTAGGATATACCCTAGAGGTAATAGGTTTATACTAGCTAGTAGGATCGGTCTATCTAACTAGTATTATAAGAGGATTAGAGGACTATAAGCTATTAGGGTTAAAATCGGGGGTTTCTATAATCCGCTATATCGCTATCTAGAACTATTTAATTATATAAGATTTATTCAATATCTCCTACTATTGCTCCTCAACTAGTATCTAACTTCTTCGATAGTCTTCCTAAGTATAATTAAGGTCGATCTAGGCCTAAACCAACTCTATCTAGGTATAATTTAGCTATCCCTAAAGATAGGGATTAGTTATCGTAAGCTTCTATCTACTACTAGTAGGTTCCTTAGGAATAGGAGTATCGCTAAAATCGAGAGGTAAAGGGATTAAAACTAGTATCGGAGTGTCTAGAAACCTATTATATAGACCTTCCCAAAATATAATATTATAACTAATAATAACCTTCTTCTTAATTAGGTTATACACCCAATAGAGATATCTATAATCTCTCTTATATCTAAAAAGATAACCAATCTATATATAAGGATCTAACTTATACCCTTTTACCCGCTTCTTTTCGGGGATATATATATATACCCGATAGTACTAGATATAGATATAGGATAGAGTAATTTTGGTATCTTTGAGATAGTGATTTATATCCTAATAATAGACCTAAATAGGGATAAACCCTTTTTTGTTTATAAGCCGATTAGATAGATAATACTAAGCTTTAGCTACTTCGGGCTAGAGAAATTCTAGTATATTAGCGTCTATTATTATTGCGCGGGCCCTCTATATAATAAACTTGCCGCTAACCTCGCTTACCCTATTCTAGTACTAGGTATAGGGTACGCTTAGTTTAACCACTCCGCCGTTCGCTTTCGCCTAGGTTGTGAAGCGTAAAAATTCTATACTACTATTAATATAATATTCTAGCGGGAAGTACCCCTAGCTACTTTTTATATTCAAAAAGAAAGAAACTATAGCTAGAGATACCTAATCTAGGGATTCTATAGCGATTATATACTATATATAAGTCTTATCGTCGATAATTAGTAAGAGATACTTCGAATAATTAATCCTAATCGGCTTAACGTGCTAGGTATCTATATAGTACCGCTAACTAGCCTATTCTATATAAATTTAGGGGGTGCGTAAGATAATCTAACTAGATTTCGCTAATTTATATATCTTATAATAGAAATCACCCTCTAAGATTTTATCTAAATAGTCCTAATTATAGTGTTGACTAGTCTAACCGATATAACCAAAACGTTGGTAAGCGATAAAAGGTAAGATCGCTAGCGAGGTTATATATATATACTTTACTACTAGTACCCTACTATACTTATAAGCCTTACTAATAATATTTCTATTGATATCCCTTAGGGTTCGGGTTAGGGCACTAGTGTAATAGATCTTAAGATCACAAAATCCTAGTTCTTTAGAGTAAATATTGAATAGTAGGCTAGGGATATAGTAATATTCAAAGGTGATATTATTTATATATCTATCTTCTAGTATAAGATAAATTTGAACTATTCTAATCCCTTCGCACTAAATAGTTTTACTAGGAATTACGCTATTATACTAATAGGGTTTATTATTCGGGCTATATAGGTAGTAGCTAATAAAGAATTCTTTATTTATATAAAAATACACACCTAATCTAGTATTAATTACCTATTGATTTATACCAATCTCCGCTATAGCAAGAGATACACTAGCTAGTCCCTTATTATCTATAGTATTAGTATTATTATTAATCTCGAGGTTAGCGATATTATAGAGGTTGTCAAGTTTATAAATAGATATAGCTACTATCACTAGAGTAATAGAATTGGTTTAGTAGGAATTGGTTATATAGATAGCTTCTAGGGAAGATAATAGATTATCTAGATCGGGAGTATTCTCGATTAGCATATCCTAGATATTATTATCAATATCTAGATAAGGGGTAAGCTTATTCGCAATCCTATCCTTATCCTAACTAGGGGCCAAAACAACTAAGCCCGAAAAATAGGAATACTATCTATCGATATCTATTACTACTATAGAGGTTAGAAGCTTAGTAGCTACTAGGGCCGTTTACTAAGCGCTAGTGCTAGATATATAGTTAACCTTAGGCTTATAGACCTAGATATCTTCGTTTAGCCTAAATTCTAGGCCCTAAAGATTAGGTCGAAGATACTAGTATATATTGGTTCTATAGCGACAAAAATAGTGACTATATTTACTATTAACTTCCTTTTTAGCGAGATATATAGTAATATACACCTAGGGGGTAATACCTAGCGTAGGGCTAGGGGATTTCTTCTTTCCTAAATCCTTCTTAGCGTCCTTAGTATTATTAGTATCCTTCTTCTTAGTATCCTTTTTAGTGCCGACGATAGCTACTAAGTAAGCTAGGTTATCTTAAGCCGATTTAAGATCGCGAACCAATTTAGCAATATAGTTCTAAAAATCCTACTTAGTAAACTAGTTAGGTGCTTATATATCCTAACCAAAAGCGGTTATAAGCTATTTAAAAATTATAGATTGTCTAAGAGGATCGTTACTAAGAGCTCTATCAATAATATAGAGATAACTAGCGAATAGATAAATAAAGATATAACTATATCTAACCTTACTATAGAGGGTTATTAGGTTCTCGATATATCTAATGTAGGAGCTATTAAACTCCCTAAAGATTAAGTTTACCTAGCGTAAGTAATTATTATAATATACCTATAGGCTAGCGCCGACTAGTATTTCCTTAAGGATAGATACTAGGGTATCTACTATATATCTTATTCCTATATTATTCTAAAGTATAAGGCTAGTATAGATAGATAGGCCTATTGATCTTTCTATCTATTTAGTTACTATAAGAGATATATTATACTAGTTCTCTCCTAGTATTATACTAGGTTTAGGGCGGTTAATTATAATATTAATAATTGCTTTAGTATTCTATCCTTATAGATAGAATAGAATAGTTT
Source organism: Penicillium sp. PG113-03A (assembly GCA_037042135.1). Taxonomy (NCBI): domain Eukaryota; kingdom Fungi; phylum Ascomycota; class Eurotiomycetes; order Eurotiales; family Aspergillaceae; genus Penicillium; species Penicillium sp. PG113-03A. The sequence continues at coordinate 112,662 of JAXQJW010000057.1, read as the reverse complement.
CTATCTATTTAAGGAACTATTCTTTTATCTCTAAAACTAGTAGCTTATAAATAACAAAGTTTGCTACTAAGGGTAAACTATTACCCTAAGTCTTACACTTCTCGCTCTTTAACCTCTTCTATATATCGCTCCTTAGGTCGGTAGCTTTAGATTATAGGGGCTACTATACTAGCGCTTACTCGGGAATAGGTTCTTTAAAATCTAAGTCTAGTTGCTTAAAATAGGCGGCTACCGGTTAGGCCTAGGTTGCTTATAGTGGTCTACTAAGGGCCGGCTCCTCTATATTAGGGAGCAATAGGTCTATAACGACAAAGGTAGGGGTAGTAGAGATCTCGGGTTCTAGATCAAAAATAGAGATAAAAAGGTAGCTATAATAGCTAGGGAAGTAGTGATTCTATTTAAAAATCTACTACCGAAAGGCCGTCTAGGCTTATAACCTATTGTGGGTTACGTAGACTAACCGAATTATATAAGGTCGGGATTAAAAGGGAGAGAGAGAGATGTTCCTATTAACTATCTTAGAGAGTAAACTAAGAACTGTATAATTTATAGGTTTAAGGTGCCTAAGGCAGAGACATATGACCTGACATGTCAACAAAATTTTCTCCAACAAACAGATACATGCAAGTCATGCGGCGGGAAGACTGAAAATGGTCAGAACTGCGAAGATTGTACGTATGATTTCATGAGCGTCCTGACATTTATTCCATTCATCCATTCACCCTGCCCTTCTCCACCTCGCCAACTTCTCATTCAATCAATGCCGTTAAGCCTAGACCCTAATTTGTTGATCCAGGCCGTTAGACATCGACTTGGAGTACCAATATCAAGTTTTGATTTTGGATTACTTTACTGGTGCTTATTACCGTCTTCCAAGTTATGTGCTCCAGTCAGCATGGCTGTATAGCCTAGCCAGAGATTCTAGCTATAGTCATTCATTCAAGAATCAACAGGGCGAGATATTTTATCAAGAAACTGCCCTTATCTATGGTTTGACTAAGCGCTTGAGCTAGGATAGTAAACATACGATATCCTAGATGAAACGTGTGAAACATCAAGTACAGTCAGTACGTAAAAGCTTTAACACCCCGACTAATATTCTGCTGGTAACTCAATCCTGTACCAGTCAAAAATTGGGAGTAGGGGGAGGGTATACCAGGTTCGGAAGGCGGTAACACCACGTAGGTTAACACTTTTGCGGTCATTGACATTAATGGCTGTCACATTGCATGGAGAAATTCGACTATATTGACAGTGCTCCAGGTCATTGAAGTGCTTCGCTGACCATTCTGCAGGCTTCCTCAACCTCACCCAGCATTACAGCACCTTCCACGCACCCACTTCGACTAGCCTTGGCGTTGAACATGATCTCCTACACAAACCCCTCTCCGGAACATTCTGCCTCTTGCTTCTGCGATACGAAATGACGGCACCTCGGCCGCGTTCCCTGACCACTTACTCTGCATATCACCCTAAATCCAATCGCCTGATACCAACTCCAACCATGCAAAACCCTCGCTTCGTTCAGCAACAGACCTAACTCCAAAGAATGGGATGCACTAGCACCAATCATTCTTCAAGTAAGGCAAACCACTCCGGAATCTCCTTAATGAGTCTCCACATGTACTTCTCTAGCTGGACCGCACACTTGTGGTATACCGTTGTGGCGTCATTGTACTGCCGACAATTACTAAAAATCAAGTTGAGATCGCCGACAAGGTCTTTCGGAGCAGAATAAAAATCATGCTCTAATTTTTCTTCCATAGTCGACAGATCCATAGGTGATTCAATGATATTGTAATAATCGGGGACTTCGTCTTTGTTGACCGGATTGAGGAAGGGCCATGCTTGTTTATGGTTTTGGATTTGATTTAGAAAACGTCGAAGTTCGTTGAAATAAGGTCCGTGGCGTGGTTCCCGTGCTAACTTGTCCATGTCTGGAGACCAGCCAGTTGCCCGAATAGCAGGGATAGAGAGTGGATCGATTGGAGTGACGATGCCGTTGGCCCATTGCTGAGGCGGTGGATGAATGATATGGCTTTTGCTCATAGTACGCATTTTGGCTAGAACGGTTTCCTTCTGCTTAAGAAGCATACGGCCAACTTCGAGATACCGTATCCGGGGAAGCATAGAGCATTGCATAAGTGTGCCTCCTTCGTAATCCTTGATATACCCCATCCAGATAGACTTGTCGAGAGTGATCTCTTTAGTAAAACCTTGTTTTTGAAAATATCCGGTAGCATAATTATCGGCGTAAGTTAGAAAATGCATCACTAGGGAAGTAGCTCTAACGTAATCTTTCAAATGAGCCATGAGATACGCTCCGTATCCTTTCACCTGCTGATGGGATGAAACCGCGCAAAAAACGATTTCGGCAAACTTATCTCGGAACGCTCGGAATGTTATTCCGCCAATGACCTCTAGAGGCAATTTGACGATCGCTAAGGACAGATGAGCGCGATCGTAGACGAGACGTGCGATGTAATCTTTGGGCATTTTCGGAAGTTGTTTTTGAAATAGGCATTTAAGCCCTGTAAGGATAATCGTACTCTCTCTGGAGCCATCGTTGTAGACAACTCGAAATTCGATCTCGCCATTTCGTTCTTCCAAAACTGCAGGCTTTGGAACAGTTAGAAAGTCTCCTAACATTTAAAGGTCCTAACATACCTTCTCTAGGAAAGGAACCCTCCAGGTTATAGCTGGAGTCTTAACATCCGGTTCTGTCAACCCATCATGAAAGCTTTTGATCCTTTTGGCATCAGGAGCAGTATTCGGTTCTTCGAAAGTCGCACGCTTCGCGTCGAGATTTTGCCCGTTATCGGCTGGAAACGATTGCGATTCTGCTTCGTCCATCTGCGTTGATATGCAGGCGAACCTGGACCTTCGATAGGTAGTGCAAACTAGAGCGAGATAACCTCGGGCTCTCTGAAATTATCGCAGCCTTTCGCCTTTGAACGATGGAAATGTTGAGTGGGGGACACCAGGGAAGGACTGTGGAAGGGTAACAAACCCTGTCAAGGACTGAGTTCGGAGCTCGGCCAAACTGTCCAACCGAGAGCATGAGACACGTGAGGTGGGCAGTATAGTCATCGAGCAATACGTAAACCTATAGAGCTAGTAACGAGGCCGTCGACGGTCGCATGAAATCCAGCCAATATTAGACGGCTATTTACGCGCCGTTGGTGATTATGTGCTCCGGGATACGAGACGCAGCCGTATCGCGACAGCCCCCTTTTCTAAAAGCGCTAAAATGTTTCGGCATATCATTTGTTGTCATTTGGGGCCACCAGTGGAGCTACCCTGGGTGCTGAGAATTATTTCACAGGCAAAAATACTCCGCTTTGCCCATCTGCCTCTCCCAGCCAACAAATCCCCTGCTCCTCGCGACTCATGGCTGTGGGCCGGAATAGGGCGCTAAGTTGCCGGCTCTCGGTTAAACCGCTTCTAGCAAAGTGCCGGACCAGGGGGAGAAGAAGGACGTTGTTTTTGGGTTTTCCAACGTGTGTTTATCTTGTTTGTATTCTCATCTACTTTTATTCTATGAAACAGTCCTCCAGTGGCTGGCAACCACTCTCTAGCAGCCGGCAGGCCTGACAGCACTCCCACGCGGCAGCATTTACATAGAGCGAGCTACATCGGGCAAATCAATTCACAACCATCATCATCATGTACTAATACTTAATGTAATATGCTTCGAGGCTACTGGAATAGACTTTCGGCCCCCTTCCAAACCTACAAATCGCCATTCGCATGATGGGACGCGACGGCCGGGATAATGAGGTGATGGCATCGCAATAGCTGCGTGACGGACTCATGATGGGTGCGTGATAGACTCATGGTCGGATTGATAGCAGACCACGACTTTCCGCAACGCACCACGATTTCTTGCAGAGCATCAGTTTTCGGTGATCGAGCACGCACTCGTCCGAGCTTTAAAAGAGGCGCGAGGGCGTCCGATCTCTTGACATCTTTTTCAACCTTACTAAATCTAAAAATGGAGAATATTACCGACAAGGAGTTCCAACATCTTCTTGACATAGATCAAGGCATTGGCCTTAAGCCGTTCCTCTCTTTTGATCCCGCATTACTCTCTATTAGTGACGGTGACCTTCTTTGCCTCCCTCCACTTCCGCCTATCGAAGAAGAGGTACCTCCACTATCCGACATTCCACTTCTTGAGGATAATAGATCCGTCCATTCGATCGGAACTTCAGTGCCGGAAAAACAAACTATAGATAAAGTACTACAGCTTCTTGACCGGCAGAGGGAGAAACAGGAAGCGATACAGCTAGAGTAAGTCTCGAATCAACTAAGAAATAAAACAAAACGTGCTAACAAGTCTCAGAATAAACGCGTTGAAGACGTGAGCACATTTGCTAAGGCAAAATACTTCAGATTTACTAACTGCCGTCAAAGCACTCTAGAGAAGATCCGAAAGTATCAACTAGAGTGTCTTAACCCATGGATTATAGAAGTCACAGAGACGCTCCAAAAACTTAGATATATACAGGAAGAGCCCCCCGCTTCGGCGACAGATAGAGAATTCGACATCAACTTTGATAGGCCTTGAACCTGAAGCTTTCAGAGGAGATAAGACACAGGGTGGAAGGAATGGAAGGGACAAGGATAGAACTATTGGATTAGCCGCAGCCTTGAGGTCCGCGGCTGGCCGCGGTTTTGGAGCCCGTATTATTTGTTAGCCTTCTCTAAGATGGGGGCCATTCGGTATTATTGATTTAGCAGGGATGAAGGACCTTTTGGGCAAGTTCTTTCCGCGTTTGACCAGGGTCGCAGGCGCCCATGGCATCTTTAATTATATTGATTGGCTTTCGACGACATTCAGTTCCTCCCAGTATGCCGCACAACAAAGAGCTGAGTCACGAGGAAATGCGTATTTAGTAACACATATAAAGAGAAATGAAGTCCGGCTCGTTTCCCAAGTAGATCTCCCTATTAATCATAGCCGGATTGAACTAGACAGAAGAAGAAGCCGTATTGCTGATTGTCTTCGCTATATAGGGCTACCCACATAAGACAATCTTAGAAATGCTAACCAACCGAAGTGCCGAGATACGAGCGATTCTATCCACAAACACGCCTCTATACTAGCGATTAGTATTAGCTATTCGAAACAAGTTGACTAATATACGCAACCAGAATCTAGATCTTTGGGTGAATGGAAGGGGCTAGGATCGAGTGGCAGTTATAGTGTACCTTTATCGGTTATCCGTCGATTATAGACTGATTGTTCGGCTTCTTAACTTGACTAAAACCGATTTACGAACCCTAACCAGCGTACATCGTTCTTACGTATTCGGACTAAGTTATACACTAATAACGATGGGACAGACACGCACCTTTTGAGCCGATATATGACGGAGGCCATATGCGCGTGCGAGAAAAAGAGAGGGGAGGACGGAAAGTGCGAAAGTGTGTGTGTATATATGCATATGCACATGTGAGCGAAGAAGAGAATAATTGTCTATATGCTATATTTGCTAAGGAACTCTTAGTGATAGCGCTACCAACCATGCTCTAAAGCATTCTCTAGTAGCTTTTCAGCAAAGAGCTTAGCATTGGGGACTTGCTCTAGAGGCTCTATCGGTCCAATTAACTTTATAGCTAACCCGGACGCGGTTTAGTACCAAGACCCAACAATTAGCCGCCCCCTAGCTCTAAACTAATATAGGTCGCACAGCAATCACCTTAGCGGTTGCGTTTGAGGGAGGCTACCGCGGGCGTAGTGTCTGCTTAGGTCAAACTTGCTTAGTATCGTGTGTACGTAAGTACTGATGGTATGTGCTGCAGATCATCCTATTTGCGTAGGTCGACGATCGCGTGAAACCCAATCAATCTTGAGGTAAGCTCGACGTGCCGTTGTGATCGGATTTGTCGGAGAACCAGGGAAAGCTTTCCGGTCCCGCGCGGCTAGGTTCATTCTACCGAGCTAGCACTATGCCTAGCCGCACCGACTACCTTAGCATGAAGCCAGTCTTCGCAGTCAAATTCCCCCTTCGGATCACTTAGATGACTCGTAAGTATGAAGTTTACGGGGCATAACGGTCGGTTTTCCCTTCCCAACACAAGGCGGAGGGCGCAACAGCTAGCACGTAGGTGGTTGATTGGTTGCTAAGCGACTAAGTTACCCCGTTCGAATTCCTATGTTCGAATCTCTATTGGTCTAAATCGCGTGGAGAGATAGAGGCATCCATACACTACACGTTGATATACAATACTTTGCCACTTTATCATCACAGATACAATTCTCCTTTTTATACTACTACAACATTATGTTATTATATGGAGGCCGATGTTTGGAGGCATTTCTTACCGTATATTGACATAAGTCCTCTTAGTGTATTCACGCTGCTTTGTTATACCTGACCTATCACCACTTTTCGGCCTCCGGTACTCTAAAAAGGCAAGAGGGGCGTTGTTGGCCACCGGGATGGATTCGGTCCTATCAGTCTCTTACTATGTCTACGGTTGCTGGGAGCGCACTTACACACTCTACGTGCAGGGTTCGCGGGGGTCCAGTCTGGTTTGATCATGGTCATGTAATTTTCTCTAGGTATCAAAAATGCGTTCGAAGATACAAGTCCATATCGCGGAATTACGATTGTCAGCGGGAGATATCATTGTTCCCGCGTCTCCGGCAACTGTTCTTAAATGAGGCGGGCCCCATGCTCCTTCTTCCCTTTTCTACTTCTCGCTGTAAGCCCTTCTGATTTTGGCTATTGTCGATTGCCCACCCTCACCAATATGATTTCACCTCCATCAAGTAGCGGGCTTTGTTGCCAGGTTGACTTTTTCGTCAATAAAGAAATTGACCAGCTATAGCATTTTGAGCCTTTAAGGGAAAACCTACAGCCGGTTCTCAAACTGTTGAAATCGTTCCTCGCGATCCTTGATTGCAATGGGAGCATCGCGAAGCATTTTAACACGCCTCTATTTAGCAGCAAAATGGAGGCCATCATCAGCGAGTCCTTCAGCTGTCCCCGTCCACGTACCGTGGAGCTTTCTGATACGGAGGGTCATCGTGGATCTTATCTCACCTGGGGTGAGCTCGCACGAGAGGGTCTCTCAGAAGCCCAGTTCGAATCCTGTGATGGCGGTGTCTACCACTGTTGCGTTCGGGGGACATCCGTTGAAGTGGGCAAGGCTGATCGTGATGTGCTTTGTTCCGATTTCCTTCAGCGACTTCTCCAGGCCCGCGTCGATCCTGATGACGTACAGAAAGAGCGCGATTCCAGATCCCGAGTAATCACGGATTTGACTCGATTGAACGAAGATGTGCTAGAAGGTGAGAAAATTTTGACCGCACGTATTTATTTTCGAAAGCAGCTAAATGTTATCAGCAGCTGAAAATATTCAGAAAATTCTCCATGCCTTGCGAGAGCAGGATCCCAGCTCTAGTGATGACGTACCGTCAACAGATCCCACATCATCGGCGTCATTAATCGCGAGTCCAAAATATAATGCGCGTTCAGGCATCGATTCTGTGACCCATTCTGAAGTGATGGATGGAGACGAGCAGAACCCTGTCCAGTTACAGCATGAAGGGATGAACAACAACGTTGGAGAATCGGTCCATTCGGAGAGGGGAGCTAATGCGTCCCCACCTAAGACTGCCTCTACATGGACAACGTCTGAGAAACGACAATTGCGGACTTTCTTGGCTACTCGACAACACTTAACCTGGGCCCAGGTCGCGAAAGAGTATGAGCAGACATTCCAAATGGGACGAAGCCAACCATCTATTGTAGGCCAGGCTCGTCGAATGGGCATTTTGCCTCGACGCAAGCACAAGAAACTGGTCACACGAGCGAACCGGCGCAACCTCGTCGTGTTGAATGCCTGCATTCCGCATAACCAGAGCGAATCTTCCCCGACCGAATCAAACGCGGTTTCTAATCCTTCTCTCGTCCCATCGGGGAGTCCTTCGCGAAAGGAGATTGCTGAAAAAGGTCTCCGGCAACCACTCCAACCCGAAGTTGGATTAAATGGCCCCACGAGTCTTCTGGCCAACCCTGCGGCATCAACCACCAGTTATCCAAGCACTGGTGGAAACCCACAATACAGACACCTAGGCAATAACTCCCAAGGGTCTTTTGGCTGGATATTAAATTGAAAGACGCAGGTATGGTACTGACACACTGCGTAGTTTCCTGGAACTTAGAGCTGATTTCCATGCAGTGCCAGGGCCCTACCTAAATATTTACTGAGTGGAGAAGATAGTGTAAACTCTTTCCACGAGATTCCCTCTAAGTTCATTATTCATGTCGCCTGAATTCTTTTCTCTCGTTTTTCTTTGACCTGCGTCTCCATCTCAAAAGGGCTGGGTGATCCTTCATGTGGGTTCTGACCGGCGTGACTGAAAGGAAGACTTCTCTATACTTGCCTCTTTTGCACATTGTACGGTATCCATAAGTAGCAATTTCACGGCTGGGGAAATTCTCTCCATCCCGGAGGGTGCTCTCAGCTAGTATCCCCGCGCACGCATTTATTCGAGCACAGTCCGAAACTAAGCGATCGAGGACTGACTCTGGGTCGTTGGAAGCAGGCAGTCTAGTTGGCGTAGGGACAGATGACGAATAGACGTGTGCACTCTCGTCCGCTGGGTTAGGGTAGATTTCGTCGGTCAAATTCTCCCAGAATTCTGCGGTAGTCATGATCTCGGTGTCGGCATCAGAATCAGGCTGGCCTGCCTCGCTATGACACCAGTCTTCGTCAACATTAATCACGATAGGATTAGACGCTGAGCCTAATGGAGCAGGTTCATCTTCGATCACTATGGGATTGGCCTTAGTGCCTAGCTCGGGATAGTTGAGAGAGGCGCGTACGACCACTTCAGGCCATTCCCATAGCTCAGCAGGGATTGACGCTTCGCAATATAAGGTAGCAAAGTCAACAATGTTGCCGGATGATCTCCTACCAGCAGCTTCATACGACATAGTTGCAAGAGTTCTCGAAATAATTAGAGCGGGTAGAACGGATAGAAAGAAATGCGTAATGGTTGATGCAGGGCAAGACTGAGGACCGAGTTGAGACGGAATATCTAACTGTGCTTCTGACTTATCTCCACGGAGTAAGTGTGCGAGGAGAATGGTTTATATCTCTCGTCTGACCGATTACGCCTTGTTCAATCCGCAGGCTGAGGCGGACACGCATAACGAAGTCGATACTTTAAGAAGGCAAAAGTCCCAACAGGTTTGCATTCAGACGAGACCTATCTGCCAATTGTACCCATGTCCAATAGGCAGTGCAGAGAGCTGCCGTGCGAATGACTTCCCTGTCCATCCATCGAATCCAATCGTCTGCCGCAAAACGCTGTTGTTATTTCAGGAGGACTGCACGTCTGCGGATCGTCTGCGCTGGTGTCATTGCCGGCGACTTGATTGAGCTCTGATTGCCAGTCGTTCTATGTCCAGGAGAGAAGACGAAACGCGCCCAGACCAACACGGTTGCAATGCCCTGTAGCAATTCCCCTGCAGCACCTCCGTCCGCATGACCTAGTGCTGCATGAGTAGGTAGAGACCCTTGTCTATCATGTCCTCTTTGCCAATCGATCGCGAGGCCAACGAGTATTCCGGCGACAAGGCGCACTTAGTGACAAGGGTCGAAACTGCGTAGTTACTCAGAATGGAAACGGGCCGGGCGAAATTTTGGCGTAGGTCGAAGGAAAAAGGGATATTTGTACGTGATCAGACGACGTCGTCTGGGCGTCCCGACATAACCGCCGTGAAGCTTTCACAATCATCGGGCAAGAATGAAGCTCACTATGCTTATCTTGGTCTTGGTGGGTTTCCGTAGGCCTAGCAACCACTGGCCCGACGAGAATGTCGACTATCAGCGACGATTAACAGGAGCCTCATTCAGCGTGCATCTCCGCAAGGCATATTTAGAGCTCAGCTGTGCAGTGATGCTTGTCTCGAAAGAGAGCAGGGCGAAAGACTCTAGATGCACGAAGTGCGACATTTCGTCAACCGATTGTCATGTGAGGCAACAGAACAGCAGGTCGGCACAGCGGACAGAAGACAAAATTACCTCATCTCGAGCGCAATAGTGGGAGCTGAAGGGAAACGGGGGGGTTTGGTGAACGAAAGCGGCGCAGACTATATTTAGGGATCGCAGAAGCTGACGAGTCGCGCTAGGGACAACAAAGAGTGGCGGAGCTCGGTGTTCCGGATCAATAGCAATAATGCCTCATAACCGAGCACGGACGGAGACGAAGAGGAAGGAAAGGAGAAGTGGGCGGGCCAAAAAAAGGACGCAGTGGAGGGGGGGGAAACAAGGAGCCTTTATAGAACCACGCACGGCGACGCACAAGGACTCATGACGCTAAACGGAAGGGAGAAGACTAGACCTAAGGAAGTAATTCGCCGTCACCGTCCGATATGGTGTAGTGGCTAACATCGCCGTCTCTCACACGGCAGCCGGGGGTTCGATTCCCCCTATCGGAGATACTTTTTGATGTTTTTTGCTCCCCATGTACTTACTTACTACATTATACTACTCCGTAGGCATATCTAAGATACGCTTTAAGAAATGAATCATCACTAACCTGAATGGACTCCGGCATTGGCTAAGGCCGCTGCAACCTAATGCATGCTTGTCCCTTGGTAACCAATCACAACAAATCGGTACCTAGTGTAGTGGGGAGCTAAAAACAGAACAGCACCAATGTAATTTGATCAGCATTTGCACTAGCGGAATATAGCTAGAATTCCACATTAAACATATCTCTTTAAGTAACGACCAACCACTTTGTTTGTCGCCCGTCTGTTTCATCTCCGTACCTCGTAACTACATGCACATCGCCGCGATCTTGGACAAATTTACAGTATGGGTGGCATAAGAAACAGTGCTCGGATTCTCAGTCATCCGGCTCAAAAGAAGAAATGCCTTGGTTTCAAGACCCAAGATAGATGGATCGGAAGGCTAGGAAAATCGGCAGGTAACGTTTAATAATCCGTAGCTACGCTATTGTGGAGCAAAAAACATGAACAAGTAAGTGTAGATTGGATTGGTGAAGTGGCGATGGATGAGTTCTCTATATTTACCTATTGGAATATCAATTCATATCAAGCCCAATTCGTATTTTATCTATGCTCAAAACAATTAAACACCCAATGTACATGCTAGAATCAGTGACAAACCCTCCCAATGCAAACCATGACATGTTTTATTTCTTTACACAGTCTCGATCCAATTCGTCCATTGACATTGGCAGCCCCCGGTTCCCCCATCGGTTCCGCCCCAGCTCTGTTCCGGCTTGTTCGCATCTTCATCTTTGAAAACACCCGACGCAGGGTTTACCAAGTTACCTCCGACTCCACGGTCCTCGAGCTGCAGCTTTTTGTACGTGATATTGTAGCGCCCATTCTCCGTGAGCGCATAACAATACACGAGTTTGTCCCGCTCCGCCCCGCCATGTCGGTCCACTGTAATTGTAACCGGATATGGAAACGAGCCGGGGCGGGTATACTCCGTAGCCGATGAGGAAGATCTAGATGAGGTGGATGTGGGCGTAGACGCAGATGCGGTGGTGGAGCCCGTCGTGTTGCCTCCGCTGGCAGAGAGCAGAGTGCGCCCTTGCTGAGAGGGTCGAGTCCAGATTTGGACAAGAAATCTGGTCTGCGACCAAGTACAGCGAGCTTTGGCATCGGACTTCTTTGCTCCGCCATTCATGTCGTTGGGATCCACCAGATCACTTCCGTTGAAAACAGACATCGACTCGAGAAAAATAGATTTGTCGAAGTATATGTAGAATCCATAGTGCTCGTTGGACTCGCCACGATTGTAAAGACGGATGGGTTGGGATGAAGGGAGTGGGTGTAGTGTTACGGCTGCAGCGGTCCCATCTGCATTCACAGCTGGGGGCGGAAAAAGGGTTGTCAGATTGGGAAAAGAGGCGCTGTCGGAGCGGCGGTATATGTTCGTCGAGGAAAGACGGACAGGGGAGAGCATTGACATGTAGAAAGGTGTCGCTTCTCCGGCGTATGGTTGAGAATTCCCGTCAGTCGTATTCCCCAAGAAAGACTGCTCTACAGCACTTGGCGCTGCTGGATTCGGAGTGAAGAGGCTACTATCGTCTCTCTTGCTTTTGCTTGTGGTATCGGTGCTGTGATTGTATGTCCCATTGCGAAAACGGATTTCCACCCTGAAAGTCGGCTCACTTGCCGTGTATGGCTTGTTATTGAATTGTTGATCCGGTGGAAGTGCGCAGCTCCAGAGTGAAGAGGGCTTTATGCAATTCGACTTTTGTACCCGTGTCTCTGATCCGGCAATCGTCGCGATCCCCGTCGGCATGGGTGGATACCCTGTGAGGTTCAACCACCGTGATTGAACGAGGGTGGAGTCTCCTTTCCTGGTCAGGGTTGTTGCCAGAACAATTGCGAGAATGATGATGATCAAGAAAAAGGTACAAATAGCAAGGTACCATCTGCGACGAATTCGACCCTCGCGACCTGGACGTCCAAAGCATCCTTTCTTGCTAAAACAGCCTCGTCCCCGCCAGAGACCCCCAATTCTTCTTCCAGCAGCATCTTCACGCTCCAATCTTCGCCGTCGAAATTCCATAGGTCCTCGTTCTCCAGTTGGGTTCATGATGGCTGCACCGGGAGCAGGATAAAGGTCATAGCGTGGGGGGAGAGGTGCGTCTCTGGGGTACTGCGTGTATGCAGGCGCTGGAGCATTCACTTCAGCGAGGGGAATGGCACCAGGTCCGCCAGCTGCGCGTTGGAACCCTGGAGAAATAGGCGTTGCTGCGTGAGGCGGGGCATTTTGTTCTTGTGTCGATCCTGAGCCAGGAAGCGGAAGAGGTGCTTTTGGCCAATCTGTTTCCTGTGCCGCCCCTTGCGATGGAGTAATTTGTTTTGAATAATTGACGGGCGGGGGCTGCGGCTGCTCTTGTACTGCAGAGGCAAAGGGGTTAGTTGGAGGGAAAATAGGAACGTAATGAGGCACCGCTCTTTCCGCAGGTACAGGCTGGGGTACCGAGACGGGTGCTGGTGGATAATGGACATTATTGATTATTTGGGGAGCAGGTGCCGGGGCAGATGGAGGGATTTGGATAGGAGCTGGGGCTGGAGCTGATTCTGGCGGAGGAACAGGAGGCTGAGTTGGTACTGGCACAGGACCAGATGGTTGAACAGGAGCAGATGGTGGAACAGGAGCAGATGGTGGAACAGGAGCAGATGGTGGAACAGGAGCAGGCTCATTGACTGGAGTCGGCACAGGAGTTGGGGTAGGCTCCTTGGGCAGAGGTCCATTTCCAGCACCCTTTGGTGCTGCTGGAGTTGGCTCCATGATGTCCTCCTTTTCATTGTCACTGACGGCAGTAGAAGGCCATGAGTCAACACTTCTAGCCGACGCAGGCGATGCAAGGGTCTTCGTCTGTCCAACACTTTTCGGTCCCTCAGTCGGCGAGTCAATATCAATGAGCAATCCTCCATCAGCCGTTGATGGAACCAAAGGAGCAGTACCACTGCCTCGTTGAACATGATTGTCATGAATACCGATCCCGGTAACAGAGAGCCCTCGGTTATCAGATGCAGCAGTGCCAGCATGCGATTGTGCAGCAATGACACTCGCAGGCGTGATAGAACAGATGTGATTGCAACACTCGAAGTAAGGCGTCTTGCTAAAAAGTTCATGTGCGCATGCTTGATAGTACTCTGCCGCTTCGCCCTGAACCGAGCGTCCAGGAAACATGATCGAGTTGGTTGTTTGGCGCTTGGAAGCATCTAGAGCTTCATCATTTGTACCGGGTGTGTGTGACTGTTCAAAAGCCTTGCTCTCGTCATGCCATTGGTTCGTGACTGCGGTCTCTGGCGTATCCGGTGAAAAGCAGGAGGTCTCCTTTGCCCAGCATTCTCTCGAGAGTCCTTGCGAGGACGGAGCAACGGGAGATTCCTCTCTGGGAAAGGAAGGGCTCATCGGTGATTTTTTGCTGCCAAGTAATGGTGATAGGAGATACGTCCACCAGCCCTGAGAATGTGGTCGTTCTGTTTCAGTGTTGACGCTTAATCGATTGAGAGGCGCCTGGTCGTTGTCATCTAGAATCGTATGTGACGAGTTACGATAGGACTTGGGACTCTCATCCTCGATGATCGTTCCCGCCGACATCGAGCGACGTTTTCTCGTCATGGCGTTGAAATGTGCATTCAGGAACTCTGGATCGGTTCCTGGCGTTCTAGGCATCGCGTGTTCTTGTGGGATTGCTGGCACTGGCGGGACATCCTTCTCACTTTGCCAAACCCGGGGTGTTGGCTGGGAATAAACACTAGATGTAGCTCGAGGTCTCAGGCCTTCTGGACTGTTAGTGGACCACGGGGCATCTTCGTGGGCAGGCGTGACAATGATCGACGGCGTGAGAGGAGTGTGTAGATCTCCTGCACCATCCACTTCTTTTGCTCGTTCAGACGATTCATGAGTTGGCACAGTAAGGCCAATCATGACATGTCGATCGGAAGGGGACAATCCATGGTCGAAGCGGTCATTGAAAGGATTATTGGAGTCGGGTTCCAGCAACGCAGTATTATGAGACTGGTTCTTCTGGTCGGCGAGCTGCTGGAACCCACGCAGCGTTTTCTTCTTCGACGCACTCTTTGTCCTCTGCACCGTCCTTTCTTTTTCCCGAGCTTTCGACAGAAGCTTCAGATCGTTCAATTCCACAAAGGACGCCATGTTGGTCTCCTCGCATTGTTTCCTCGGTGGCGCCGCCAGCGAGAAATCCGTGACGAGATTCAGTCCCACCGGCTTGCGTTCGCTTTTACGCTTCTTTGTGATACCCCGGACACCCAGCTTTGAGCTCTCGCCTGCATGTTTGTCGCGTTGAGAAAGTCTGGGGGATCGACACCCGTCTTTTTCAGATTTGTTTTCAACCTTTTGTTTGGTTGATTTGACCAAGAAATCAAACGGCCTTGTTCTTTCCAGGTCCTTATCCTCGGCTGACGAACATGAGGGGCTCGAAATCTCCTCGCTGATCGGTGACGAGAGAGGAAATGTCGGAACTGGAACTTGTAGCTCTGGCTGCGGCTTCTGCCGCTTAGAAACCATTCTGGGAATACTTTTTTGGTTTCAAGAACTATAAACGAGAATAGTCAGTGTAAACCATTTTCTCAGCAGAAGCAGGGGAGGACAACAGACCATATATCCATGAGGAGGGATCAAAAATATGAAGACCAATTCTTCACCAAGACAAAAAGAGCGATCTGATTGGATCCAAGACTCAGAAAGACGCCTGAAACAATGCAGCCAAAGACCGGGGCCTAATGAACAGGCAACGAGGGAAACAAAGAATGACAATTGGAATGAAATGTGAAGAACCGGGACTGTGGGAGAAGAAAGAATAAGAAAAGCCGCAAAACATGGAAAGAAAATATGTCAAGAAAAGCGAGAACAGAAGAAAATAGCTCCGAAGCTGCAGTCATCAAGCTTGGGATCTAGACAACATGCATCGGAGTATCGCTCCCCCCACCACCAATGAGCGCCCACGAAGCTTCCTTTCTGCAGAGATCCCAGACAAGCTGGAACCCCAGCCGGCAATCCCATTGTCCATGATTGGCTGAATTCCGGAAAGGATCACCAGGGGCAGCGTGATGCGACAAGCAGAAGGTGGGAATTGGTTTGGGACCGGGCGTTACGCGCCGAACGGGCGCTTCCAGACCCAATCAGCGAGGCTCGGACCATAAATAGATCCCGGTCGATTTAGGTCGATTTACTCTAATTCCGGTGGGGCATTGAAATCATCACAAATGCAGAGAGCAAGATGGGCCAGAATCCCATGGATTTTCTTCAAGGACCAAAGTTGGATATCGAGGGCGTGGAGCACGCGCTTTTTGGATATTTGATACAACACTCCAAAACAAAAGCAAAAGCCAAAAGCACATCCCATATGCTGGTTACCCATAATCCCAATACCCCCGTCATGTCCAAAACATACAATAGAACCCATGATGCCAAAGCAGTCCAGGTGGACTGAAATACACAAACAGCCAAGGAAAAAAAGTAAATGATAAGAAAAGGAAGGGAGGTGAGAGACAACAAGGAAATAGCACAGAGCAAGTGCGGGTATGATCGATGGAAGAAATAGGAAATGGAATGAACCGAAGCAACCACAGCCAGACAAAACAAAAACGCAAAGATCGGGGGGTCGGTCACCAAATCCCGTCCAAAGGACCTCGAGGTCCATATCTAAAAAACAAGGGTGATATATAGAATGACATTGTGGAAAGGGAGTCGTGGACAGTGCGTGTATCTCGCAACATGACTAGTCATTTCTCATCCATGGGGTCTCGTGGAGTCGAGTCCACCTTACCGCCGCTCATCCGTGTATTGGATGCCCTGCATCGGGGCCACGGAGCCGTTCATGAGCGGAGGGAGAGTGCGTGGTTGATCCTGCACCACGCCGGACCCGTTCCCGAACCCGGAGAAGACGGGCGCTGCAGCCTGTCCGTTGGTCGGTGTGGCAGACATCGGATGATGCTCGAAGATGGAGCCCGGCCGCGAGGGGCCATTGGCTTGTTGCTGGCTTAATTGTGCCCGCAACTCTTCGTTTTCCGTCCGGAGAATACTCACTTCCCGCCGGCTTTGCGTCAACGACTTCTCCAGGCCCGTAATATACTCAATCGCACGCGTGAGAGTCTCCCATTTGCTGGACTTGTTGGTTTGACCCGAGGGTAGACGGAGACGCAAGGCCTCGAAACAATCCTTCATTTCACTTCGTCGCTTGCGCTCGGCCAGCTTATGGGTCACACGGAGTTCCGGTGTCCGACTATACGGGGTGCTGCCAGATGGTGACTCCGCTTCGTCGATTATATCGCGAACTTGCCGGTGTTGAAGCGAGTGGTGGTGGTGTACATTTTGCGGTAATTCTGCAGATCATGAGCCCGGGAGTCATTGCGAAAGGAGTGGGAAAAGTGTCTTACCGTGTTGTCCCCGGGGCATTCGGGATTCCGAGTACATACTACTTAATGACTCGGCCGTGCTACCCTTTCGAGAAAACGGTGGGTTGGATTTTTCGTTGGACGAGATGGAACTGGACCGCGCGACGTCCGGATCTGGGAAGGCATACGCCATACCGGCCGTTGGCGCTTCGGCATTATAAATCTCAGATCGAGGATTCGATGAAATCGCCGGTGCGGTGCGCCCGGCTGCAAATCCTCGATGTTCGCCCGGCCGGGGTCCTAGGGGCGACAGCGGCTGGCTCCCCCCGGAGTAGCGCGGTCCCCTAAAGGAGTTCATATCGGTCGAAATCCCTCGTTCCCGCTGGAGACTGGACACAATGGAGGATTGGGAGGCATTGGTGCTGTGATAGGGCGAGGCCGGGTTGATCGCAAGGGAGCTGATCCCCTGGTTCATGCGGCTGTCCACGCTGCTGCGACGCGACTCGGGTACCTCGGCCACACTCCCGCGCTGGGATGCAGCATCAAAGTTCTGGTTGATAGAGGGCAAGGCCGGGTTGGGCTGTGCGGAATGAAAGCTCGGCGAGGGTTGTTGAGCACCCGCGGATGATGGAGTGGTGGATTGTTCATGCGCATAAGGAGAGCGGTCCGGGGCAACATGGCCCCGGTTCGGAGAAGGTTGTGAAGTTGAAGTCAAGAAAGAGAGCGAGGGATAATTATTGCCCGTGCCGTTGGTTGCGGTCGAGTAAGTGGAGGATCCTGAAGGGTCAGTCTGCCGCATCCCACCGGTATCAGAAGGAATCCTACTGGTACTCTGCGGCATGGACCAATTTCCCGAATCGCGTTCGATGGTGTTCAAGGAGGCATTTCCGGGGGACTTCTCGGACGGATTGGCCGAGTTGGTCATGTTGGCCGTCAAAGTCGAGATAGACGGCAAGGTTTGGGCCGAGGCGGCGGGCGTCTGAGGGCCCGAGGAGACAGACTCCCATGGGCGACGAGGGACGGAGTCCATGAGGAGGGCTTGGGAGGAATCACGATAGGATTTGGGGAGGAGAAAGAAGGTCTAGCACATATTCCCCATGGACCACGTTCGGGAAAAGGAAAAGAGCGGGAAAGAAAAAAAAACCTGCAGAGGGACGGGAACCTTGGGAATCGAGGGGGGGAAAAGGTGTACTCGGTGGTGAAGGGGGGACGATCGCACGCTAAAATGTAGATGCGAATCGAGGCAATAATACATGTATAGTAATGGCAGCAAACAAGAATGTAAGTTACCATGCGCCAAGTGCTGCGAGCAACACTCCACCTGTGTGCCACGAGGCTGACCCTGGGGCAGTAAGGAGGTTACATTTGCCAATTCAGCCGGAGGAGTCGGGATGGGAAACATCATTGAATTATGACGGAGGACTACTACGAGGAAGTATGATCATATCATTCATAAGTTGAATTCTCTACTCTCTTGTTCAGTGTTGTGGTATTCACGTATTCACGTATTCACGTGGCAGGTATTGCAAGTTCGACACATGGCAATCCGTCTCTGTTCAACCCTTCTGTCCCACTCAAGGAGATCATTCTGACTCCCACTTCCTGAGTCTATCTTTCATCTCGTTTCCCCCCAGCAACACTTCCTGCATGGCTGCACCTGTCACAAACTCGGAAACCGGCAGATCGTACCGACTGAAATCGTCTGGTCGCACCATATCCAAGTGTGGACTAGAAACTTCGAAGACTTCAATACGCGATGTGAGATGCATCATTCCGTCTTTGATCTTCTCAAGGGGTCGTCGTTAGAACCATGGCAACGCGCAGGCGGCTATTTTCTCCGTTCTCTTGCGACTCCGCCTGGTGATCCTTGTCCACTCGGAGTCTTCCATCTCGGTGTGACCGTCGGTCTTGGCATGATGGCTTTAAATCGCTACCCGAAGCGGGTCTGGATAGATCGAGTCACTCCGTGATGAATTCTATTCCTTCTATTCATTCTATTCCCAGTGAATGAACCATCCGAAGTATCCAGGTAGATAATCATGTTAATCGATGCATCGTTGGTCAAGACAAAGCTTAGGCAACAAGTTCAACCTCAGACAGCTGGAAATGGTAGCCGGCTGCGAGCTGACACCGCCACAAGAATCGGCTCGACTGCGTGGTTCCCCACTCAATTCCATTTGCTTTTCTTTTTTTGGATGTGTACAAGATCGTACAGTATGATACCAACGACATGTTCATCATCTCCTTCCTGGGATCGCGGACCTGCCACATGGCATTGTAGCCTTGCAGAATGTCTTTGGCCACACCGATCGACACGCGTTCCATACTCGTCCCTTTTGACACGGTAGCAGTCTTCCATTCCATCAACTGCCAGATCAACCCCAGTTGGAGAGTGGACCTTTTCCGGGAACCATGGGAATTCCCAATGTGACATCAACAACTCTTATCTTGCTCGGCAAACGATTCATGCTTCATGCTTCATGCTTCCCCGGAAATATCAGCCTCAAGGGATGGTCATGGTATTTTCCCCCACTTTTGCCTCACACCACGCACTCGCCCTGGTCCATTCAGAAGAGCTCGTTCTTCAAGCTAACCATCTCCACCGGGTTAGAGTTAACTATAGGTAAATAGCGTGGGCCACGAACTGCCAACTGCCCCCCATTCCCATGCCCAGATCGGTGGGAGCCAAAAAAAATAAAGTAAATTCCCACCTCATCCATCCTTGCTTCATCATCCCTTCAATAGTTTGGCCACCGGGGGATCAATGCTGCAACATGGACCGATCTCGAAAAGTCTCTGCTGGCGCATGGCTCTCGATGACCTCATGATTCTTCCATACATGTAGAGAACAACACCTCCTTGTGCCGATCGTCGCGCCGGGTCTTCCTCCCCGAAGCTGGGGGATCCGGTGGAGCGCCAGGATTTGGTACGCCGTAGATCATTCTTGTCCATGAGTTCTCTCCCCTTCACATGGCCCAAGCCCCTCCTTGTCTCAATTTTTCGATCTTCTTGACCACGCAGTCGTACATTCTGGGACTTTCCACCCATGCATTCTTAGACCATGCGTGAGTGATCGGCAACCCGAGTCAACTGGATGTCTTGTCCCCCTTTGCTCGCGTGTCTCCCGCACATGCATACCAAGATGCATTCGAGGAATGACCCAGGAACCCAGTATCGGTACCATGAGATGCCGCGGGGAGCTTCCGCCCGCGGTGAATTTGTCTCACATGGTACGGAGGACTCGGAAACTCATTTCCATCTCCTCTTTACCATACCCGTACCGTCAACGCATGAATGTGTCCCCAAATTGAAGATTCCCGAATTTATGGAAATCGATAGGGTGAAACATCGCTCTGATTGGTCGCGCCATGTGGGCGTTTCATTCAACGCTGCTGACGCCGTCATCTTCCTCCACGTTGCCGCGCGACTTGTGGCACGCGTTTCAATTACCGCTGAAGAACCCTTCATCCGGCGCGATTTTCTCGTTCCATGTTAAGCATAGATCACCTGCTCTCTCCCGTCGACTTCTATTTTCAGTTCCCCGGTTTCCACTATCTTCAAGCCTCGTCAACCTCATCCCTAGTCCACTAGTTAGACGCTGTGGTGGATCAAGTTTATTTAGGCCCGTTTCATGTTAGGGGCTGCGACATCGACTCAATAATACCGGTATATCGAATTTGATAGCGCGCGACAGTGCTGGTCTTTGGTCGATGACGCAGATGTAAACATCGGCTATACCGTGTGGCCCTCACCCCGTTTCATCTATAGTTTTCGCGCCCAGTATATCGTGCATTCCTGCCAGGATCCATCAGCGTGGCCGGGTTGGCCGAAGTTGCGTTGGGGGCCAGGGCAAGATGGGAAATACAATGTAGCTAATGCACAATGATGGACTGCGCCCGGGGCCAGGATTTAGGCTTGCGGGTTTAATGGTCCCGCATGCTCTTTGCCCGGAGCCGTCTGAAGAATTGGGTGCAGTGACTTGTTATAACATTGTTGTCATGATGAATGTCATGATTCTAAGGATATCATTCTCTGGGCAGAATTTGACCGTACTATTGAGTTGATATAATGATCCGCTGGTGCTTAGCAGTGTAGAGTGGATGACACCCTCCATCTCGTGTTGTTCGGAAGATACTGTGCACATCGACTCTTCAGCCCCCAATTTCCTCAAATGGGATGATCGACTCATCGGCCTCTTAACAAGTAATGCCCGAAATCAATTGCATTATTCTCGACCCGGGGGCCTAGACTCGACGGTTCATTGCATGCTAGAGAGTCTAAGAACAGGAGCACCCGTTATGTAAAACATGGAAATACTTCTCAAGCCTGTATGTACCGGAGGTGGATTCGTCAATTAGTTGTTGGCTTGGTTGGAAATGCCCCGATATTGAAACCCAAAAAACGGGTCAGCCTGGTGGAACCGATCCCGTCTGTAAGAACCCTCCGTGCAGAGAATCCCCAGTGTTCTGGAGATTATTCGAGAAGGGTCTTCTCCGGGCTGGATATTGACCGCTCGTTTCCAAAGGACGTTGAATAGCAAACATCCATGGATGACATCCGGGGTGTTGCAGGACTGAGATATATACCAAGCACCTTAGGTCAGTCGGTACCTGCTTCCAGCCAAGACTACACTAAAACGACCCATTGTATTCGAAATCCTTGACTATCATCAACAATACCCGTGGACTTCTTATCTCAAGCGTCTTAGAATTAAAGCCTTTGTATTCAAGTGCGGAGTAGGTCCTCCGTCCAGCGATCTTCATCCACGCACATGTCAAACCTCTCCACCGGCTCATTCGCCACCCAGCGTTGCGATTAAGGCTGGTACCTACTTCCCAAACCTTATTCTCCACAACCTCTTTGCCGGTAAATGAAACCGGCATTTTGTTTACATCTCTAGAACGATCCTCACAGGGAACCGGGGAGAAGAACTTGTCCCGCGCGGATGGCCCTTTCAAAGTGGCCCAGGGGATTCGGCAAGTAACCATGACAGGTATCGTGTTGAGCCGATATTTAGATTTGGCCACCTGGTTCGGATTAATACGAGCTTATTCCAGGCGCGTTGTTGATCCAGGGGAATAATGCATGCTAGCGCCATGCTTGTGGAATGGGTACATATGTTGACATGACGATGTCTTCGTTAGACAGGCGTCCAACTTGTCAATTGCTTGTTTACACTACTTTTTAGGTCTGAGTGAGTGACCGGTAACCTGTGAACGCAAGCAAAGTAATCTCGTCGAATCAAACGCATTCGAAAAGTAGCTTACTGGAAATAAACAGCTTCATGGCAGCCGTTTTGATAAACTGTACACTTGCTGGTTCTGTTAATCACGTCCAAATTGATATATATCTCTTGGGAAGTTGAAGCTCATCGAGGATTGTTTGAAAATTGTAGACAGAAACACCAGATCTCTAGCCAATCAATCTTGCAGTTATTTCCCTCTCTGTTATTTGTAGTCATTGCACATCTGGAATTAATCTCTAAAGTGCGTAGCACCGTTGGCTTTCATCTCATCAGCTGCTGACCGAAGTCAAGTCTGACCTAAGTTCCGTGCCACATAGTTACAGGGGAATTGGGCAATGAGATAGACATCAGAGTATCCTCACTTTCAACACTTTAGGGAGTCAAGCAATAACTGTAGCATGAGTTCGGATAGCAGACTGAACCACAGACATTCTCCATATCGAACGAGCTATACTGAAATCATGGACACCTACCATAAGTATGCAAGGTCAATGCGGACACATGGATTCATGAATCATTATAGAATTCTCATATCTATCTGAAAGAATCAACCAGAGTGAACCAGTTGTATCTACAAGTTGCTTTTGTCCAACACAAATAACGAATCCTTACTCCTCTTCACCCATATCTTCGTCATCATCATCTTCAAACTCCACGCCAATATCGCCAGTGATGTCCCACCTGTCACCTTTGGCTGCTGCGCTGACATATTTGACAAACTTCAAGGTCCCACTATCCCGAAGAACCACGCTAAGTCGGTTCCATCCAGCTTGGGTGCTGAAGAGGATTCCATCATCCTCCTCCGCACCAGCAGACCGATAAATCGCTGGGTCAGCTTTGGCCTTCTTGCGGAGCACTTGATCAGCATTCTCAGCATCGTCTTCGTCTTCTTCATCTTCCTCGTCACCAGCCATGTAAATCTCATAGCCACCAACAGAGGGATATTCGGCAGCATCGACTTCAGCCTTCTTGGGCTTGGATGAAGACGATTGAGACTCGGCGTTCTCGGCGTTCTCGGCGTTCTCGCCTTCCTCGCCCTCAACCTCCTCTTCATCTTCTTGCTTCTCCCAGCCGGTTGTTGGAGTAAGGCCAAGCGTGAACTCCAATCGAGGCTCCTCACCGTCATATCCACTGGCTAGAGTGTAATCGCTGCCGTGACGGAAGCGTCGGGCAAGGAAGTCGTGGCTGGTCAGATGGTCGACACCAGTGACAAGGGCCAGCCACTTCCGGAAAGCCTGAGAGGGAAAGAGCACGTTCAAAAGTTCCTTGATCGGATTTGCCGCATCCCCAGAAGCAGTCTGTTGGTACAGATACCGGTGCTTGTGTGGAGGTCGAGCCACTGTCCATTCGGTTTGAGCCTGGATCTCCTCAGCCGAGGCGGGCAGACCTTGTCTCTCTTGTTCTTCGATGTACGCACTGACGCGAGAAGCAAACTTCTCGTTTAAGAAGCGCTCGAGGCTGAGTGATGATTCACTCGAGAAGGTGTCTGACATCTCCTCCGCAATGTCTGGGGTCAAGTATGACGGAGCGAGATATTGGACCAAAAACTCGAGATCAGACTCGGTGAACTCGGTACCTTCAGTCTGTTCTTCCATCTTGCCCTTGCCCTTACCCTCCACTTCCGGCTCTTCCCACGATACGGGCTGAGGCTGGGGAAGATCATAGATGTCGCCGCGGCCTTGGAGCTGAGCCAGACTACTGCGCTCGGCCAGCTTTTCCTCCAATCCTTCCTCATAGCCATCCTCACCCTCTTGGGGGATATGAAACCAGCCACTGATGGCCATGCGCACCCGCTTCTGGGACTTATCCTCGTCCTCACGAGGATGATAGACCTCCTCCACGTCATGGAAACTCTCGCCAGGCTGAACAGTGAAAAAGGCCAGCTGGTTAAAAGCAGGAGGGATAGACAAACTATAATCTGGGCTGGGAATCTTGACATCCTCGCCCTTGGCATCCTTCTCGGTCTTGGTTGGGTAAAGGCGCAGCGCACCACCCCACTCGGCTTGCCACGGGGTATCGTGGTCAGTCAGGTACAAAATATAACTGACACGTCGGCTGCCGATCACATCGTCGTGACACAAGAGATGGCAGCCCTCTGTATAGATGTTGATGGCCATGTCGGTCTTGCGTCCGCTCAGCTTCCCAGAATTGGTCACACCGGACAAGTATTCTCGGAAGCGGGCCGAGTACATGGCATCGCGGAGCTTCAGAAGTGCCGGAAGCTTGGACAGAGAAGAGTCATCTAGACCGTCCAGGTTTGCCAGATCACCCGACTGGAAGATTTTGTAAATGTCGGTTTCCTTCTCTGTGAAATCCAGGTGCTCTTGGATCTCCTGGCGGACCGATTGGAGAAGTGTAGGCTCAATTAAGGGACAGATGACGCCATGGTAGTATCTAGAGGCGAAACTACGTTAGTTGCAAAGCATTGGCTCACGTTGGGGTGTTCAAAACATACGGGGTGGATTTAGCGTATGCGTCGGTGTACTTCTTCTCCTCCGCGGGATCGAATAGACCATCACGAAAGCGCGCTACGGCTTCCTCACTAGAGAGGGCACGCTTTTTGGATTCGGGCAGGCCATTGGCATCCAACGAGCCTCTTTCCTCAGTCTTGCGCTTCATTTTTGAGTGAAGATAAGCGGGGAGAATAAAATGATTCTTATCCGATCCTAAAATTTTCCCGGGGCGGTGAGTGCATCAACTGGACGATCAACACCTTTGCATCATGGCTGCGCTACGGAGTATATACATCTCAACACTCATTTGGGATCCGAGTTTTCACTGTTTTCAGGATTCGCATTGTTTCTCATCCATCCTTCCGAGTCAGATGTTTACTCGACGCTAATCCGCTCTCTAGTCGGCCACTGCCGCCTGAATTTCTCTGCTGGACAGAGCTGCAGCAGTAATTGGCCAGATCGACTCACTCGCCGCCTAACTATTGAATATTAAACACAGACTATTCAACTGTTGCCTGTTCCTATTGTTGGCGTGGCGAATAATACAACTCTAGGCAGAGCCTCACTTTCAATCAGACTGTGTCAAGCGCGCCCCAAAATAGGCGACCATCGTGCGTGTATCGATCAAACCGCCGCTTGATAAATCTATTCTTGTTTTATGCTCTTGCAAACAACGCTGGTCTATTTTCATCCTTCTCACTGCCTCAAGCCAGTGTCGTCACTTCCCGTGGTCTGGAACCACTGGAACGCTCCATTCTCTGCACTGGTGCCAAGAAATCCGTTTATCAACTGCGACCGGGGCCTTGCAAGCTTCTTCCTCTTAGCAACTATGCAGTCTGCTTCGGAGGAAACTAGAAACCACACTCCGTTCCAAATCCCGCCAAGAACTCCTTCCCCTCCGCCCTATTCTCCGTTGACACCGGAGTTTGCGCAACTTGAGCCGGTCTTTAACACTGGCACAACCATTGTACCTCCGCCACTATCGCCTTCACCCACGACACATGACCCATTTGACCCTCACCATGGTTATCAAGCACGACGACCGCCAGCCAGACCGGCTGAATTCAAGCCGGAACCACCACCAGTTCCCATCTCCGAGAGTGAAAACCCAGACGCAATCGCGCTGCGGTCTGCCATATCAATATTGCAATTGCAAAAACAACAGACCTTGCGCGATCTCAAGACACTTGACCGGATGAAGGAGGCAGCTGCGGCCAGCCCCGAAGCGTTTGCACGCGATCTGGCTGCGGGGCGCTTGCGCACCGAGGACCGCGGGGCAGTCATTCAGTTTTCAGATGATGGTGCAATGGACACTGATGACGATCTCAAAGAAGGTGTACCACAAACCAAGAACGGTGAATCAAGCCCATCGTCTTTCGGTCGCATTCCAGCGCCACAAAATGTCGTGCGAATGCCCCCTATCAACTGGGCCAAGTACTCTATCGTCGGAGAGCCGCTCGACCGCATGCACCAAGAACAACTTCGTCGGCCAAGCTCTGGAGAGTCCAGACGAGCTCCCGCCCCAGAACACATGTTGGCTGCGCCTTATCGTCCACTGGTCGATCATCTAGACGCACCCGCTCGGCCAAACCCGCTCAGCAAGACCAAAAAATAACGTCCCGGATCAGGATCTTGATATTTTTGTGATGCCAGCGCCTTCTGCTGTTTACGACGTGATGTACCTTACGAAGCGAATTGATCCCTAGAGAGACAAAGAATGATTGATATTATCATACCACCCATATCAAGTTGTCCCCAGGCTGTATCTCTAGGTAAGTAGATGGACTAATTCCAACCACCGCCGCCGCCACCTCCGCCGCCACCTCCTCCGCCGCCGCCGCCTCGACCGTGACCATTTCCGCGGCCGTTACCTCCTCCATGACCGTCACCACCTCCATACCCATTACCACCTCCGTGGCCGTCACCATCGCCATAACCATCACCATCGCCGTGGCCGTCACCACCTCCGCGACCGTTGCCACCTCCAAGTCCACCACCGGCACCAAAGCCGCCACCAAAGCCGCCGCCAGCGCCGAAACCACCACCACCTCCACCTCCACCTCCACCGCCAAAGCCACCGCCATTACCGCCTCCAATCAGAGTATCGGTAGCTGATGTAAGTTAGATCAGAGATAGTCATGTAGAAGGAGTTGAAGTCACAAACAGGCTTCATTGGCAACGGGAGCCGCAAGAGCGACACCGCCGAGAGTAAAGAGCGCGAAGAGAAAGTTCCAACGCATTCTGAGCTGAGAACCTAATGCAAGCGTACTTGTGAGCTGAAGTATAGTCAATCAGAAAGAAGGATAAACTACCAGAGTGTCCTTAAGATTGCTGATTGATCAGGATTGAAGAATTGTGGTTGATGAACCAGATAGTCGAGCGAAGAGCACTACTTTATATCCTCCAGGCATAGATCTAACACGGACATCAGCATCATTCAGATTCAGCTCAGAAACTCGGTGAACTTGACCAGTTCATTCGGAGATCGTCGGAGTAAAAGCCAATCATGTCGGATCTGTGGCCGTCGGAATTCTGATATTGCGAAGGCATTCCTTGTCCGATACTGGGATTTGCTTCTTGGACGGCTAGGCGCCCAGTCTAGATGCCCAGTACAATGATGATGCTCAAGGTGAGTGTCCCTGCTTGCATCCCTGCGAGATGACAAGGCCGCGTGGGCGTGGCTTCGAGGTGGACCTGCAGTGTGAGCTACTTTGTCTTGGCTTTATTTTGAACTGTGTTCCCCGGTTTGCTTGGAGCTGAACATGGCTTTGATGTGCTGTCTCGGATATTTCATTCTAGCGCCTGATTTTATTTCCATTGAGAACATTGGCTATGACAGAGCACCATATTGAAATTCAAGATATCTGTGATCTGATTCCATTCTATTAGCACATCTAAGACAAAGCGCATATCTGACATCGAACTTCCCGGGGAACGCGTCAATTTCCTTTAAAACCGGTCTAGAGGCTCGAACCTAGTAGTAAGTGTTCCAACTTATCTCGATGAAATGGAAGTAGTTATCAGTAAACTCTGTCTTTGTCACTGTCCAGAGGACATGCCTCCTTGAAACTTTGCTAGGGTTGTACATTGATGTTCCATGCTCTGACAATGAGCTCGACGACTACCTATCGTGTAGGTGGACGATATCTGAATACTCAGCCCAAAGATAGGCTACATGTCGACAGCCCATTTGAGCGTGAGCATGATCAATAGACTTTGACCATTGCCCTCGAATGTCAGTAGCGGCTTCCCAGCCATCTGAAGATGCATTAAGTTACTTTTCAAAGATGGTAACCTTTGAGTAGTTGGGATATGCTAAGTTATGTACGGAATACATGACAAACTACAGCCAGCCCACTGACATCTATCACCAATCTAAAGTTTAGCCTTGTTCTTCTCCCATTCTTCAACATCCCGCAGGCCTTTCTTCTGCAAAAGCTCCTTCTTATCCTCGACCTGTTCCCGCCACGCCAAGTTCCCAGCATGATCATCAAGTCCATTCAGCGTTCGCGCATACATCTCTTCCTTCATCGTGCCATAAATCCCCGTTTCAGCTTTGGTGAGCAGCTTCCTGTCACGAATCAAACCAAGAGCCTCATCCAGCCCACCCACCACATCAACAATCCCAGCCTGCAATGAAGCCTTTCCTCCGAACCGATGGGCTTCCAAGATGACATTCCGGAAGGTAATCGGGGTCAACTTTTCTCGGAAGACGGCCATCATGGGTGTTTGAAGCGGCACGCCGAACTCCAGCTCGTTGACGCAGAGAAATCCTTTCTCTGGATTTTGCACCCGGTAGTCGTGGTACATAGCAAGCATGAAGCCTCCTGCAAATGCGTGTCCGTTGAGCAGACACACGGTAGGCATGGGATATCTGCGCCGTGTTTAGTAACTAAAGAGGAAGAGGGATAGAGAGTGTTGCAGAGATTCCACATACGTCAAAAACCGACGAAATAACCGCCAAAGCCAGTTCTCGAGAAATCCATCGGTTTTCATCACAACTTCCAGGTCCAGACCATTGCTGTAGAACTTGGCGATGCCGCTTGTTGTGATTACGACACCTTTGGGATAACGGTGCTCAATAATGTCCAAGGACAATAATAGCGCATCGATAAATGTCGGAGTCAGTCGGTTGTCTTTTGGCGATGTAAATGTTATCAAATAGACATTCTGCTGGTCTTTTTGGTTGGCTGTTGGATTGGTGCACACAATTGAGCCCCCGGTTGATGCGATCGGGACCGTGAAGAGAGTAACCATGGCAATTTTGGAATCGAAAAATAATTCTGATGCTGCAGAAATACTGCAGGGCCGATAATTTATTGACTTCGGAGCGCATCGCGGACTCGGCTGACTCGGTCCTCCGCGGCATCACATGCCAGTCATGACATAATCGTGTTTGTACGTTTAGCCTGAAAATCTTCACTTTACTTGTATATTGGTAGTGTGTTCTGTTAAAGGAATGTTTGCATGAGTTGTGAGATTCAAGATCTCGAATTAGATGCGATAGGGCGAGAGCGGGGGTAAGTCTGTCTCACTGTAGCCCGCGATAGAATCATCGGCATAATGAAATCAGGTCCCCAAGAAAGGCAGACTCAATAATGGAGCACAAATTATACAGCCAGAGCATTTAGTATGTAACTCTGTCCAGCCAATGTTGCTGCTCGTCACTCCGAGAATAGTTCGCAGGGCCATACAAGGTTCAGTAAGACACGGTCTCCGCAGTAGAGCAGGAAGTCTCCGAAAAGTCTCCGCTAAATTGTATATATAGGTATACTTCTAATCTTGAGTCGCCAGAAAAAGCAGATACCTACCTAGGTAGGTACTCAAATCATAAACAAAAATGGCCGCAGTCGCTTTCCCTCAGCAGGCTAAAAGTCTTACCTTGTCAACAGGACACACATATAGTTATGTGTACACACCCGCGACTAACGCTACAACCATTCTATTCTTACATGGCTTTCCATCATCCTCCTACGACTGGCGTCACCAGATCGATTTCTTCACGTCACTCGGCTACGGAGTTCTGGCACCAGACCTACTTGGTTACGGTGGAACTAGCAAGCCAGTCGTCGCAGAAGAATACAATACCAAGAAGATGTCAGCGGAGATAGCAGAGATTCTCAACCACGAGAAGCTACAGCGTATCCATGCAGTAGCTCATGATATGGGTTGCATTCTTCTCTCGCGATTGGCCAATTACTTCCCAGATCGGCTCTTGTCCTGCACTTTCCTGGCAGTGCCGTATTCCAAGCCTGGAGAACACTTCGATCTCAAGGCTGTTAATGCGATGACGAAGCAAGTGTTTGGCAAAGAGAAATTCGGATATATCGAGTTCTTCCTGGAAGATGAGGCTGGATCGGTATTGGATGAGCATGTAGGTTGTTTGCATTTATTAAACCCCGATTGATGCTGACAAGATGCAAATAAGAGCGAATCGTTTTTCACATTGTTTTATCCTGCAGATCATACTCTATGGACTGATCACCTCGGCCCTACTGGAGCAATTGAATCATGGCTTCGAGCTGATCGTCGAGGCGAAATGGCACCGTTCATCACAAGTCACGAGCGGACGATTCACCAAAATATTATGCAGGGTCAATATGGCACTGCACTTAATTGGTATCGCATGCTAGCGTGGAACTTGAACGAAAAAGATGAGATTGACGCTAATTTACCGGTCAAAATGGCATGTCCTGTTCTTATGGTCTTTCCAACTGTCGAGGGTCAATCCTCCACTGGAAACCAGTTGAGTGATATTGCTGACGATTGGACGGTGCGTCAAACTAGCACTTCTGGACATTGGCTGCAGCTAGAAGCCAGGGATGAGATTAATGCGATTCTGAAGGAGTTTTATGAGAAATGATGGACATCTCTAACTCGTGTATGGTACATTGCTAGTGGTACAATGTAGGAATCTCCATTCTTCAACTTCAGCAGGCATGAAATACAAAACAGCCTCAATGGCTTTCCACCTATGGATCTCCTGTTGACTGCTTGACTGCTTCTCCCACATTCACAGTCTCATTTTGCTTCAGCTTGCGTTGTCTCACGGCTTCTCTCTCAGCAACGTCATAATCTGGCTCCGGGGGACTGTGTCCGATCCTGTCCCCCAACAGCCGATCATGCTCAGCTCGCTTTCGATCCATTTGAGCGGCAAGGTCTCTCTGCTCTCCGAATCCAGGATGTCCCGGCCCGGCAGCACTGCCAACAGGACCGGCATGGGCACCAGCTTGTGCGCGCGGAATTCCCATCCCCTTTCGTTCGACAGAGTCTGCAATATATCCCTCTGCGGGTTGCTGCTCAACGCCATATTCGAGATCAACGTTCGAGGCATTCTGTAAACTTTGCCTTTCCTGGTTGTGCTGCTCCTCAAGTCGAGCTCGGGCTGCCTCGTTGGACGGCAGAGAATCGGCTGTTCGGCGTGTGATAGCGGCAGGTGAGTCACCATGTTGCCGGGCTGAAGCCCGCTGCTCCTGTGGAGTATGCGATACTGGATTAGAAGCTTGCGAATAAGCAGCTTGCTTGGGAGGTTGTTCAGGTTGGGTGGGTCTGTTGCGGGTTTCCATGTTGGGTTCAAGATTGCAGAGAACTGCGACGTGCACGGATTTACAGCGTGAGCTGGTATGGCAATATTTGAGACGATACTTGCTTGGAATTAGGTGAGCCGCCAGGCGCGATTCCTGACGAAAGTGAATTTATTTAATCGATCAATGACGTCAGAACCAACAACCGGTTCGGCGGATACATCCATAACATCGACAGTGTGCGATAACATGAGAAGGGGTATTGTGCAAATCGAGAAACGTCATCTGCATCAGATATCGTTGTCGCCTATTCCGGCCGATACCTTCTTGAGATCCAAATCCTTTTTGAGCTCTTGGATGCGTCGGCCCATCTTGTTCCGGAGGATGTGGTTTTGCACCTTCTCCCATGCAGCGGTCTCGGTGCGAATCAAGGCCTCCAGTTCACCGATTTCCTCCCGTTGCTGCTGAAGCTGGCGCTGCTGCTCAAGTTGCTCATCGTCCAAATCATCGGCCTCGCCTTCATCTGACTCGTTGCTTTCGTCGCCCGATGATTCCCCTTGGCCGGTCTCGGTGTGCGCTCCCGCTGGCGTCGATGGTCTGGCAGAAGGCGTGCCCGCCAACTCTGCTTCATCTGCAGGGGCGTCATCTTCAGCAGCCAGCGCGGCTTCCATTTCAGCGGCGAGATCGTCCTCAAATTCATCCATCATCTCCTCATCAGCCTCGCCTTCGGCGTCCTGATCGTAGAACTCCTCTTCGTCGTAATCTCCACTCTGCACAAAGCCTTCGGCACGGTTCAGAGAAGTACTATCCACCAGTTCAAAACGAGGGGGAAAGACCGAGCCCTCGTCTTGTGCTACCAGATCCTCCACGGCCCTTTCGACTTGTTCAATGGTGCGCGAGCTCACGCGGTCACGGAATCGGCGCCTGCGGACCCATCTCAGCGGCGGCGCAAGACCGTGAGGATATTGTAGAGTCTTATCGTCTGGGTGTTCGACCTCTTGGGGAAGAGGATATTCTAGGGCTTCTTGATCGTTGGAGACCACCCCCAAAACTAGAAGCATTTGGCAGATATCTGCTGATTTGTACCACCCTCGACGATCCCAGCTTTTCATACCCTCAATAATGCACGGAAGGTCCACCAGGGACGCGGCGTATTGCTTATCGCGAATTTTCAGAATAGCGCGGCGCCCCTCTCGTGTCAAAGGTTTGAAAGAAAACTCTGACTTGTCGAACGCTTTCTCGTTGATGACTTTGCGGAGATACTCACAATCATCGCCTGGAGGCATGCGCAAAATGAACTGCTCCTCGATTGAAGGATCGGCTTCCGTGTCTGATGCCTCTGAATCATAACCAACGCCCACGGGTCGGTGAGCCACAGTCATCTTGTTCCTCAGGCGAATAGATTGTAGCCCAGGCTTTTTGGATGGATTGATCTTCAGGCGTTTCGGGCCTTCTGGAGCTGTCGCGAGTTCGGCGGGCGCGGCATGTTCGGCCGGTCGTTTCTTCGATGGTTTCTTCTTCTTTGGCTTGTCATTTTCTGCAGCCGGGCCGGGCTCAGATTTTCGACCTATCTTGAGCTTGAGCTTCGGTTGAGGGGTTTGGGACTGTGAAGGCGTAGGTTCTGGTTTGGGTTCGGCCGGAGGTTCTGATGGTTTCTTCCCAAACTTAAGCTTGAGGGTCGGTCGCGGGGCCTCAGACATGTTGGCAGGAAATGATAGAGTCGTCGCGACTAGATCAGTGTGATATTTGTCGCGCGCAGCCTATGCACGAAGAAGGCTTGGACGTTGAGAGGGTGAGAAGGAGGCCAGGCAAGTCGCGGCAGAGCGAATGAGAATCTCCGCTTTGACTTCCGCGCGCCGCCAAACCTCACTTTCTCCAACTTTCATCCTGCGCTCATCATTTCTTTACCACCTCAGAAAGTACGCGTCTTTTCTTCATTCTCTTCCTTTTTTCCAACGACTCTTGACTTGCAAATGATCAGCGTCCTCTAAGTACCATGTCCGGCCACAACCTCCACAATGCTCTCCTTCGTCCTCCCATAATCCAGATCCTGCGAGCTCAAGGATTTCACTCCACACGCCCGTCGGTGCTGGAATCATTAGCGGATCTGACTGGGCGCTACATTATGATCCTCGCGTCCTCCACAGCTGCGCACGCGGCGAATGCGCACCCCGATGACCCAACTCCGGCCTTGGAAGACATCTACCAGGCCCTCCAAGACGCAGGCGCGATCCGGCCCCAGTTACGAGAATGGGAAGAAGAATGGGCAGGTGAAGAGGACTTGCGTGGTCTTGAGAGTCTCCTCGGGTGGATAACTGGCCCAGCACACCGCGAGATTCGACGTATTGCGGGCTTCGTCCCTAGCGAAGGCGACATGGTGGACTCAGACGCAGTCGAAAAAGAGGACTATTTGACGGCTCTCAAAAAGAAGCACAGCAAAACCGGCGAAGAGTCTCGATATGCGGGTACGGTCCTTGGGAAGAGCGCTGAAGAACACCCCGTTGTCATCGAGGGCGGCGTGTCTAGCATTCGCGAATGGAGCGCGCAGGCTCGACTGCGCGTCCCTAACAGCCCCGACAGTGGCACCTCTGGTGTTAGCAGCGCACCTAGCAACCTGTCTGAAGACGCAATGGAAGTGTGAACAGAGTTGTTTGAAGGACGATCTTTGCCACGAGGCATCTGTACACCAATCCACCTCGAATCTTTACTACCAGCAACTACGCACCTACGACATATGTGATATTGTGGAAGCTGCCCGAATACTTCGACATTGCGCCAACTGGACTAAGACCTCCCGTCTGTCGAGAAAGTCCAGACAGGCAACAGGCACGCAACAAAACAAGGCTGCCCTGTCAAGCGATATTGCCGCACTCGATCAATCCCGAGACAAGCTTGTGGAGGCACCACTTCAAATTCTCATTGCCTTGGGATGCCACCTCTTGTGGGACAATGCAACTCAGAACTAATTGGCCATTTTACATCACCCGAATCTCCAAGCACTCTATGGACTGAACAGATGGATGCGGAATGAAGACTTTTGTGAAAATCTCAGGATAACTAAAGCGTATGGTAAAGTTGCATAAGCAATTTCAAATCGACTCAACGGAACACCTGTTGTCACCGGGTGCATTTCGAATTTCTAGTATTCCCAGTCTCGTTAGTCTAGCTCCCAGTCATCCGTCTAGGACTCCATTCATTGTAATGTTTTCATGCGTAGCTACATATCCGGTGAAATCCCCACAGTAGGTGAAGAGCAGGCCCAAGAGATCGAGATAAGCGCACACTTGATCACCTTCCGATTGCGGTCCGGACTTCGCTCATTGTCTGTAGCGAAGTCTGTCAAGGCCAGAATCTCAAGGCAAATTGATATACCTGTCAATCCTACATCAGACATGCCATTGCACTTTGACAGTCATTGTTGGTCCATTCCGCCTCTCGGATTTTCAGAGAGCTTGCAATAGACAGAAAATAAATGCCCAAGCCGTCAATATAACAAGTTAAAAGTAGACCACAATCTAGTGTTCCCCTTAAGTGGAATCCGACTGCTTCTAAACGAGCATGAATTGACCAGACAATGATATCGTATATGTACAGTACAAAACAGGGCCAGATACCTTCAGCATCCGTTTCGCAGGCAACACTCCTGAAATGACAACCACGGCATGTAATCATTCACATAGCCTAACAGCCAGAGACGTCCATCTTAGACGTTCCAAGGCAATCTAATCCCGCGCCTTGAATAAATTCCCGGCATAAACCAATCGCCAAACGCTCATTTCCGGGGTAATTTATGCCGACTTGTTGCCTTCGCTGGCAAAGTAGTTCTTCTCCTGGAAGAGATAACCCTTGACCTTGCGCTCCTTAAGCAGCTCGAAGTATTTTTCTGCACAAAGAGTCAGCAATGTCTTTTTAACGCCACATTCACGGAAGCCCAGGACGCCCAGCCCTTCCAGTCCAATTGGGCGGAACTGAGTACAAGCTGGGCTCCGGTCCTGCCTCCAGCCCAATCCAAATCTTCAACTGATGTCCAAGGGAAGCTCACCTCGCAGAGCACCGCACTTCTCCAGGTGGTTCACTCCCTCACGCGCGTAACATTTGCCCAGCTCCTCGCCAATCAGACGGGACATCATGCTGCGCACCCATTGCTCGCGGATGATTGCGTCGCGGGCATTGTGGACGGCAACGTTGTCTTCAAAGTCGACGCCCTCGTAGGTCGGGGGAACGGTGGGCTTCTTGGCGAGGAAGGCGGCGGACTCGGGAGTTGGCATTGTGGCTGATTTTCCGCAGAGTAAGGGGAGGTGGTGAGAGACGATCAGGGTATGACTGTCGTGCTTCCCGGTTGGGCTTGATCGGGTCGAGGTTGGACGATTGGAAGGTTGCGCTGGATTAAGACCGTCGAATCCGATGTGAGGGAGGTTGATTAGGTGAGCACTGATTGGCTGGATTGAAGGCGGTGGAGAAACTACGCTATCTTGAACGGACCAATGGTGCAGATTCGTTGCACGTGACTGTATCTATAAAGACACCGCAAAATTAGAATATCATATCTTTTGATTTTGCCCCGGTGCAATTCATTGAGACGAGATGAATAGCTTGCCCAGGACTTGAAAAATCATTTACTGAAATTTCATGGCAAACTCTGCCAAGCACAATTCGTAAATGCTGCGCCCAAATGCAATATGGTAAGATATACTTCGGAAATATCCACGACACTATCTTCTCAATATCAAAGGTATTCCTGAAATATGTACTAGATACCTATTCATAATGCGGTCCTGGATAGCTAAGATAGTGATAGCCCACTTAGTAATCCACGGGTAGTTACTAGTACTTTGGTTACGGGAAACTACTTAGCAACTACTATACAAACTCGGTGAGATGTACAAGAATAATCAAATATGAGTAGCCCGAGCTCATAGGCTTCAAAAAAACGTTGAATGCAAATTTATATCCAGACTGGACTAGAGGACAAGAAATAAGAACCATTTATCATGCAACGCCGCTCCCATGCGTCAATATCGTACAGATGAGGCTAATAAAGCCACGCAAAAAAGAATCTCCTGGTCACTGGACGGCTATTCTTTTGATTGGCCATCTTTTTTAGTTGGACCGCTGTATAGAGAACTCAGTGAATCCTTGAATCGTTCCCACCGCGTGCGACTATGCTGATTGCTCAGCTCGCGATATTTATACATTTCGGCCCAGCAGTCGCGACCGAACATGCAGCCGGCCATATTGACCACCAGATCGCGGTCCTCTTCTTGATAGTGGAAGATGGGGTTGATCTGATCGCCACAGGCGCCAGGAGGGAAAGAGTTGATGCTGCGCTGGGGAAGGAAACCCACGCCGTTTCGGACCCATGGTTGGCTTTGGTAAATCCACTCCAAAGCATCTTGCTCCTTGTGCTCCCATTGCATGTGCATCTGTTCATACATGACCGGGTCCCACCAAGCGTCGAGGAGTCGGTCAGTCCAGAGAGACCTCCGAATAAAAAAAGACCCCAGGTTGAAGCCGGAGCAATCTTGGCTGAGCAACAGGTTGAGGGAGTCCGGGTTCTCATCGCCCTCGAGGGCGCGTCCAACCTCATCTAGCCAGAATTCCGGCAGCGGATGGGTGATATTCAGTGGATTGTAGATGTTGACATCACGATAGACATGCGACTCCAAGTCGCCGAAGATGTGATGTTGTAGCGAGATATCATACTCCATGATCCAGGTGTTTAAGTCCAGCCACCAAAACCATTCCGCCTGCGGATACTTGCGCATGGCCTCGCGGATCACATCACCCTTTTCCCAGCTCTCGCGCCACTCATGGGAATACCTCTTTTTGGCCAACATGTTGGCAACTTCCAAGTCGTGACCCCAGCGTTGCGCGTACCGCTTCTTATTCCAAATGCTGTTGCGCTCAATTGCCCACTCCCGGGCACCCTTCCACTCCATCACCCCACCCTCCACGTTTGACCCGAGGATAATGACGAACTTGCTTCCTCCGCCCAGCGGCGATCGTCGATATAATCGAACCAGCGCTGGCGTTGTTAGTGTCCAGCTCTTAAGTTTCACATGGCTTCGAAACACTCACTAGACCACAAAAACAAGTAACCTATCACCAGCATGGACAGGACGAGTAGAAATCGCACCCGACCCCGTCGTAAGCACATGCCCAGGACTCCCATAATTCCACTCCGGCGCGCACCACCAGGGTGCCCGTATGCACGTCCGTAACCATCCTTATCCACGTAACCACCATGAACATTCTGCCCTCGGAAACTCGGTAATCGCGCTGAAATGCGACGCTTCTGTCGCGAAAAGAACCCGCTGTTACGCGTTGAGAAAGAAGGGTATCGTCGTACCTCGTCGCTTTTCGCCTTCGCGGCTGCCCACGAGGACCCGGCAGGTTTCAGTGTGGAGGGTGAGTAGCCGCGCGGGGACGAGGTGCCACTACCCGGCGTAAGACCCGGGCTAGACCACCCTCCGCCCGGATGGGGAGAGGGTGATCGCGATAGGGACATTGGTTTGAGTGTTGAGGTAGATCGGCGGGATTCGAGGGAGGAATTCGGAGCGGCTGCGAAAGTCGGAGGGATTGAACGTGAGTGAGTTTCCCAGCAGGTGGAAGGGAGGGTGTGAGGTCAGGATGACCAAGTTTCAGCCGAATAACGAACGACGAGGGGTGAGCGGACTGAAGCACCGAATCATTTGAGAAGCGATGTCGCCATGCGCGAGCACAGACCAATGGCAGGCCGTGGTTCGTGGTGCCGCAAGCAGAAGAGTGAAGATGTTCCTGAGACAATGTAACTAAAGCCAAGGGGAAATTATAGTTCGGTGCGATTCCACTTTTCATTTCCTACGGATCCTACTCCGTTTCAACTATTTGAAGATACCTAGGTATATCATTCCAGAATGATTCTGATGTGTTTCTACGATTGGATGCTCGGGAGATCGACTCTATTCCGTACAATCTCGACAGATGTTCTGGTCGTTGACCGCATGCGGATAATAACCCAACATGGACTATACGACTTTTGGTTCACATTCGATGGAATTTGCATTGGCAATCTATTAGAGCAGAGAATGCACCTATTCAAGATTAAGCGGTGGTTTCCTTGTGATTTGCCCGGACAGGAAGCCGGTTCGCTGCCCCATCCGTCTTGTTTACCAGGGCCTGGCGCACCACAAATCCGGCCTCATGAGCAGGTCGAGTCTGCACGCTATCGCCATGGTAAAACTCACAGCGGAATTTCAAAAAGTGATTTTTGTGCTGGTAGACGGTGATAATATCACCTGTGTACAGCTTTCCGTATTGTAGGCCTTCGGGTCCACCGTCATGCGTAGATCCGCGTCTCAATTCAACATCATTGACCCAAATACACAACCGCGCTTTGGTGGAAAGAAGCGCGATCACGCCGGGCATTTGCATCCAGTCTTGGCCCTCTGCGATCTTGACTTCCAGGCCGGGTGCCCAAAAGGTGAGTTCGAGAGCATATGCAGGAATTCGGGTATCCATTGGATCGTCATGACGAATCGTTGCGGCGAGACCTCGTCCCCAGGATGTCATGCGATTTTCAAGGCGAAGGTTTAGATCCAAAATAGAGCCAGGTACGGTCTTCAGTCGACCAAGAAGCTTGGGGGGTTTGGTGAATTCGGTTCCGGAAACGTGGGATGGAATTGATGCTGTATCCGGTCGGTGAACGATTGGCTCCGAAGGCTCTGGTACAGCTTCTCGGAGTTGCTGGAGGACTGCTTGCCCAGTCTGGGCGTCAAGAGTGGATGCAAGTTCGACATCGAATGCTGCGCCTGGAGCCGGTTGGTCCCGAGGGAGCTTAGAGCTCCGGCGGCCTGTGTGTGTATCGTTGTCGCTAGACTGTTCGCTGGCCGTCTCAGGCAGGTCTAGATCGATGCGACGAGGGACTTTACGGGCTTTCGGCGTAACATCGTGGTCGCCGGTTGGGTCTGGCAGTATGTTCTGTTCAGTCCCGGGCTCCGTCGGTTTTCCAAGGCTGGTCTGTCGTGTCGAAGTTTCGTTAACGGGGCCGGAGGGAAGATGGAGGAGAGGATGCGAAGAATTCATGTTCAATCGTCCAACGAGGTTCTCCGCTCCCATTAAACTGGGGGCAGTACCGCCAAATGGGTGTTCCGGGAGGGAGATGATCGAATGGACACTGCGTTCATCGCTCATCGACTCACCAGAAGAAGCAAAGTCCTCGACGTGGATGCCATCCTCATTCCACGCACCAGCGTGGCCCAGAGCATGGGAGCTCCGCAGAGCTGAAGAGCTGACTTCCCCAAATAGACGACGGGCATTATGTTCCGCCGCTACCTGGCCCTCCTGAAAACTCTCTATTTGAGGCAACGAGGGATATCGGACATCTGTTGGAAGGTATTCAATCCGTGGCTTCTTGGCGAGAGCCTCGTTGCTGCTACCTTCTGCGGAGTCGCCCGTGTAGGTGTACTCCCCATGATCCTGGAGAGATAACTGGGATGCATCCAGCTCCTCCTCTATGTCCTCTCCGATAACCGAGAGGCCCTCACGGGGATCAGCCAGAATTTCATCATCTTCATACTCATCCACATCTGGAACGCCCGCAATCCAGGGGTGTTGGAAGCACTCTTTCTCCGTCGGACGAGAAAATGGATCACGATTGAGGAGCTGTGCCACGAAATGCACACCTGCTTCAGACACACCGGCACGACGTAAGACATCGAAATCAGCCTCAGTTTCCATGATGCTACGCAGCATCGCCACCCCTCTATCTTCCGCACGTCCTGAGTACGGTGGAACCCCGGATAAGATGTGGTAGAGTACGGCACCCAGTGACCACATATCAACAGCCTGACTGTACGGGGAAGTTTTTGGAGGTCTACTCATTAGCAATGCGCCAATTTGGATCTAGAAGGGTACTTACGGATCTCCCAAGCGGCGTCTTTTCCTGACTTCGCCTCGTCGGTAGGTATCATAGTCAGGATACACCTCAGGTGCACAATACAACAAGGTGCCGCAGAAGGTCTTCAGAAATGTTTCCTCCTGCGTCGCTTTCGACAGCCCAAAGTCCGAGAGCTTCACCCGGAGTGGATCCAGGGATGCAATCAAGATATTGTCTGGCTTTATGTCGCGGTGGGTAATGCGGCGCTTATGAAGATAATGCAACGCGCGAACTAGTTGGCGAGCGATAATTCGGACCATTTCCTCCGCGATCTTGCCATGGGTCTGCAGGTAAGTGGACAGTTCACCACCAGGAACATATTCCATGATGATGTAGATCCACCGATCATGCTCGTGGTGCTCGATGTACTGGACGATATTGGGCTGTGGGTGCCAGTTGAATCAGCATGCTATCCACCAAGCAAGACAGCCAACTTACATGTGTGAGATCTCGCATGATTTTCATCTCATTATCGACCTTCTGATCCAGGATACCGTTCTTCATGAAGCGCCGCTTGTCCAGCTCCTTTGCTGCATAGATGGCACCATGTTGTTTCGTTGCTAATTTGTAAACGGTTGCAAATGCCCCCTTGCCAATTTGCCCAGTCACATTGTACATTGCACCACCCGTCCAGTGCATGCCGTAGGCATTAGCGACTGACCATGATAGGACTGGCTGTGCCGTACTTTGGCGGGACTTCGGATTCGCAGCCACTGTTGCAACTTTCTGGACTCGTTCAAAGTATCGAAGTGCATTCTGCGTGTACTGCACCGCAAAACCTTCTCGAGATGGAATGCGAACGACAAATCGCACCTCATCCGAGGCTTGATTTCCCGTCACTACTTGAATGACAGAGCCATTGGTTAGCATGCGACTGTTGTCCTTCTGGACCTTCCGAAGGCGACAATTATCTACAATTGTGCCATTGGTCGACGTATCTTGCAGCATGATGATGCCGTCCCCGGTTAAATAAATCCGGAAATGTGAGTTGGAGACGCGCTTGGCATCATCGTCAGCTGCCAGTAGTAGATCACAACGACTTCTGTTGCGACCAAAGCAAAACCCCACTCCAAGATCATGGACATTCGAGGACAATCGCAGCGCCACATCTAGCGCTGCTGTTTCAGTAGTCTCGAAGTCAAGGACATCCCTCTGGAGGATATGCTGAGGGGTCAGGGCCGCCGTTGCAGCCACTGCATCGTGGGCGGCATGTGAGTTAGGATGGAGGATGCATATGATGTCGGCCAAATCCTGTTCATGAAGACCAGAGTTATTCAGCCCCATTCGGCGGGGATCTGCGCATGGCTGGGTGGACTCCTGGGTGGCTTCCATGATGTTTTTTTTTTTCAATGCAGGTGTTGATGCAAATGCAGGCGCTTAGAAGGAAGTAAAAGGACTACTGGCAATGACTGGTGCCGGGTATATGTGCTGGTAGGATAAATGCTTGCATAGACAGGGCATGGATACACGAAGGGGCCTAAGATCGGCCAGTGAGTAAGGTTTGATCACATCCAAGTCCGTGGGGACCAGGGCTTTTATACCTTTTGGGAGGGGTTGACAAGTGATGGAAGGGTTGGTCACCCGGGCAATCACCCAGCCGAACGCCGGAAACAGGAGGGATTGAAGGAGGATGTCAGATACTGGTATCTGGTGGGATATTCGGGTACAGCAGAAAGGATATGAAAGTGGTTAAAGTGACCAGTGTTGTCTGCGAGGGTGTGAATCCCAGCCGAGCCCCGAGATGGCAAGCAGTGCCAGGATGTCCAAATAATAGCAGCTGTGACAGGATCCAAGTATGGGTTCCCACGTGAATGTACTGTGACTCTATGGCAACTCAGCCCAGCAGAGCTCTGGTTTTATCGATCGCAACGAGCGGCGGGGCTATGATTCAAAAGCTATACAGTGCTGGAGTAGCATTGAGGACCGTTCATTCGAAAGTCGATTACGAAGCGTTCGCAGCTCAAAAGTCGAGAGCAAAGATTCTGAATCAAAAAGCATCTGGTCAGTATAGCTCCTTCTAGATGGTTGTGCAGGGTCTTTGTTTGTCCTCGACGGGACTCGAATCGACTCACACGGCTCGGCGGGCACCTTCTGAGACTGTCCACGCGCGAAGCAAAAGCAGTGGGCAGTTCGGAAGGGGGAAACCGGGACGGAGACTGCAGTCCTGGGAAGAGTCGTCGTCCGAGAAACAGGCACAGGAACGAGCCGCGCGCGAGATTCACGATCTTTCTACCGCCTCAGGCAGCAACATCGTTCCTGAGGCGGAGTCATGTGCATTTGGAGAATCTGATTGGTCGATCTGCGGCAGCTGCCGCGGGTTGAGTGTGGATATCCATGGATTCGGTCTCAGGTCCAATTTACTTTATTTACTACCTAGTATACACTATTATTTGCTTCCATAAGGCCGGCTCTGGTCTTCACTGCGTTGATAATCGCCCTTGAGAGCAATATCAAATACCTGCTCGAGACGTCCGATCGCTTCATCCGACACCTCTGTGATAAGTCAGAATATCTGGACCCATTGCTGCATATGACAGTCACTTACGGTAATGCACCACCACCCTGCCACCCAGGAGTTGGAGCCCCTTTTCCTTGCCAATCACCGCAAGGTCGTTGGGTCCCACTCCGGATGCCTCCAAATCTAGCCAGACCATGTTCGTGTGCACGGGATACTGCAGCTGACCTCCTCGGCTAGTCCACAAGTCCGCAACTTGCTTGGCCTTGGCATGTGTAGCTGGAAGCTTACCAGTCTGACCGGCAGCATCGACTCCAAAGGTTTCGTCGAGGGCCACCCGTGCAGCTGCTGCAAAGACTCCTGTTTGTCGGGCACCACCACCGATGGACTTGCGGAACCACCGAGCCTTCTTGATGAATGCTCGAGGACCCACGATAATGCTTCCAACCGGCGCACCCAGTGCCTTGGAAAAACACAGACTCACACTGTCGAACAGACTGGTGTAATCCCCCAAGTTACCAGCGCCAGACACAATTGCCTCCCAGAGCCGCGCCCCATCTAAGTGAACCTTGATATCGTTGGCGTGTGCCCACTCGCAGATCCGACGAGCTTCAGCTAGAGGCATCACCATTCCGTCCAGGGTATTCTCCAAACTAATCAATTTGGTGGGACAGTGATGGATATTGTCGTCTAAGACCGCGTGCTTCTGAACATCCTCAAGTGTGAGATGGACTCCATTCTTTGGGGTCACGGTTTGTACGGTTGCCCCTGTCCATGAGCTTACACCTCCCGCCTCGTAGCAGATTATGTGAGACCGATGGTCACAGAGGACAGCATACGGAGGTTGCGCCAGGTGTGAGCGGATGGCCACCTGGTTCCCCATGGTACCGGACAGCACCAGGAGTGCATCCTCATGATTGGTTCTTTTTGCCACATAGCTCTGCAGATCGTTCGTTGTCGGGTCCTCGTTGAAGACATCATCCAGCAAAGTCGCCTGGCAAATGGCATTCAACATAGAAAGGGTGGGCTTCGTCATGGTGTCACCTAGCCCCAGAACATTAGCTGCAACTTGTCGAATGGTTTGCGAGGACGTCATAAATACTTCGTAGATCAAATTCGGCGGCCCCGGCGCCGTGCCATGGTGTTTGGCCGTTCGCATTCGGCAAATGCGCCGTGGCGTCTGTAGAAAGGTGACCCATGGCAATTCTGTGGCCTGTAGACGTTGTCAACAGGGGTTTGACC
Organism: Penicillium sp. PG113-03A; assembly: GCA_037042135.1. Lineage (NCBI taxonomy): Eukaryota > Fungi > Ascomycota > Eurotiomycetes > Eurotiales > Aspergillaceae > Penicillium > Penicillium sp. PG113-03A. The sequence continues at coordinate 68,934 of JAXQJW010000057.1, read as the reverse complement.
AGGCGAATTTCCCGGATTGGACCGCAGATACTGCGTAGTGAGCGACTCATGGGTTCTTGTCCCCCACAAAACCCTTGACCTCGGAGGAAAGGGCGGGGAACGGAATTATCACGTGATGATCTGCGGGGAGCAGCCGACCATGGGTTGGAGTCATGTAGACCAGGGGAAGTCTGCTCAAAAGGAACATGCTTGAAATGATCGTGTCCAACTAAATCTCGTGTCGCAACGGTGCAACGTTGGAGGAACATGGGAAATGATGTCACAACGCAGGAACACCTTATCGATAACCAAATCCAGACTAGCGTATGTGCTGACTCATCTTGCGATGCTGTCGAGTCCGCACATTTCTTCTCAGTTCAATAGCTCTCGCTTTGTCGCATCACCATGGATCTTGCTAGTCTAGAACGGCCTGCGATCCTCAGCCAGTGTTTGCGCTGCTCCAGCTCACTGGCTGTGCTGGAGAACGAATGGGCCAAATTAAGCAATTCCTATTCGGTTGCGACAAGATGGCTCAGTGTCAACTTCCACCGCATCTCCATCTCCTCCGAACACAAGCGCATCCCACAGACATCTGATCTTATTCTTCTCCGGGAGCGCGTCATTCAAGAGGTGGCATGCAAGTTGTGCCAGCAGAAGTTGGGGGTTCTGTGTGCTTTGGACAATGGGTAAGCGATGGGCACAATCTCTGTTGATCTCCTTCGTTATGTACTAAATCCCAGCTTAGGCCAAATATTTTGTGGAAGATGTCCAAGGTCTCATTCAGGGAGATTGTGACCATGCGAACAGCCGACCCGATCTTCAAAGACAGCACCCTCGAGCGACTCCTGATTCAGCCTTCGAAAGAACACTTGCGCCGAGATCGTGGTTCCATACAGGATGGCGCGCTAGTCCCAGCTGGAGCGACAGACTCGGAGGCACTGAATCCTTACATGCAGCAACAGATGCAGAATCAAGGACGAAGCATCGATCAAATCTCCAACTCGGTGAACCATCTGCAAGATACAATGACCGACCTTAAGCACTCATTCACATCACTCCGCATCGAATTGAATGGTCCCATGCGACATCAAGGGGATCAGCAGTCAGCATCCGCCGTGAATTTTGAAATGATTGCCCCCGTTTTAAGGGAGCTCAAATCCAAATCAGAGGAGATCGATAAATTGAAGCTGGAAATCGAGGCATTAAAGCTCAAAAATCGTTTCATTGAGGATCGCAAACCAGAGCAGCTTGGATTCTCGTTGGGAGTTGGGGCGCCTCTGCCAGAGGAGCGTAGTCCAGGCTTGCTACAGGCTGGGCGCAAGCGCGCCTGGCCAGATGCCTTTGCAAGTGAGCATACCATTGCCGATTCAATGGCTGAGGAAGAAGAAATGATCGATGATCTGTCGCTGGAAGACTTACCGATCCACTCATTGCGGGGCTCACACATGTATTCGCAGCATGCTCATGATAGCTCGGCAATCGAGCAGCCATCCGCGGAGACCCCCCAGCTGCGTATTGAAATGAATTCACAAGAGCAAACCTCTGCCACACGCACTCCGGTCCCTTCATCAAATTATCATGGAAACCACGCGGCTAAACGGCAGCGTCTTGCGCCGTCCACCGAAGGCCCCTCCAACCCAGAGTCTACTTCGGGGAAGAAGACTTCCGGGCGTCCAAGAAAGTCTGGCCGCCAATACTCAAAGACGCGGGCTTCTCAGATCTCACAGGCCACTCAGTCAAGCTTGGAGGAAGTGGATTCCAATTCCACGACACAAGGGCCACCTTCAACCACCAGTGCAGGTGCTCCGGCCAAACGACGAGGTCGTCCACGACGTAGTACAGCCTCGCACTCAAAAGGCGCAACCAATAATGACGATCAGCCTGATCCTGGTGACACCAATCAATCGGAGGGGGAATCTTTGAAGCATGAACTCAAAAACGATGCTCCTGCCCAGAAGAATGGGGAGAATTCGTCCAAGACTGCCCGCGGGGGTGGTACACACAGTATAAATAGTGCACCTGAGCCGACTGCCTCAGAGGAAAAGCGAAAGGCCAAGGTCGCGGCGCGGGACGTCATGACGCGGATGGCCATGCAGCGTGAGGAAGCAATGGAAACTGAAGAGGGGCGATAGAATGATTATGAGCTCCGAATCATGTACGATAGCAGATCGTCGGCTGGTTATATTTATTCGAATAAGCTGGCCGGTTGCCCTGAGTGGGGTTTGTACTTTGTATCGAGAGAATCGCCAATTCGACCAGATCGTCAGACATTGAATATCTAGTCATGACTCCGAGTCCGAGTCCGAGTTTAACTACTTGTTAGCTCTACGCACGGAATGGCCAAGTGTCTACCAGTGACTACTAGACAACCGCCCTGAGGATAAACATATTTACATGGCCCACAGATACCTAGGTACCTAGGTATACTAACATTATCATTGTTTTCTTTTCCCTCTTACAACACCAATTTCATAATTTCGTCTCATAAGGCTGGAGACACTACGATATCAGCTTGGATCGTGCAGCAACACCAAGACCTCCCAGTAAACAGGAGACTCCCGTAAAAACAATGAGAGGACCATATCCCGAGCCATACGCCTGAGCAGCAACACCATCCCACGAGTGATTCCCTAGCAGGGCTTCGCTCAAAGGTCCACTGACAATATTCCCAATACCCCGACCAGTAGACAAAAGTCCAAAAATAATACTGGTGTCGGCGTAAACAGTCCGCTTCTTCACCTCACTCACCACAGCCGGCCAAGTCGACGTGAAAGATCCAGCGAAGAGACCGTAGAAGATACAGAAGATGTAAAGCGGTGCCAAGCTTAGGGAAAATCCCCAAATCAGAAACACCGCAATGGTGCTGCCAATAGTCGAAGCCAAAATGCAGGTCGTCGCGTGGTATCGATCGACCATTGAACCCATGATGACACATCCAAAGACAGAAGCAAGATTGAATAACATGACGGTCAGCGAAGCTTCGATATTGCTTGCGCCCAGACTGCGGGCGTAGGATGGGAGATAGATAGTCGGGAGGAAGTAACCCATTGCCTCGAGGATGTTGCCCGTTTCATAGATGAGGAACGTCGTCTGCCATAGGAAACGGAAATCGAGCGGACGATTATGCGAGGCACGAGAGATGGGCAGGCGTGGTCGGAGGAAGTATAGAAGTGGACCACCCATCACGATCAGAACAATCGACCAAGCACGTAGCGCGGTCTTATGACCGAAATCGTTAAGCAGCCATTGCAGTACAACAGGAAGAATCACACCGGAAAGACCAGTTCCCGCCTATGGATGCGTTAGACTATCTATCCAAGAAGAAAGTTGACTGGTCAATGTACTTACCCACATAATTCCGAACGCCAGTCCCTTTCTCCGGACGAACCAGTCATTCATGAAAATAATCGTCGGAGCATAAGCTAAGCTAGCACCGATACCATATGCCACACCTTGCGACGCAATCAAATGCGTAGTACTTGTCGCAAAAGAGCTCAACGATAAAGCCAAGCACATAATCACAAACCCGATCGGCGCTGCCCATAACTTGAGGCGAGGAATAGTCTGAAGCAGCACGAAAGCCACGGGGAGCAACATGTAGGAAATTCCCTATCAACAGTATTAATCCTGTACACTAGACCTTCTAGGTTCTCACCTACCATTGCACAGGTGCCGACCACGGCAATATCGCCTGAGCTTTTAAACGGTTCATGGGTGCTATAGTAGTCTTGGAAGATACCATAGGAAAAGGTGAAACCTAGAGTCAATCAGTAAAGAGCCGTAAAAAGATGGATTCTTGTAGACTAATATACCCCAGATCAAAGCCTCGATCATGAAACAAGCGGCCAGGAAAAGCCATGCTCGTTTTCCGCCGTCAACGGGTGGTAGATCGGTTTCTTGATGAGAATGTTCACCTTGCGGCGACAATTCGAGGATCTCCGCTGTTGACATTAGGTTGAATTGGATAATCAATTGAAAAAAATTATATATATATATATATATGTTGAAAGATAAAGGAAGAATCTGCACTTGACGATTCCCGCAAATTTCCCCTCATTTCTCCACGCCCTGTCAATGACATTAGTGGGTCTTTGCCGTGAGTTGAAACGGGATTGCCTGCATTTCAATGCTTAACTAGATTTAGTTCGAGACAGATCTTATCCAAGACTACCTAGGTACCCGTGGACATATCAAGGCCACTGTAATTTTGTATGCGCAGACCTTGTTCACGTCAATTCAGTATCAAGTACATGGCATGGGTATCTACTAGTCATCATTTGACACACATAAAGCCACAGCCCTCACGAGCTCGCTCACAAGCACGTCTCAACGCTTGTTCCTCAGTATCCGTCCATTTCACACTCAACTCATCCCATGGTTTGCGGGACTGAAACTCCTCGCGGAATTGCTTGTGCATACCGTGGAGACGGGTGACTTCACGCGGGTCACCTGTGCCGGAATAGACCACAAATAAAGTACATGGCGGCAAGGACTCATAGATCTTGACAATATTGGAGACGGTGCCAGAGACGGTCTCGATCAGGGCAGCGGTGTCCTGCAATGGCGCATTGGAGCCCTCGATGCTCGTAGTCGGCGTAGTCTCTTCCGGCGGAGGATTGAGGGTTGTCGACTCGTGGGCATTGTTGGCATCCGGGAACCGGGTGCACCAACCGCGGTAAAGTTCAAGCTCGCGAAGACGTGCCCAAGTGAAATCCACACCTCCACCGGGGATAGAGGGAATAGACTCATCGCCGTTGACGACGGACGATACACCTTTCACAACATCTTCATCAGTACGGCATCCAATCGACACTGTTGCCTGTGCCCCAAATCCTCGTTCAGGGTTGCCCCAATCCACAACTGCACCAGTCCTTCCTTCCCCCGGTAAAGCCGCCTTGCCTGGCCGGGTGGACCGTTCCAGGCGGCGGAAAATGCTCTCATTTGAGGCATCGCTTGTGCCCCAGCGTTCACCTTTCTCACATTTCAGTTTCACAAGGTCAAGGACTGCACGAGCGTCTTCAATGGAGTCATGGCCGCTGGTGCCCTTTTGAATTTCCTTCGAAAGGTATTTCTGCGTCAGCCATTTTAGACTGCACTTCAACGGAGGCCCTCGCGGATGCGGGTAGATCATGCCAGTATCCACAATGAAAGGATGTGTCATTTTTAGAGCAGCCAAATCAGAATTGAGAGAATGCCCCACGAGGACGGTCCGTGGTGTCAGGATGGAAAGGAGTCGTTTCTGAATATCAGGCAGCGTGGTGGTCACCGGATCCAACATCTCTTTAGTGATTCCAGAGTAACGCGTCAGGTAATCTATAATCGGCCGAGGCGGCTTCACCAGCTCATCTAGGACGACTTCGCCATCCCAATTCATCATGCTGATACGCGTAAGTTCCGATCCACCACCTTCGGTAAGACACATTTCACAGTCGAGAGCTAATACTTGGCGACCGGCAGACATGCTTCCCTGTTCAATCTCAGATTCAGGGACCTGCCCGGCTTCCAAGCTTTCCACCTGGGTATCAACCCAGCCATGCTCTGCGGACTGTTCATTACGACGTCGAATAGCCGCCTCTGCGGATTTTTCTTCTTCCGAGGTAAAAAATGATGGATGCAAAGGATACTCATTTTCGCGCAGCTGCTCACAGTTGGCAATGAAAGTCGTAATCGGCGTGCGCTTGGGCACGAAGTTTTTATCCGTGCGAGCAGGGCGTGCGCCTTTCCCACGATCATCATGTTTGTTCTTCGGTAACTGTGATAGCAGTATTGCTTGCAGGGGAGAGTGCACCTTGTTGTACTTGGTGTCACCAGGGGCTTTCACGGGCCAAACGTGCGGGAAGATATCGGCCAGAGGTTGCAATGGTCTAGGAAGCTTGGTTGGTTCAAGAGGTCGCGGATTGAAGTGTTTCGATCGATCTGGCAATGGAAGGCCCTTTTTCCAGTTCTCAAACTCGGCGACTCTTCTATCTTCTGGCGATTGATCTGTCTCTTCTGGCTTCTGAGCAGGAGTCGTATGAGTCTCGTTTGGTTGTGACTCCAACGGAATTGTTCCATCAAACATGTCCAGCTCCAAGCCAGGCACCATCACGACTACCGCATTGCGCATATGCCCTGAGTGCTTGAGAGAAATCCATTGCGGCGCAATTCCATCGGAAAAGCAGTAGAGCAGCAATCCTTGCAGATCGGCAATCCGGATGGAGGATTGCAGTCTACCATCAATATGGGATAAGACAGGGTACTTGGTTTTTTCCCCGTCCACACGTTTCTTCTTCGCAGTTGGCTGTGTCATATCGTTTGGTTCCTGTGTCCCGTCCAGAGATGATTGGTTGGCATGGGAGCCTTGCAAGCGGGACAGAGTATCCGCAACAGCAAAGCCATTGTCAGAAGGATCGACAACAGGCCCCGAGCCGCGCTTGCGCTTCTTGTTGGAGCCCATATCTGCTGCAAGAGGTCCAGACAGACGGAACTGCTTTTTCGCCGAAATGGCAAGGATGTCACATGGAGATACGAGATAACGCAGACAAAGTGTCACGTGGTGATACTCCCATCCGGCGCACCAGTCCTCACGTGGAGATAGAGGAGTCACGTCCCGCCATAGTCCATGATCTGATAAGTGAGCGATCGCCGGAAAATTCGCCCTCGTCACGCCATCCTCTTCTTCTATACCTCTACGCCTTGAAGTCTGAACACCCGATACCATCTGCGGTCAATCTCGCTTCATTGTCCATTTTATCTCGGAGGTGGACTTCAATCTTTATTCTAATTTTATTTTTTTTTTCCAACTTTCCTTCCATTTATCCCCCCACCTCATCACATCACCATGTCGGCTCTTACCGAGATCACCTCCGAGGCCGATTTCTCGTCGCACCTGAGCTCGCTATCACCCTCGGCCCTTGTTGTCCTTTACTTCCACACCCCATGGGCAGCACCATGTGCACAGATGCGCAACATTCTCTCTGCACTTGCATCGCAATACCCCGCCGCCACCCCTCCAACAATCTCCTTTGTCAGCATCAACGCCGAAGAGCTCCCTGACATTTCCGAGGAGTATGAAGTCTCTGCCGTACCATTTGTTGTCTGCCTGCGCAGTGGTCAGATCCTCGAATCCATCAGCGGCAGTGACGCCATCAAGGTTCGCGATGCTATCGAGCGCCATGCCGGCTCGACAACACACGCCCCCGCCGAAGGTGTCCAAAAGTCCCACATCCCTCCAGCTCTCTCTGCTATGCCTCGTCAGGACGGTCCCTTGACAGCGACCCAGGCCCCGATCACCACTCCCGGTGGTCCTGTCAATGATGCTGCCAATGCGACACCAGTCTCGTCGGGCCCCGTTCTCACTCCTGAACAATCCAAGGAAGCACTCTTCGCCCGCCTGGAACAGTTGGTCAAGGCTGCACCCGTAATGCTATTTATGAAGGGAACACCGAGTTCACCTCAGTGCGGCTTCAGTCGACAGCTAGTTGCCATTCTCCGTGAGCGCAGCATCAAATATGGGTTCTTCAACATCCTTGCCGATGAAGATGTCCGTCAAGGCTTGAAGGAATATGCAGAATGGCCGACCTTCCCACAACTCTGGGTCAGCGGCGAACTGGTCGGCGGCTTAGACATCGTAAGTCTCACGGATTCGTTTTTGTATCATTTTGCTAATGAGTTTCTTTCAGGTCCGCGAGGAGATCAATGCAGACCCAAACTTTATGTCAGAGTGGTCTGTCAATAAGCCAGTGTCGTAGAGATTGACAGTCTCTTGCATGATACCCTTGTGTTGCAGGGACTGGATACGTGAAGAGAAAAGTCCACTTGATGATCAACCTATGTCATTGGTATGAAAAGACGCTGTTTGCACCAATTACCTCTGTGAATCGCCTACAATATTTGAGAGATAATTTAGAATAGTATAGCGATGCGAGGAACCTCCTACCTAGGTTATCTCAATGGTTTGATATGGTGGAAGAAACTTCAGCGACACATTCTCACCCTTGAGCCGCAGTTCAAAGCTCGGCAATCCAAGCACCCTGACTTTTACTATATCTAGACCGAATGAATTAGTGCCAGCCATACTGATCTCGTCTCTTATTCCCATCAGCATTCGCAGCTGCCGCACTTTATCCATTTTCATGTGTACTCGTCCGATTCCGGCCGAGCCATCACAATATTAGCAAGAAATGATTTGGTAGCGATTCAATATACTTTCATTGGAAAATAGAATGAGAAGACCGTATATGCTGGCCTAGAAACCCTTTGATAAACTACAAAATCCGCTATCACTACAGTAGATTCAACCGACTCGACTATAATCACTCCTAGACAATGACCTGGTGTGCCAACACATGAGGGATGACATCGACATATACCTAGCAGAAAGCTATTCCATTTCATTGGCTATCTTCTTCAGTCCGTGACTCCTTTTTCGCCTTCTTTGGAGGTTCATTCATCAGGGTCTCCAGCCAAAAGTTAGCCCGTGTCTTACAAGGATCCGCCGCAACTGCAGCATGAGGATGTTTCATTTGAGACACCGCAATTCGCGAAAAGACAGCATCTTCATCGACATAAGCACCGGCCAGCCACCGGGAACCGGTCGAGGTGTTAAATTTGCGGCGAGCATGCGCAACGCGGCGATTGGCGAAAATAACGCATTCACCGGGTTTCAGCTTCAATTCGAAGATGGCATCTTCATGTTCAATTTCATCAGAAAACAACTTCAGGGCACTTTTGAACGCCAATTGATCGCCCCAGATGTTGGATATGGGTCTTTCAGTAGACGGTAGAGGGGCCTGATAAAAGGCGGATTGGAAGGGCGGCGAGTAGTTGACGCGGGTGAGCATATTGCTGTGAGATAGCTCGAAGACGGGCCATCGGTTGTAATAAATGGCATCTTCGTGCCGATATTCGTAGGCTAGTCTGTGCTCGCAAAGCACCTTGTACATGTCTGGCATGATTTTTTTCATCCTATCGGCAGCCTGGAAGGTATCGACGAAAAGCGACTCCCCTCCTTCGCAAGAATTCTCCAGGCAGTGCAATAATTGGTAGCCGGGTGGTTCATTCATGTACAGCAAATCCATATGGAAGCCAAGGAAGTCGTTCGTGTATGCCACGTTCTTGGCCTGTGGCACAGTACGAACATCCCAGGTAGAACCATAGAAGGAGTTCCGTAACGGTCCCATGCGCGTAGCGATCTTTTCGACCATTTCGCGAGAGTCCGGGATATCTTTGACGAAGATCAAGCCCAATCGGCGCAAGTTTTGCATCGCGCCGGTGAACTTTTCATCATTGTTCATGTAGTCCTCGTATGAGATCCAATGCTGAAAAGTTTCCATGAAATTCTTGTCCCAGAACTTTGGTGACGCAATCGAGTTGGCATTGTAGTGGGTATTGATCACCCTATTCTTGAAGCTACCGATATCCCACCGCGAGGTGTGATCCTCGTCGTAACCTGGAATGTCATGCTTCCATTGGACCTCTAAGGTATTACCGCGGACTTGAACATTCCTCGGGGCAATGTAGTTTGGGATATCCTGAGTGCGAAATGAGCGTTGCTTCGAATGCGGATCCACGCATCTTGGGCACTTGCACCAATCCCGAAGCTCGAAAAAGGTAAGAGCCAGGGCCTTCTGCGGTATCAGATCAAAAACAATCCTGTGATTGTTCAAGTAGACAGTCGGAGAGTGAGCGCCATCCTTTAACGAGTGTTTCGAGCCCGATTTCGTGTGGGATTTGTCGGGGCTCGTAGAGGTGCCTTGGTCGCGAATCGAATTGTCTATCAATCGATAAGGTTGAACCTGAGACAGCCGGGCAGAGGTCGCGAAGCTACGCGACACCGGGGCAAAGCCCGACGAGAGGTACCGCAGGCCAATCCGAGGAATTGGACGCATCGCGAAAGTGGTAAAGCTGACAATGTTCACTCGGAAGCCCAGACTTGGCCCGAGGTAATGATACTTTGCGCCTCAGGCGATAACATTTCCTTTGATGCCTGACGGCCCAGGCACAACATATTCAACCGGATTCGGGTCTTACGTAAATAGCGGTGGATTCTCATTCCGTTTGCCTCCCCAACAGACTAAAATAATAACAAATCAATTTATTTTTTCCACAATGTCTCTCTCCTCTTAATCTGCCCCAGACATGTCGGCTGGGGGTGAACATCTCAAAGATGAAGGCACCAAACGCCAAGTTGTGTTGGCCGGTGGAACCGCCGGCCTAATCTCGCGCTTTTGCATTGCGCCGCTGGATGTGGTCAAGATCCGCCTGCAGCTGCAGATCCACTCGCTGTCGGATCCAATATCGCATAGCGCGGTGACGGGACCTGTATACAAGGGGACGTTGTCCACGATGCGGGCCATTGTGCGGCAGGAGGGAATCACGGTACGTGCAATTGACCATGGAGCAAAGAGGCGACACGGCTAATGGTACTTGTTAGGGTCTATGGAAAGGCAACATCCCCGCGGAAATGATGTATGTCTGCTACGGCGCGCTTCAATTCACCGCGTACCGAAGCACAACGCAAGCTCTTCAGACATTGGGTCCCTATCGCCTCCCGCAGTCCGCTGAGTCGTTTGTCTCCGGCGCTGTTGCCGGCGGTGCCGCCACGACAGCTACATACCCGCTCGATCTCCTCCGAACTCGGTTTGCCGCGCAGGGCCCCGAGCGAGTATACCGATCGTTGCGCGCTTCGATAGTGGATATTGCTCGGCATGAAGGACCGGCCGGGTTCTTCCGGGGCTGCTCCGCAGCTGTGGCACAGATCGTGCCGTACATGGGTCTATTCTTCACGGCGTATGAGGGACTCCGGCCGAGATTGGCGCATTGGGACTCTCTGCCGTTTGGAACGGGGGATGCGGCGGCGGGCGTGGTGGCGAGCGTGCTTGCGAAGACAGGTGTTTTCCCCTTGGATTTGGTCCGGAAGCGCTTGCAGGTTCAAGGTCCGACGCGCACGCGCTACGTTCATCGTAATATTCCCGAGTATCACGGGGTTGTTGCTACGATCAGGATGATCTTGCGCACGCAGGGCGTACGCGGATTGTACCGTGGATTGACGGTCAGTTTGTTCAAGGCGGCGCCTGCTAGTGCGGTCACGATGTGGACCTACGAGCGTGCGCTGAAGTTGATACAAGAAATGGAAACCGAGGCGTTGGGTTGAAACGGATTTCAGTTTGCATCATTGGTCATAGACTCGGGCATTGGAAGGCGTTCATAGGATGTGTCTACAAGGGAATGGTTCCGACTAGAAGAAAATTCAGAGAGAGTCAATGGTCATTGGAATTCATCAGTCAAATGTGTTGACAGTATGCCGAACACGGAGCCAGAGAACGCTGGGAGAACAGGAAATGAAGGGGGTTGTCGCGGTGCGTATGTTCAGAAAAAGTCAAGAATCGCATCAATATTTGCCAAGGAGACATGAGCCAAGCACCTAATACTCGAGCTCCTCCTCGGGCTCCTCGGGCGAGTCGCCAGCGACCTCTTCGTAGTCCTTCTCCAAGGCAGCCAGGTCCTCCCGAGCTTCGGAGAACTCACCCTCCTCCATGCCCTCGCCAACATACCAGTGCACGAAAGCACGCTTGGCGTACATGAGATCGAACTTGTGGTCGAGACGACCCCAGGCGTCGGCGATCGCAGTGGTGTTGGACAGCATGCTGACCGAGCGGTCCACTGGAGCGAGAGGGCTTCTCGGGGGCTGCATGGGCTTCTGGTAGTTGATGCCCAGCTTGAAACCAGTCGGGCACCACTCGACCAGGTTGAAGGAGGCTTTGGCCTTGAGCGCCGAGATGGCAGCGCTGCAATCACGAGGCACAACGTCGCCACGGTACAACAGAGCCACAGCCATGTACTTTCCATTCCGGGGGTCGCAGACCACCATCTGGTTGTTGGGTTCAAAGCCTATCAATGGAGTCAGTATGCTTACATCGTCAGGTTGGTCAGGAGGTCGACGGCATACATTGGAAGGTGAGATCCTGCACCGTATGGCTCTCATGAGCACTACGATCCTCGGACACGACAGGTGCGTACGAGATCAGAGGGTAATGAATACGAGGGAAAGGCACCAGGTTAGTCTGGAACTCGCTCAAATCGACGTTGAGAGCACCATCAAACCGCAAGCTCGTCGTGATGGAGCTCACAACTTGGGCGATGAGACCGTTCAGCTGCTCATAGCCAGGACGTTCAATTCCCAAGTTGCGACGGCAGATATCATAGACGGCCTCGTTGTCAACCAGGAAGGTGCAGTCGGCGTGTTCAATAGTGCTGTGGGTGGACAGAACAGCATTATACGGCTCCACGACCGCGTTCGACACGCGAGGGGACGGGTAGATGGAGAACTCGAGTTTGGCCTTCTTGCCATACTCGGCAGCAATCTTCTCCAGGAGCAGCGCGCCGAATCCAGACCCGGTGCCACCACCGAACGAGTGGAAGATCATGAAACCTTGCAGCGAGGAGCAGTTATCTGGCACAGTCAACATTTGTATACACATTTACATTCTGACCAATGACGTACCGGCAACACGGCGAATGCGATCAACTACTTCATCCACCAGCTCCTTGCCGACCGTGTAGTGACCACGGGCGTCTGCAATGCATTAACCTTCGATCCCAGCTTTCCACATGGCAATGCACCTACAGTTGTTGGCGGCATCCTCCTTGCCACTGATCAGTTGCTCCGGGTGGAACAGCTGGCGGTATTCACCGGTGCGGATCTCGTCAATGGGCTAAAGCAGTATCCATCAGCCATGCAAATACGGAGTATACGATCGTGGATCGGCGTGCGGCACGTACCGTGGGGTCCAGGTCCACAAAAATCGAGCGGGGGACATATTTGCCGCCGCTGGTCTCGGTGAAAAAAGTATCGTAGGAACCACTGGCTGCGATCTCATCGGCCAGCTCTGGGTTGTAGCGACCGTCGGGCTTGAGACCGTGCTCGAGCAGGTACCTGGATCAGGGGTAAGTTGATGGCCGAATGGCAGTCGTGATGAACCTACAGCTCCCACGCAGCATTACCAAGCTGCGTACCAGCCTGGCCGATGTGAAGATGGCAGATCTAATCAATTGGCTCGTTAGCGATGTTTTTCTTTGAGCAGTTGTTGCGACCGCGTGCAGATCCAGGGTGGATTTGGTGGTATGGATCTATGCCATAGATCAGGGAAGGGAAATTGTGGGGAAGTAAACACAGGATGGCCAAAATCACCTACCTCGCCTCGCATGATGGATTGGGGAATGGAATAGCAGATAGATGACGAGGAGAATTCAGGAAAAGGAGGAGAACTGGACAAGAAGTCAGTGGGGCGCGAATCACTTTCTCGTTGGAGAAGTAGAACTGGCGGTCACCGTCAGTGCGGGGACATTTTAAGGAGACTCCACTGACGATGAAAGAAATCGTCCCGGTACTTTAATTGCAAGGAGTGATTGCACCTGCATGAAAGGAGGATAAAGAAGAGATTCTCATCCAGGATAGAAGGATCTTATGAACATCCAGTGTTGTTCCGATCCGAGTCCAGTGATCACAACAGACCAAAAGCATCAAAGACATCAGCTGATCGAGTGTTCATTGCGGTGATTCCTCAATATCCGTATGAGACAGATCCAACACCAACCCACAATCCAGTCTGAATCAGATCCCTCCAGCAGAAAGAGTCATTGATTCGGTCCGGTACAGCTGCAGCACGCGGGAGATGCTCTGGAAGGCCGATCATCTGCAGTAGCCCGAATGAACCACGTTTTGCCGTGTCCCGATGGCCCACAAATGGCGATCGTTTGCCGAGATAGATCGTGTGATCGAGCATAGATGGAGAAGATTGGGGGTACACGATGATGAGAAAAGGATTGATCATGATCGTGGACCTAAAGGTCTTGGGCTAAATATTCATAGAGTCTTCGCAATGCCCTGTACAGTGATAGCTCTAAAATAGACAGCTGAGGTTGATGTGTCTTGATAGAGTGATGCTAGTCGGAATTGGAATAAACAAGAAAGCCAAGAGAGATGTCTTGTATGGACAGCGATAGGGATCATCAGAGAAGATCATCAAAAGAGAGCAGAAGGAACTCAAAGAGAGTAAAGAAAAGCGAAGGCGCATATGTTCCTCGTACGCTAAATATCGTAGTTCTTTATTGGATTATCCAAAGTAGCTACCACCTGGATGTCCTCTCCAGGTCTAACAGGTGAATTGAAAAGAGAAATCAAAGCAGATCATAGGCAAAGGTAGCCGTCATTGCAATTTCCACATCTATATTAAATACAAGCAAAACGAAAGGATAAAATGCTATTCAGGTAGCCACCTCGGAAAATTTCACCAAGACCAGACACATTGGAGAACTGAGATCCATAAAATGCGTTATATGGTATATATGACAAGGAAAATCAGGAATTAAATCATATGAGACTCATGATCGTGCGCGAAATAAAGCGTAAGATCTGGTCAGCATGGTATGCAACGAACACTGCGGTCAAAGCAGAAGAGAATATCAAGATGTTTTATGTTCAAGAAATGCAGTTACCAATTTTCAGAGGTAAATACAGTTCGTAGACCGCAGTTCAACTCATGACCGTCCTTCATGTGGTGCAACCACAGCTGGGGGAGGCGGAGAATGCGCCGGGACACGGCCCTGTTCCGGATCCTCGCGTTCGCGACTGACGCTGCTGCGGTGGCGGAAGAAGCGGTTGCGGGTAGAAGACGACCCGCTCCGAATACTGTGCGCATCACTGGAAGGTTGATGTTCTTGAGATGGGACATTCAAATGTGAAGGTCGGCGGCTCTGGGACGAGGCCCTGCTCCGGCGCTCTTCTTCCTCTTCTTCCTCTTGAATACGACGCTCATCAGTTTCACGGTTGGTGCTGCGAACAACGTCGTCGAGGCGTGTACCGCGATCTTCAAACACATCGCCCATTATATCGGTTGAAGAGAGGTTGGACATGCCGAGAGAGAAGTCGACATGCTTGCGCGACGTGGACTGACCACGGGCGCGGGCGTTGGCAGTGTGCATGCCCTTGCGGAGGATAGAGGGGTGACGGGTAGCACTGCCAGAACTGGTGCCAGTGTTCTCCTGCAAAGTGCTCTGATCCTGGCCGATGGGGACCTCCTCGACCCGATGGTCGTCGTCGTTCCTGGAGGTAGGGGCCGGGATGGGTTGGGTGACATAGTTGACATGGTAAGGAATATCGTACTTGGCACCCTGGAGGTTCATGCGTGGGCCCTCGATGCCAATCTCTTGAAGGGCAATCATGAGCATGCAAATGAACTTGTTGCGACGCTGCAGACGGAGACCCTCATTCTGCCAGTTAGACTTGTAGAAGAAGACAACGTTGAGGGTCACTGAGAAGTTTTCGGTCACCGCGCGCATCTCAGTCAGGATGTTGTTCTGGAAGTCGCGCTTCTCGCTGCGCACGAACTCGAGCAAACGTTGACGGAGGCCTTCGAGCTGCTTAATGGTGGTGCCGTACTTGATGATGATGGGCACAGCCTCGGCCAGAGCTCCAGAACGACGCTGGTTCAAAACAAACAGGGTATTGAGGTAACTATTGGGTGCTTGAACAACTTGGCCCTGCATCTTTTTGAACTCGGTGTAAAGCAATGTGATCTCCTTGACAAAGTAGTCATCACCCAGTCCAAAGTCACCGGAGTTACCATAGATAGTAACCCGGTCACCAACATCAAAGGGGTGCTTGACGAAGACGAAGATGATTGACTGCAAGAACTCCTGAGCCGTGGCCGAGAACAACCAAGAAAGGGCCAGAATACTGGAACCAGCAGTGGTGAGGACACCCGCAGCGGAGGTCGAAATGAGGGTCACGAACACGATCAGGACTACCAAAAAGACAAAGGACATGAAGACGTTGTCTAGTTTCGAAACGACCGAGTCCAGATCCTTCAGGGAGGCAGTGATGGATTTGCGCTCACGGCCAATGTCGACACAGACGGCCTCGAGTTCATCCATGGAGATGTCACCGTTCATGTCACGATCGAACATGGCAAAGGCGGCCTCTGCCTCTTCATTGTTGTCAAATGCCTCCTTCAAATCTCCCGAGAAAACGGTATCAAAGCCGTCCCGCACGAAAGTCCGGTACAGACGGCGCGCAAGAACCTGGCAGCCAGAGGTCGTCCGCAGGAGAGCAAGGATGACCTGGTACGGATCGGTGCTACGGTTTTGCTGGCGGCCCGTAAAGTCAGCCGCAACGGCGTTGGCGACATCGACCACCTTGTTACCAGCTTTGTTCAAAGCGCCCCGGGCCACACGCTGAGCCTTGCCAGCATAGCGGAGGGGAGTCTTGGCACCTTGAGGCGTACCGTCATCCTGCTTTTCCTGGAAAGCATCATCTCCGTCTCCGAGACGAAGGCGGGACCAGTCATACAGCTTCGTAAGACTGCCAATCTCGAACTTGTTGATCTCAATTCGGTCGGAGTAAGTGCGGGTGTGGAAGCTGATGGCAATGAGCTGGATGAGAATTTTCTCAATGAAATTGAGGATAGTCCACACGAAGATCACAATGATGATCTTGTTGAGTGTGTTCTCCCAGCTTCGGGTAGCCTTGTCTCCATCCACATGGTGATTCTTCATAGTGGGCAGGAAGGAAATCTCCACTGCAAGCCACCAGAAGAACAAGGCGGCGTGGATTTCCAGCTGCTTGGCTAAGTCGCGCCATTTCTTCGCGTTGTTGGTGAAGATGCTGGCTAGGACACCGGCGAGCGGCGGAAGACACTTGACTGCAATCTTTTACCGATCAAACGCGTTAGCGCGTTCCAATTTTCAAAAAAAAAAGCATCTTGAGAAATACTTACCCGTGCGGCCCACAAGGTCAACCAAACGATTTCCAACCAAATCGAAAACCACATCAATTGAACACCACCAACGCTAGTATCCGTAAACTTCAAAGCACCAACCAGCAGCGGGATCAACAGCAGCAAGACCACAGGTACGATATAAGTGAAGTAGCGAACGATGAAACTCGACTGGTGCAACTTTTTCACAAAAGCCGAAAGTTTGGTGTTGGGCTTTTCCGGGGGGGTGTAGACCGCAGCCTTCTCGTGCAATGGGTTGGTGGCCTCGTCGAATTCGTCGACTGCGTCGGTGCGACGCGATCGTGTCCGACTAAGGGAGTTGCGTTCGCCTTCAGCCTCGTTCTGGGTTGAGCGCGAAACGACACGCTCCGCCTCTAGAAGCAACAAGTCATCTTCCAGGCGAGTGGCATGTTCACGACGTGCAGAGGGAGTGCTCATGGGCGGAGGCACATCTTCAGTGATGCCCGTATCGACTCTCAAGTGAGAGCTGGGGTTGTTTGGCTCGGGCACGTAGGTACCATCATCGGAAGTCGGGGTCACCTCATCTTGCTGCTTCTTCTCCTGTTTCTCCTGTTTGAGGGCCTTGTGATCTTCCACGGGGCTCGACATCGTGGCACCAGGCCGATCGCGATCGAAAGAATGCGGGGGAGGAATGCGATCGCGAACTCCACGGATCAACCGGAGAGGGAACAATCAATGCAATGACAAGAAGGAGTCCCCCAACGAGTGTGCAGCACGAATTGAGGAGAGATGAGGACAAGAGAAAAAAATGACGGGGAGAGCAAAGCACGAGTGAAACCAAGTGGGTCTCAGTGGGTCAACGAGTCGGCAACTTGACATTGAATAATTGCAGCTGATTCAGATATTAATTTCAACGTCATTTCGGACGGAGTTCAGGGGCAGTAATTGCATGGGAATTCCATCCACCATCTACAGTGTGACAACAAACTCGATCTCTACTCCGCAGTCGATGGAGCATCTCATGGATGCCCTATACTTCATGAACGTTGCTCCCTTTTCACGGTCCACCAAATCTCCACCCGGTGGCAACAGAGAATGGCGCGGCCCATGGGCGACGCACGCCCCATGTCGTGGTCCACCAATACTGAAATTTTATTTCCAACTCAATCCCCCGAAGTAGACCGGGGAGGAAGGGACATTCACGCCACGGACGCCACCAGGTACGACCCCTGCATGGAACGCATAATTGTATCAAACATCGACAACAACAACAACAACAACAACAACAACAACAACAACAACAACAACAACAACAGCAATTGAAGGACGTTCAGTTATCATCACCATCCCTTCCCCGCCGAGTCGTGATATCATGAGTTCAATATCCTCGGAAAAAATAGTGGATCGTCACTGCCACCACAGTCGATCGAGTCGATCGAGTCGATCGAGCCAATTCCTCCAGAAATCTGTTTCGCTCGGTGACCATATGAACCACTAAGAACATTCGCGAGTTCAAATCCCCCCCCCCCCAAATCCCTGACAGAGACCCAAAGATGTGCATTTGGAGGATGCTGTTTCTCCCCACAGCCATCGACCAATCATTCACCACCGATCATCGTCGATGTTGATCGTGGCGTCCAACGCGCACGCTGATAGAACAATGGCTCGGAGCTAGAGTGCGCACCGTCTGCAGTCGTACTGCTAGCCGTTCTAGGCCGTCCTGGCTGCTACCGATTAAGGTAGGTATCGTCGGGTGACGGTGCCAAGAGTCGGGACCGGGGGTCGGTCCAGGGGGGTGTCCAGAATGACTTGACTTGTCTACTACACAGAAATTATGGGGTATAGAGAATAACGATTGACTAACAGTTTCAAGAGGCCCCGGTCAGAATTTTTCAAGTGGATAAGAGGCCTCTTCTCTACGCCCTATTGGCGTATATCCTAGAGAGCACATATAATTAATCCCGAAATTCCAAGGCCTCAGGGGAGTTTCAGCCACTGAATATCTCCTATACGAAAGGACCAAAAATTTTTTGCTAAAAATCGCTTAGCTCTTTAGCGCGAGCTTTATTTGATACGTACTGTAGATACTATGGGTATAGTGTGTCAATTTTCCTTTACTATAGTTCGATACAATCATTTATAGGTGTCTCGAATTCCAATAGCATTCCTAAAAAATGAGTTGATTCAATCGTTTCAATCATCCTTCACGCGAGGTCTATAACAAGACCCACCAATTCATCGGTTTCGGACACTTGAATCTCGCACTTTCGCGAAATACGATAGAAATGATCGGTGTCGATGACCAGTCCATCGAGAGATGGTCCCCTTTGCCGATGACATCGGAAGACAGGATGGAAAATCCTACGACATTAGAACAAATGGCGAGCAGTAAAATCGATTCGACAAAGGGTATGCTAGTCGATAGAAAAGATCTCAGATCAAACCAGACGTTGATGCAGGTATGTCAAGTCGTTGGCAAAGGGAGACTTATATGAGAGGCTGGGCTTTGCGATTTTGTGTCTGACTAGGTACCCAAAACAAAGCCTCTTATATCATTAGGCCATGTGGTTTATTATCTACAGTACCTTGGTAGACATCAACATCCGCATTGCGTGTATTCGTCATTGTATTCCACCGCTGCAGCAATGAAATATCAGTCAACTTAAGACAACAGGAACTTCTCAACGTACAAATATAGAAGGCTCGGTTTGGAAATATGAAGCAAGTATCTTGTCCGATCCGTAGGTGAAAGGGGTATATACACGAACTTCAAGAGGGACATGAGAGATGCCAAAAAGAAATGGCGAAAAGACAAAAGGAGAATAAAGCTATGTAAAGAACAGAAAAACCAAGAAAGCTTGCATACAATTCGAATGGCACAACGGTATCGAGTCGCAATTGTTATCGGTACCGCTCAGGTGGACGGGGAGTCTGTTCTGGGTCAACCTTTGGGGATGGATGCAGAGGCCGCGGGGTTGCCTCGGATTCGGGCGTGGGACTATAGTCGGTGTCCAAGCCAGAGCCAGTGTCCTCTGTTATTGGGGAGCCCATCACCTTGACTTCGGGCGTGATAGGACCCGGATTGGGCGTGCCTCCCATAGATTGCTCCCAGGGCGGCGTAGTCTGGCCAGGCTTTTCGCTGTCGAAGCTGGCCTTGGAATCCAATGCATATGAAGAAGGCCCAGAGTAGATCTCGGTAGCATGATGTGAAAGAGACGGTCGACGATGTGAAGAGGAGAATTCAGTCTCTGCCGGGGGCGAATCGCGTGGGCTCAAGGATTCCTCAATCTCAGACTCTTCGGGAATGCTGAGACCTTCAAGACGATCTTCCAAACCAGTGCTGGCAGGTGATCCCAGGGGCCCGTCATCCTCAATGCCAGCAAACTCTCCACTTTTGCTGCGGAGTGCCTCACGCTCTTTTTTCAATAATTCTTCGCTACCACTAACCACGCTGCCGCGGCTGTTGGTCCTCATCATCTCGATGCCGAGCTTAGAGCCGGGACGACGGCTACGCGCTGGGGGGCTGCGACGCGCTTGCGAATTTCCCAATTCCTCATCCTCATCATCGCCCGACTCGGCACCTTCATGTCGATTCCGTTCTAGAGACTCTCGTTTTGCACGAATGGCCTCGCTTGACCGTTGCTTCCGTGGAGTCAACGCACCGTTTGCATCCATGGCCGCAGGTGCCGACACGGCATGAAGAAGCTGGGGAATTGGTACTGCCTTGGGGTCAGGACTTCCGGGGTGGGCATCTTCCGATATTCCCAGTCCGCCTTGGCCTTGTTCCCATTCGTCATTGTTGCGACTGATAATCACGGGAACTTCCTCCGGCTTGATGGACTCCATGTCACCAAACACGCTGCTACTAATCGAGTCATCCCGACTGGATCCCCGATAAGAGCTGGGCGGATTTGGGACAAAGCCAGAAGATGCCGAGCTAGGACTGTCATCTTGAGGAAGAGGATTGGCACGAGCTGTAGGCGCCGGTACCGGTAATGGTTGAGACGGATTGTAATCTTTTGGCGGTGGTTTCCACATACACCACTTACACAGGGCCTCCGTAAGTTTAGGTAATGTAGGAGGCTTCTGGATCAGAGCGTCAAAGTAATGAGTCTCTGGAAGATCCTTCAAATAGCCAGTAACAGCAATGATTGGCGTGTGTCTGTTGGCACTGCGGGTCTCTCTCACCATCCGCGAGAAGTCGGCACCGTTCACCTGCGGTAATTTGTACTCGGTCATAATAATGTCAAACTGGACTTCACTTAATGCATAACGCATGGCTTCCGCGCCATTTGTAACAGTAATCGTCCGGCACCGGAGTTTCTCAAAAAGACGTTCCATCACCAATCGGGACACGGGGTGGTCTTCGCAGATGAGAATGTCTAACGGCCGGAAGAATGGCCCGTCCTGGATATTGAACTGAGATAGACGTCGAGAGCTCTGTCGCCTACGCTGAACCTTGAGCAAGGCCTTTGTTCGGGGATCCTCATTGTCAGATGACGAAGGCGAGATATCAAAAAGTTGGCTTCGGCGTTTGTGGTGGGACGGCACGAAAGGCTCCTTGTTCATCGACAGCTCGCCGCCATCTTGAGACCCGATAGTCTGTGACCGAGCTCGGCTTGCTGGAGCACTTCCATGTCGTTGATTAGAAGGGTGTTTGTCAGGAGAATGAGCTGGCATGCGATTTGCTTTGACAGGAGAGGAGGCAACCGAGCCCAGGCGCAGATTGGGCATGCGATTTTGCTCGACGGACGATGGCTGGAAAGTGCCGCTTGACTGATGCGAGGCGGTCGATGAAGACCCCGAGGTCTTGCGTCGCTCGTGATTAGTACCTGTGCTGAACTGCACCAGGAGCGGAGAAGAAGGTTGCGAGGGGCGACTGGGTGAGGAATTGGCCTGGCTGAGACTGGAAGGTGATGATGGTCTGTTGGTGCCTTTGCTCTGAGACAGTGTGCGCTGCAAAGACATTGGCATTGGGCTACCATCCAGTGACGGCTGAGAAGCGGACATGGGAGTTTGAGCAGCCGAAGACGAGCTTGATTGGCGATGCTGCGCTTGCATGGCTTCCTGTCGCATTTTTTGAATAACATCTTTGTTTGCCTTTTCTAGCATCGGGAGGTTTTTGAAATTGAAACTGCCAAAGTCGTCCGCTAGCGTTGGTTCGCTGAGTCGTCGACTCCGTGAGTCGCGGGAGTCTCGCACATGCGGTGGAATGTGCAATGGCATCAACGGACGCTTCATTGAGTTGACCTGCGACCTTACCTTGAACAAAGCGTCATGTGGTCTGTCAGGCGCAGGCCCATTCGTGGCTGGCTGTTGCGGTGAAAGCTCGTCCTCCAGCTCTTCAGCAAAGGCCTGAAGAGAGGCGCCACGAGCATCGAAGTACTCTGTATCCTCGGGGTTTTCGAGGTTTGGAACAAACTGGGCTTTGTCCTCCAGTAATGTACTCCAGTTGATGTCAGAGAACCAAGGATGGTGACGAATCTCTGCTCCGCCATTGGGAAACTTTTCTTCCACATTGGCACCAATGCGCTCACGAGGATTCAGAGTCATGAGTTTATTCATGAGATCCAAGGACTCGGGTGTAGTAAACTCTTCGGGCTCCTCGGGCCAGTTAATCTTCCGATGGAGTATATTCTCAAACACTTCATCAGGGGTGCCAGCGTTGAATGGTGGGTAGCCGAAAATGAACTCAAACATGATGCAGCCCAAGGACCACCAATCACTGATCTCATCCTGGCCAACGCCGTTGATCGTCTCCGGGGCGAGATAGTCGGGCGTGCCAACGAATCGTCGGTCATGATCTTCTGGGTCAAATAGCGCCATGACTGGAGGCAGCATACTTTGCTGCGGAGGTGTATTATGGGCCACTGGGTTGCTGAACGTTGGCTGTAGCGGGTACAGGTAAGGGGACTCGCCTGGCTCGCTTTGAGCCTCTTCCTCGGCCAAGCTACTTGACAGCATGCTGGGCGATGGTGCGGGTGGATCGTTTGCATTGTCGTTTAGCGAGAATCCCCGGAACATGCCGTTCAGACTATCACTTCCCGCACTGTCACTGCGGTATCCCGATGCTCGACGCGAATTCTGTCGACTCACAGCAGTTTGACCGAGGCTGAAATATGAAGGCTGGCTTACACTTGCCGAGGCATCAGGTGCGATCAATGGTGTCGAGGCAGGTGAGCCGGCTTGGAAATCAAACGATGCCGACCGCGAAGAAGCAATAGACATTGCCCGTGGAAAAGGCCCCTGTCGAAGCAGATCCGGGGCTGGCTCATTGGGACTCTTCAAAACGCGCTTCTGACGTCCAACCAGCCCCATGCGCGAGAGCCCAAAGTCAGTCAACTTCAAATGACCCGTTTGGTCAATGAGAAGATTGTCAGGCTTGAGATCTCGGTGTACAATACCCCGATTGTGCAAATGCTCAACCCCCAGCACCACTTCAGCTATGTACTTCTTCGCCCAGTCCTCAGGTAGACCACCAAGAACTTTGACCAGAGAAGCACAATCACCCCCATTCAAATACTCCATCACTAAATATAGGTATTCTTTGCTTGAGAACGTCCAATAGAGCTTCGCAACAAAGTCACTCTCGCCCTGCCACATCATGATGGCACGTTCAGCCTTGACATTAGTCACCTGGTTCTTTGCAACCATGTCTGCTTTTTTCAAAACTTTGATTGCGTAATATTCACCGGTTGACTTCTTTTTAGACAGATATACGCTGCCAAAGGCGCCTTTGCTTATGGGTTTGATGATCTCGAAGTCTTTGATGGAAGGCGGTGCCGGTCGAGGCTGTTGGCTAACGGAGGCTAAACGGGGAGACGGAGGTGGTTTGGTCACATCCGATGAAGTCGCCGAAGACTGACGGCGATGATGCCGACAATTATGTGCCAATTCACCGGCATATGTGGAGGGTGATATTACCGGCGATGGTAAACTCTCTACCCCGTTCGAATGGCGTGGCTTGGGCATTCTTAGCGGGGAATGCGGACCCGATACTCGAGCAGGGGAGGGCTGGCGACGAGGAGAGCTCGACAGCCCTGGAAGCACCAGGCTTCTGCGCTTGCGATCAAAACTCCTCTCGGAGGAAGGCGAGTCGGTCCGCATCGCTCCAGCAAAAGCAGACGACGGTATGCTGCTGTCACTACTATCACCTGCGTCAATTTCCGCAAGTGATAGGCCTCGCCGAGATGGCTGAGAAGTACCCAGCAGCCCAGCAGCACTTTTATGAGAGCGGGGAGTAGGACATTCCATGGGGCTGTTGGAGCCAGTCGAGACAGCCACGGAGGATGGTCGGCCATCCCCTTGTCCAAGAATTCCACGGTCAGGCGAATTCCGCATGGACATCGTTAGAGCTGATGTGGGTTTCCGCGGCGTTGGCGCAGCGGGCTGAGGCTGGGATTGCGATGCCAGAGATTCTTGGCTGGGGTTATTCGGCAACATCGGTTCTCCGGTAGCGTGAGCGAGCTCGTTGGTGCTTTCAAGTGTCGATTCCTGCGAAACTTCATCATCAGAGCAGCTAGAATCACTGAGCTGACCGGCAGCTATACGCTCTGCTTTGCTCAGAGCAGCTGTGATACACTCCTCCACAAGAACAGTGTATTCAATGCGAATCCTTTCCGCATATTCAACAATCTTGCGATGGCGAACAACAGCATCAACCTTCGCCTTGGCGACTTGCTCGGTATCGCCGGAGAGAGCAGCTAGACCCTGCTCCTGCTCTAATGTATTGGAACTCGGGGACTGCCACTGAAGGACTTGGGAAATGCGAGACTCGGATTGCGGGGACAAGGTCCGAAATTCCTCTGTATTCTCTGGGCGAGATGACTCCTTGATCACCGGCATGCTAATCTCCAACGCTGTATCGCACAGGTCGAGGACAAGCTCAACGATACGAGCCAGTGGACGTCGCACAGTGAAAGCTCGAGGCCGCCCTGGAGTAATACCCGTTGCTGAATGGTCCCGAGAACGAGGTGGAGTGCCAGGAGCAGAGCTCACACCCGACACGGGGGCCGAGGAGGGTGCGGAGCTAGCAGGCGAGGGACCGATTGGTAAACCTTTGTACTCTGGCTGTGCGAGCGGGGGTGTATTGCCATCACTGCTGTTCAAAGGCCTCCCTTGACGAGCCTCCAATGCGTCCAATACCTTCACAATTGCATGGCGGTGCTCGTTGAGATTTTCCTGTGCGATTTGAACATCCATTTCGGCCCGGTGTTCTTGGAGGCAAAGGTCCGAGTGCTTCTCAAACCACCAGGGGGTAATTTGACGTTCGCAAATTCGACAGAGGACGGGCGTAGGAGCTGGGTGTTTCGAGGGATCAGGTTCGTTCGCTGCGGCTTCAGCCAGTGTCGTTAGGTAGTTCGCCAGTACCTCTGCTCCAACGCCCAATGACTCCACCAACAAAGGCGGCAGGTCGATGGTCACCTCCCTTGGCTCAGTGAATGGCCGGAGCATCCACATAGACTATATTCCAGCTGGCGTTAGCCCAATATCGTAGCGATTTCAGTATCGGGGATCACTCACATGTCCAGCCTCGTCATCTGTCCGCTCATACACCATGATTCCTTGCCCCTCCATAGTAAGGACATCATTACTCTTTTCCCCTGCGACCTGCGAAGGTTCCAAGGTCTCCTCCGTCGTTGTCCTCGTCTGTTCATCCTCCGGGTTGACAGGCCGGGGTTTGGGCGCGTATTTAAGAACTGAGTTTGGACCCATCTGCACCGAGAACCGAATAAAGCGACTACGAGAGTCATCCTCCTTCATCGCCTCAGTCGCATCTCGAAATACATCTTTGTTCCCCACAAGGAGATCGGCGATCATGCGTCCCTCGACAGACTCGGGAGCGGAGCCGACCACCTGCTTCCAGGATGGGCTGACCCATTTAATGCGGCCCTCAAGGTCGAGATCAACAATGATGTTCAACGTCTGCTCAGCCGCTTCCTTCAAATCCTCACGCTCCTCCCGCATGTTATCACTCAGAGTCCGAGTCAGTGTCGGGTTAATGTTCCGGGCCTCCTGCCGTAAGGCTGTTACGGCCGGAGGCGCGAGAAATCGAGGGTTGGGAGGGCCATTGTCCGCCATGCTGGCTCACTCGGTCGCCCGAGGGCCAGGTGTTCCAGGAAAAAAAAAAAAAAAAAAAAACCAAAAGAATTCACGGTCCCAGACCGTGCGACGAAAGAGAGTCCGAAAGGGCTTGTCTTCGAACCAAGCAGGACCGTCTGCTGGGAGGCAGAGCGGACGCTCTTGGGCGTGAGGCTATGAATTCATCCGTAACATCAATAGCCCATGACGTGTAGGCAGTCAACGGGAATCAATGATCGAGCGACAAGGATCGAAGCCGGGGCAACAGCGCTGGGCGGGTAGAACGTCTTGAAACACGGGACGGAGGATAGCGGAAGAAGCCGTTATGCGGGGAATAACGCGACGAAGGCGTCGAGACGCGAGAGCATCGACGATACAGCCCAGCGAGCGGCCAGACAAGTGGTTCACGGAGAGACGCAGCAAGAGAGTCGCGAGAAAAAGACGATAGAATGGGGGAGGGGAGGGGTGGAGAGGAGCGAGATGGGCGATGATTGGCGCAGCACCACTGGGTCACTCAACCGTGTGTCCTTTTTGTTCTCTCGCACCACCTCAACTTTGAATCCAGCAGCAGAAATGGAAAGGATAATTCAAGGAGAGCTGTAGGCGATCTTCTACACTACATTCCACTGAGAAAAGGGGATACCCTTGCTCATGACGTTGATGGTCTTGAATGGCCTTGAGTCTGGAATGGTTTAGACCGTACCTTTGTGACTTGGTACTGTATCGGCCCATGTCTCTCCTTCCAAGGTTGTCTCTCCTACCTAAGGTATAGGTACCTAGGAATAGTTCCAACATCCCCCTTTTTACGAGGACCAAAAAAAAGTTAATAGCTTGATATTCTCCTGACCGTGGAATATTGGGCGCATCGGTTTGTTCTGACATCCTTTTGCATCCATTTCCCCTTCATGCCGGATATACCAAACCCGGACGCCACCTTTTCCTACTGGCTTCTCTCGGATCCGTCAAATATGAAGCACACGAGACTCTGACTCCACACACTTCTCCCGCTTATTCCATTCATTGTTTCATTGCTGATAGAACTGTTCGGTTGCACCAGCCGAAAAGGCTGTTCCACAAGTATGCAGTCCCCTTACCCGAATTCTACGGTCTACTGGAGGGGAATCAACTGCCGATCCTTCCTTGGGAGAGAGAGTTGACCTCCTGGAACACACTCCGACTTGCCCCAGTTGGGGAACAAGGATTCGCGACAAGTTGGAATGTGAGTTTGAGTGGACCGTGGACTGATCGGCGACTCCACCGTTGTCTTCACGATCCCCGGTTCTGCGGGGTACTGATCACCTGATGTTGACCAGGTCGAATGCATTGAACAGCGACTTGAAATGTCCATACTTTCGTAGTAGGGAAAGTAAACTACGAATGCTGCGCTCACCTCATACATCATCGTCCATGGATCCACAGCAGCAATTCGTCGGAGCTTGTATCCATCCGCTTCCTTCTTCCGACTCTTATCTCGTAACCAACCTGCGACAAAAATGATACTCCCCGAGTAAACTTTATGCTTCTTCTTTTCCCCGCGCCCCAGCGGTCCCAATCAAACCAGTCCCCAAGCGGCCTGCATGGACCCGCCTCTAACCAGTGGGGATTGTGTGGTCGCCCGTGGCCTTGGGAGAAGTGGGATGTGTTGGTGCTCCTCGCTGCGTGTGGCACCAAATCAATAGCAAAGTCATTACGTATTTTTGATGAATAACCGCATCCTTCAATGCCGGTTACCCTATCACTGCGAATGCTCGACTCGGCGGGCCACGTCTTTTAGAAACTATCGAGGAGATATCTCTATTTTTCTTTCTTTCCATAGCCTCGGGCTCACTGACTCTGGATCAGGGATGATCTCTCTATATAGATCAATATAGAATTCTACGATAGTGTGGTTTGCGTAGTGTAGCGGTCATGGGCCCAGACACCAACGTCACGCTCGCCACTACTCCGTATTCATATTCAAGCCCTGGAGATCGGTCATCACATCTCCGCTCCGTCCCGCTTGGGATGTGG
The DNA here is from genome assembly GCA_037042135.1 of Penicillium sp. PG113-03A. Classification (NCBI taxonomy): domain Eukaryota; kingdom Fungi; phylum Ascomycota; class Eurotiomycetes; order Eurotiales; family Aspergillaceae; genus Penicillium; species Penicillium sp. PG113-03A. The sequence goes on along the minus strand of JAXQJW010000057.1, from coordinate 41,146 downwards.
ATACATTATCCACTTCTATAACCTTTCTTGGCTTTGTTCGCATGTTGCTTTGCACAAGCTTGGTCGAGATCTGCTCAGATACATATCCCCGATGAGCGATTATATATTTATGATATTCCGATGAACGACCCGCAATCATTTCAACCCGTCCTGAACCCACCAATTGTCTCTCAATGGCATAATGAAAGAACAGTACGCTTAGCAATGATAATCAGATAGGGAAAAATGAAATAGGCGCGGACGATAGTGGCGAGGGCAATGTTGCTGCCTTAGGCGGCAAACAGTCAAGCTTTCTGCCTGGGCTATGAGGTGTCTTCATTGATCGAGCTGCTTTGTAATACGAGATGCTACCTCAACGGGGCAATGGTAATTGGGTAGACGTGTTTCCCAAAATTTTGGTCCCCTCGACCATTATCCCTTACATGAATCAGCTCGCATCAGTAGAAGACCCTGCCGCAAGGCGCAGACGGACAGGACGGAAGTATACGTCGCGGGCCTGTGAAGAATGTCGTCGACGCAGAGCCAAGGTAGCCCCACACCCTTCTCATCCCCAATATAGAGTGGATGGTCTTTGTTTCTAACCATCTTGAACAGTGTGATGGAGACCGTCCGTCATGCACCCGTTGTCTCGACCGAGGCATACGGTGCCAGTACTCGACTGCTGAGGATGGAAGGCAGCCCGCACCCAAGGCGTACGTTGTGATGTTGCGCCAGAGAATCGAGCTTCTGGAGCGAGTATTGTGCTCTCATGGTATTGACGCCGATGCCTCGGTGGCACAACTAATGGCTGAGCATGATATCACCAGTCGATCTGCTGATCCCAGTGCCTCGAACATGGATGATCTTTGTGTCACCTTTGACGGGGCATTGACGATCGACGAATCTTTGAACTTTGACCAGGACGGCGAGTTTAGATATTTTGGCCCATCAAGTGGACGGCTTCTATTTCGGTCTCCCGAAAATGGTAATTGTCACGTTCTGATTGGAATTGTCCCGAATTGTTAACGAGCCGCAGATTCTCCCGGCGAAGAGCAGTACCAGACATCAAATCCTTATCCGAAATGGTCTATTACTCCACCAGAGAGCAATACGAGAACCCCAAATTGCGAGAAGTCATTCAGCGAGCTTCCAGAAATCACAAGAGAGCCTTGGATATCCGAAGAGTTACAGGCTCACTTGATTGATTTATATTTTGAATGGGAGCAACCATGGCTCCAAGTGGTGAACGAAAAGCTTTTCCGAGAGTCTCTCGCTCATGGTGGGCGATATTGTCAACCTCTTTTGCTCAATTGCATTCTTGCTCTAGCCTCACGGTATTGTGACCGTGTGGAGGTACGAACGGATCCAAATGACCCGAACACGGCTGGGAAAGCTTTCCTCTGCAATGCTGAAATGTTGCTTCCGAATGATCTGCGATGGCCCAATATCACGACCATTCAGTCATTGGCAATAATGAGTGTGGTCTACATCGTATGAGTCACTACCATCAATGAAAAGGATTTCGCTGACCTGTGATAATAACAGGCAATGGGATCGGACGCGGCGGGCTGGCTCCATCAGGGAATGGCTGGTCGTTTAGCTCTCGATATGGGGTTGAATATGGATCCTGAGGTTCTTGCTGGGACTGTTTCGCTCTCGCCCATTGAGACTGAGTTGCGAAGGCAGATTTACTGGGCCCTCTACTGCACTGACAAGCTATCAGCAAGCTATACAGGGCGAGTTTGCACATTACTGGTATGGTCAGAGATTACTCAATTGATTTCGTGCCATGTCTGACTTGATCAACAGGAGTCGCAAGGTGCCGTCAACAAACCATACCTTCAGTGTGCGTCGAAGGAATCTCTGCTTACAGCCAATGGACAACCACGAGCGGCATCGCAACACGAGGTCGTGAAGCTGCACCACGCAATGATTGACCTCACGCGTATCCTCGAGAAGATTCTTCGCGCTTTGTAAGTGACATTTCCCTCAAGCACTGTCGCATTAACTAACGCATAACCTCTAAGCTGGTCCCCCAAACCTCTTATTCACACGCATCAACGATGCGCATGCTTCGACTCATGTGTCCTCGAGCTTAAAACATGGTACTACGATCTGCCTTCCGAACTGAAAATTGACCGACCCTCTGGGCCCTCCCGTTTCCCCCACGCCTACACTCTATGCATAGTCTACCACACGACATGGATCCTCCTCTGCGGCCCCTTCTTATACACCGTTTATCGACCCTCGAAACAACCTCCTACGACGCCATCCCCACAAAAAGAAGGCGAAAAGTCACCGGAGGCAGACCGATCAGAAAAGGCCCTTGCCGGGAGCAGTGCCGCAATCCGAGCGGTGTGCATTGTCGCCCAGCAGTACCGCGAAGTATTTGGCAGCTTCAAACACAGTCCCATCACTGCCACTCATTGTATATTATTCGTCGCATTGACTATCATCGACAAATGCTGTACCGTGGAGAACTTGAAGCAATATAACCCGGCAGACAAGCCGCGTCCAGGCGCTTCGCCACATGCTGCTGTTGGTCTCTGCTTGCAGGTGCTTCGGGAGTTATCCACGTCATGGAACATCGCGAATCGAATTGGGCGCAATCTTGAAAAATTCTACTGTCAACGTTTTGGATCTGATCATCTTCCTGCCCCACCGGATGTCTTTGATTCAGCCCCGGATGCTTCTGCAAACCAGGGACTAGGATATGATGTGCTTGGTAATACAAGTGCTCCGCCATCGACGGGCTTTGATGAGTTCTTCGATGAGGCCAATCTACCCTGGGGGGATCCACTTTCATCTCACGTCGAGAATCCCCTGGCTATCAATCCACATCTTGCATATGAACGGCCGGATTTCTCGGGGTCTGGTGGCTATCACAATGCATTGCCCAATTTTCCCACTTCTGATGAGCTTTTTGCCAATAATGTTGGTTTTGCGTTTTCGTCCGATTGTTTGCCATGTGATTATAACATGTTCGACACTTTGAACCATATGCATCTAGAAGAGACTTGATGATAGACTGCATTAACAGGACAGAAACAAAGAACAAAAGTACAAAATTCAAAATGATGTACCCCAGCTTTCCCAAGACAAGTCATTCAGTGATGAAGAGGTTATAATGTCGGCAGCGATTTTTTCTGCCAGCATATCTTGTATGCAATTAGCATCATCTAGGCAAATGTGAAGAATATACTCACAAACAACTGACTGAGGGTGTCCCGGGGGAAGAATGGGGAATGCGCTAGCATCAACCACTCGCAGCCCGGTTACTCCAAAAACTCTTGCTCGATGGTCAACGACAGCCATAGGATCACTCGGAACACCCATCTTGCAGGTGCAAGCGGCGTGGTATATTGTCATCACGGTCTTCTTGATAACATCTAGAATCTCCTCGTCGGTCTGAACCTGAGGTCCGGGAAAGTATTCCGGTCCAACCATGATTGGCGCCATCGCCTTGGTGTGGAACATTTCCCGAATGCGTTTATATGCTGCAATCGATACTTTTTGATCAGTTTCCGTGCTAAGCCAATTAGGATTGATGATTGGGAGGTCCGCCGTGTCTGCTGAAGTGATCGTCACATTCCCGCGCGAGGTTGGAGCAACGAGACTTGCAACAATGGATCCAAATTCCCCCGAGTGAGGCTGTTGAGCTAGTGGATTCGAGAAATTGCCTACAAAAGCTGATGCTGCAAGATACTGAGAGGAATAAGTTTGGGTCAAGCTGACGAGAACATGAGAATCTCACCTCAACTTCTGGCCAATCCTGGGGAAACCAAGAAAGTTCCTGCTGTACCTGCAATGGCCAGGTGGAGCGGAGCCTCTCTGGGAGCTTTTCAAACGCCAAATAGTCTGTAGATGGATTTGTCAAGGTCCCCTTGGCGAGTACATAGTACTTGAACATCTGAAGCAAGAACTGGAATGGGCTATTGGCCAGTGTGGTGAAGGTATCCACAGTGACTCGATATGATGGCCCAAAGAATGTGTGGTCCCACATATTCTGGCCAACACCCGGAAGATCATCAAGGACTTTGATACCATGAGACTGGAGAATATTGGCAGGGCCAATACCGGAGACCATCAGTAACTGTGGAGACTGGAAGGCACCGGCAGATACAATGACCTCTCGGGTGGCTTTCAATGTGAACTTCCATGTCCCCTTGACCTGTACACCGACTGCTCTTTTCTTCCTGTTAAACAAGACCTTTTTAGCCAGGGTCTTTTGGTACACAGTCAAGCGATCCAGATGCTGCGAAGATTGAAAAAAAGCAGCCTCGGAACTGCTTCTCGATTGATCTCGCGGCCTGATCGTCATTGAACAGAATTGATGACCCATAAGGGATCCACTATTAAAGTCGTCTGCCTCTCGAAGACCGATCTCAATCATTGCTTTGCGTACCCAGTCTGAAAAGGGCATTGGAAACTTGGGATAAGACACTTCCAGTGGCTGACCGGATTCGTCGAAAGTAGATTGGTTGTACAATGTTCGAATAGCACGATTCGGGTCTGGTGGTGTGAAATGGACTGTCCTTTTGAAAAAGGGTAGGCTGTTCTCGAACAGGTAACTTGGGTCTTCAACTAATTCTGCCCACCGATCCATAGCTTCCTTTGATGGTCTAGAGAATCGTAAGTCTTTCCAATGCTGTCGCTAGGGATAATGGCCAACCTTTGATATATCATGAAATTCAAAGCCGATCTTGTGTTGCTGTTAGCATTCAGGACACATTATCCTTAGTAATGAAAGACATACGATCCACCCATACATTTACCACGGGGGTAGTGAATGTCACGATAGTCGGCGCCAGGCACTTGATGGGCCACGAACTTCCAATCGACTGCTGATGTCACGTTGAGACTGGCTCCAGCACCAAGAGTCGCAGCCCCAGGGATTCGACAGAGAGGATTTTTTATCTCGTAGTAGCCACCGGCTTCGACCAAAGCAACTCGAAATCCATGCTGCGCAAGACGGGCACCAATTGTGATGCCAGCGGTTCCGCCCCCTACCACGACGTAGTCAAAGGTGGCATCAAACGGGGCCCATACTTGATATATCAAGATAGCAAAAAACACAACAAATACTGCTGTGGCCAGTTTCCGTATATTCATGGAATTCCACATTGAGACTGGAACAGAGAGATGTAAGGTTAACTATTCAGACGTAATTGAAGAGGACATTCATGTACTTCAGCGGGAAATTGCATGGTTGTGCTTTCCATTAGTAGTGAATGACTCAATTGTTTTTGGTGATCTCAAATTGGAGTTACTGTTTTGTTTCTGTGTTTCTCGTTCCTTCCTTTCTTCCCTTCTCCATCCATCTCTCCCTTCCACACATCCATCTTCCTCCGCTTCCTATCCAACGCGTCCTTTTTCCATCCATCCCAAGACCAAAGTCTTCAAGCACGAGACTACCAAAATGGTTGCCTTCGAGTTCTTCGACCAGCACCCTGACTTTGACTACAATCCGCGTGCTCCTGTCCTGGTCGAGTTTCATCGTCTCGCACAGACGCGTAAATGGAAGCGAGGTTCCAAAGCTTGGAAAAGAAACTGGAACAAATGCGTTGGCCAGGATCGATTGATTGGATACAATGTCAACAAGCTTGAAGCCTGGCAGGACCTTTGTGCCGAGCTTGGAATCCATGGAAAATTCACTTCAATCACCAAGTGCCGCAAGGTGGGGTCCATCGCAATTAAAACAAGCTCCTCTCACTAATCCATCACTTTACTCTCACTAGGTTCTTAATGGTGTGTTCGTGAACATTGTGGATGTCCTCGAATGCTGGGACACGGATCAAACTCCCCGGAGATTCCGCAACGTCTCACAACTCGCCCAATACACCAAAGAATCGGGCAAATTCTTCAATCGCGATCTCGTCAAGCAGGATAAGATTCTGAAAGTCCTCCTGAAGGAGCTCGTTTAAGTGAAGGATACGAGTTTGACCCGTGGCGGTACACCGTTACTTTCGGTTTTGTCCATGGGCTTTGTTTGTTCGTGGTAGACGGCCTAGGAGCCTCCCACGCCAGTTTTTTTGTTTAGCATGTGGCTCATGATATTTAATGCGAGTATGAGCATATGAAAAGCTGCTGACAAAAAATGTTTCTGTAAACTCGTGACGAAGTACCTTCGTAATTTCCATGAGTATGGAAAAATGTTGTCCATCCTGAGTGTGCTCTTCTAAATTTCACTTGATAGATCAGCTCTTATCAAACCATGATTTTGAGACCTGGAAAGAGCAGTCTGATTATTTAAGTTAATTTGAGAATTCTTCCCTAGAGGCCATCAGAGCAGTGCATTAATCAAAGATGGTCTTCAATTTTGGAGAAATAAGGTTGGTTCCCGGGAGATCCTCGGATGCCTTTCTTTACACTCATTGGTCAGTTAAGCATACCTAGGTAGACATGTCTTGGCAGAGAAGTCTACACATTAGTTTGAAATCCTTGAGTTCAACAGCATTTTTACACAGGTGGTCTTTTATTCTAGGAATTCTGTCTGTTATCTCACACAAATATATGAATGACCGATTCCGAAAGGGCGCATCGCTTCACTCGAAGAATAAAGTCCACTAATGCAGAATTCACTCTCAAAACCTGATCAGTATCATGAGATCGACAAGTGAATTATCAAACACGATGCCCAGCATTGAGGTGTCGCTATTATGGGGTCAGCTTCTTGTTATTCGAGGTATGTTTCTGTTTCTTCCTAGATAAAACTTCAAAGATGAGTATCCAATCACACTACGCCATTAGGGAATACTTCATAGGATCATACAACCCCTTCAAATCCCGTTAAATAGATAAATATATACCACAATAATTCTTCGGTTTGAAAGGATCAAGAAACTCAATTAATCGGCACGATGAACTTGAGCAGCACCAAACTTCTCTCGTTGGTTTGTCAGAATGGGCACTGGCGGCGTCACTATCAGTTTGAGGCAGCGGAATAACCACTTTCAAATGAAGCGACTCTCTGCTTGGACCAGCGGCAGCTTTACAGTTATTGGAGGTACTAGTGACTGATTTATCTGTCACGAGAGATGTAAGCGTTAGAAGTATTACCGTTTACTTCTTTCCATGATCGAACAAAACCAGCACTCATTATTCGTTAAGAGGATTAGGTTAGACCTTTGGTAATGTAAGATTGGTGCAAGAAAAAGGCGTATTAAATGAGACTAAGAGTTTGCGTCACAAATCCGGGGCAAAGTGGGTCTTGGCAAAAATGCGGAGAAGCCGATCGTGTACATCGTGGCCATGACGCGGAAATAACTACCACCGTGATCGTTGGAGGTTTTCCACGAGAAATAAATACATAATTTCATAGCTGAGCTTGTCTGTATTGTAGTAGTCTATACGACATAAGCTCTCCGCTGAAACGCTTAGAGGCCTTAGCTGCATTGCGTGCTATGGCGAAATCCACCATCGACGGTTGCGTGCTGTGATACGATCAAGGCGGCCCCTGCCCGCACGAGTCGCATGTAGCCGTAGCCACGAGGTTGTAACCCGGGGGGTTTGACCTGTGACTGGTGATTTCTCTCCTTTTCATCCAACTTGCTCGTCCGACTTGTGTTGTACATACTCCCACCATGGGCAAGCTCAAGGGAACCAGACTCGGAGCCTTTCGTGCTTACTTTTTCGGCTTCTTTGTCTGTCTGGCGGGCTTCCTATTTGGATATGATACCGGGATTGTCGGTGAGTCGCATACCATTTTATGGTTTCCCGTAGTCGTTCCATCTCGCGGTGATTCTCCAGAGTCCGGGCTGACTTTCATGCTCGCTTCTTTCAGGCGGTATTCTCGAATTCAAATCATACCGAACACATTTTGGATACACCGACAAAACAACCGTCAATGCGGTGATGGTCAGTCTGCAAAATGTGGGCGCTTTCTTCGCGGCGTTATGCATCTTTCCAGTGTCCGAGCGCTTCGGGCGCCGGATCACCATTCAAGTCGCGATGACAATATTCTGCATCGGTGTCATCCTACAGGTGGTTCCATCACACTCACTCGTGTGCTTCTATATCGGACGGGTGGTCTCTGGTCTCGGCCTGGGTGGGGGCACTGCCGTCGTCCCCACGTATAGTGCGGAGATGGCCCCCAAGGAAATCCGGGGTATGCTTGGCTCCGGCGTGCAGTGGCTTTTTGCGCTCGGTGTCATGATCAGTTATTGGATTGATTATGCGGTTCAGCAGACACTACCGGCGGTTGCCAAGCAGTGGCAGATCCCCGTTGGTCTACAGTTGGTACCAGCTGCCATCCTGGCGCTGGGCCTTTGCACACAACCGGAGAGTATGCGCTGGCTGGCAAAGAAGGGACGCACGGAGGAGGCCTGGCAGAGCCTATCTTGGATGCGAGCTGACGATGGTAAATCTTCATTCTGTCCTTCGTGAAAAAAGTCATACCCGCTAACATTCTTTCTAGGGCCCGACGTCAAGGCCGAATTCAATGAGATCCAGGTCGGCTTGGCTGAAGAGCACCGCGCAGCCGAGGGCCTGACGAAGCGTGAACTTTTAGAACCAGCAAATCGATACCGTCTTGGCCTCGCCTTCTTCATCTTCTGCGGACAACAGTGCACTGGCATGACGGCGCTGGCATACTTTGGACCGCAGTTCTTTAAACTGATCGTTGGCAACGACAGTAGCCGCTCTCTACTCATCACCGGTCTATTCGGCGCCGAGAAATTCATCACAGTCGGTATATACATCCTTTTCTTCTCGGAGATGTGGGGACGCAAACCGACTTTATGGATCTCCGCTCTTCTCATGGCCACCTGCTTCATCATCGTCACCGTTGTTAACAACACCACTCCAAAGCCCGAATCAAGCCCTACACCCGCAGGCATTGCAACGGTGGCTATGATATTCCTCACCAACTCCATTTACCAATTCAGCTGGGGTCCACTTCCATGGCCATATACCACTGAAGTAAGTCCCAACCACACCCGCCAACATATGCAAGAAGATATCAACTAACAACACCAGATCTTCCCCTCTCGAATCCGTGAAATCGGATCCTCAGTCGCCGTCGCAACACAATGGCTCTTCAACTTTCTTTTCTCCCTCGTAACACCATACATGCAAAGATCCTGGGGCAGTTACACATTCCTCTTCTACGCGGCATTAGACATCATCATGGCTGTGATCGTGTGGTTTTTCGTCAAGGAAACCAAGGGGAAAAGTCTGGAGGAGATGGAGACCATCTTCCACAGCAACGCTGCGTTCGATGTCGAGATTGCGAGACATGAGGGTGAGGCCATTGATGATGTGAGTGCGTTGGAAGTGATGCATAAGAATAAGAGCGTGGACTCGAAGAAGAGTTGAGGCTGGTCCAGGATAAGTGATGATTTTTGATTATTTTCCGGTATGGAGTGAGGTAATGCGTGTTGGACGCGGTTCGAAATGACATATTCATGGTTTTCAAGCCTCGTATTGCCTTGTCCAAGGCTGTTCTATTAGAGAATTCCTTCAATACCGCTAATCGGTAAACTTTGGAGTGGATGTCCTTCTAATATTGATGGCATTGAGGCAATCGTGCCCCGTGTTATTACAATATAGACAATGTTTTCATCTGCTTCAGGCACCAGCTTAGAGTGACTTCTTGCCCTCGTCCTGGCGTTGCTTCTCGACCACATAGCCAACCGCACGAGCAATGCCCTCGTTCACTGGCACCACGGGCAGATAGGCAAGACGGTACTTGGCCTTGTCGACCGAGTAGTAACGGGTCATGCAGGAATACCGCACCATACGTCGTGTCAAACGAGGAGTTTTGCCAAACAGCCCGAGAACACTCTCGGCCAGCCCCCCAATTGGGCCCAACAGGCCCTCGGGCAGAGACCAGACCTCGTGCGGCTCCACGACTCGGCCGATCAGAGCCCACATGGCCCGCGTCACATCCCAAAAGTAGAGAGGAGAATCGTTGGTGATGTTGAATGTTTCGCCATCGACACGCTCGTGATCTAGGGGCCCGCCCTGGTTGGACTCGATGCGGTCGTAGGTCGCCACCAGCCGGAATGCGGCCAGCAGGTGGGCGTAGGCGACATTGCCGACATACGTGAAGTCGAATAGGTTGTTGTTCTCGCCCAGTTGCATCTTCAGAACGGAATGCGATGCCTTGGCTCCGTGTTCCAGGATCTTGTGCGTCATGGTCGTATCCTTTTCGCCGTGGATACCTGCGGGTCGAAGGGCACATGTCACCATGCCTGTGGGAGACTTTCGGTTGTACTGGAGAACAATCTCTTCGGCGTCGGCCTTGATCGAGATAAGAATGGACGTTAGCTACGAGGGTGGAACAGGGGCCTAAACAGGCTCATTTATAGAGGAAAAAAAGAAATTGCAAAAACTCACCTTGGTCTCCGAGTAGTATTCCAGCTGGAAGCGACCACGGACCAAAGGCCACTCTTCGCTCACATTGATCAGGTCGCTCTGGGTGTCGTGCACCACTGAAGCGGAACTGGTGTAGACGAAAGCCTTGCACTTTCCGCCCCAATCGCCGTGCTCGCCGCCGGCCACTTGAACAAGTGTCCGAGTTCCCTCCACATTGACCTTGTACAGCAATTCCTTGTTGCCATCAAGGACGGAGGGCGTCGCAGTGTGAATAACGACGTCTGGCTTAACAGCATTGAACACCTTCATCATAGACTCGACCGACGTGATGTCGCCGTCATAGTAAGTCGCACCGGGCAGACGATTGTGCGTCGTGCGCAGATCCACGACCGAGACATTGGCCTTGTAGTCCGGGTACCGCGAGCGTAGGGACGGGAAATCGAAGCGCGCGTCGCCCTCGGGCTTCGGCAGCGCGACACTGGGATCCGTCTCCGAAGGGAAATTCAGCAGATGATCAACAATGTGCCACCCAAGGAACCCGCAGCCTCCGACCACCAATACATTTCCCAATTGAATTGAACGCCGTTTTGCAGACATGATGGTGCTGGAAGCAATGAAGGGCGATCGGGTTGGGGTGGTGAAAAGGGGATCTTGGGGATCTGGGGGTTACGCGATCAGCTGACTGGGGCGATAAATCTTATCGCGCTGCGACACTTGTTGCTCCACCGACTTACCTAAATAGGCAGGTAGAGATCTAGCTATGTTTACCATGATTGTCTGGCTTTGACAGGACATAGTTTACTACACTTTTGAATAGAAGAAAATTTTTGAAATCATCCCTCATGTGTGCGATATTCCCATTATTTCATCCCCCAAGAAAAACACTCCCACCAGACCAGGGGTATGAGGCGGAAAAGGCACAACCGGACTGAGATAGAAATGCAAAGCAAGGTATCAGATGATGAGAGCAACAGCCGTATTTTCTTTAACATTGCCTATGACACAGTCAGTTATCAGAGCTTTGGTTATTTTGAGAGCGCGTTTTCTTACTCGACGCTCGCCTCAACTGAGCGGCGAAGTTTGCGACTATAAAGCCGTTGCTCTTCCTTTGAGCCCCAGAAAAGCCGCGAAGCCTCTGGATTCACTGTCATGAGTGGATTGAAAGGAGGCGATTGCTCTTCCAACGCATTGATGATGCCCTCGATGTGCTGGCTCATCTTTTCAGCACGAGCTGGTTGGTAGATCAACACATTTTGGGTTGACACCCGCACATGAAATATCGGCGTCTCGAGGAAAACTCGGGGCTGCTCTACAGGATGCCTTGGGCTAATGTAGAGTTTGACCTTCAATATCCCACCATCGTACTGAGTCATGGGGCGGCCGAAATAAGTAAGAAGCCAGAGAAACGGGTTGTCCTCCACCAAAGCCAAGTCGATCATGGCCCCGGTGCGGTGACTGAGCTCCGCTGTTATCTGCTCGTGCTGTGCCCGCAGGCTGACTGCTATTTCCGCATCCTTTTTTGCCAGCGTCAATCCTTGTGCTGGCCAGGAATGTGTCTCCTTCATCATTTCATTCTCAAGTCTGTTTAGCCGCCTGTCCAAGTCCTTATAGTCCCAGCTTCCATTCATTTGGTTGCCGACACGCTCAAAGGCCATAGAAGGGAACTTTTGGAGATGACTAGCTTCCTTGTTGTCAAGGCCCTCTCGAATGGCTTGCTTGTACAGTTCCAAGTACCAAAGAAATCGTTGCTTGCAGTGGTCATCGAATGGACGGAGGACTGGGGTCAAATTGCCTGAAACGTTTGCCGAGCGATTGAGCGGGAAAGTCTCAGCAGAGTCTACTTGGGAATTCTCTGTCGGTGTTCCTCGTGCAAAACAATCTTGGTTGATGTTGAAAGCGGCTTCCAGGGGCGCAATGACTGCGAGTCGTAGATTCTCGTGGAAAATCTGTTCCTTTATTAGTACTTTGTGTTCTTCCTTTATTTAAACTAGCCCACCTTGGAATTGTAGGGCTCGATGTTCTCGTGATCATTTGTTTCGTTGGCATCTTCATGTCCCGGCTCATTCAAGTAGGGCTGCGCAGATAACAGGCTCTGGATTGAGAGCAAGACCGACTCCAGCCCCTGAGCTGGAGACCACTCCTCTCCACGACCGGCTACCCAGGTTCTAATGTGGATGATTAGTGGCTATCGGTCAGACCAACCTGGGAACACCCACCCTAGGATCGATCTAGTCCGTTTGTGTTAGAATTACATCTCAATCATCGCTATGAATCACTCACAAGCAGACTTTTCCATTCGCATAGAGATTGGGACCAAAGCGAGTTTGGCCACGGTTGGTTGTCGTAATCAGCACCTTTGGAGGGGTTGCTGGGTAATCTAATGACCATCCTTCAGCCAAAAGCTTAGCGACCGAGGAGAATCAAGACATACTCGGAGGAACCGTAATTGCAAACTATGTTCCCGGTCAATGATTCTAGACAATCCTTCAATGTTTCCAGTGGACGCGCAAACCTACCTGGTAGAAGCCAAGAGCATATGGGGTCCCTGGAGGGCCGATAAGAAGGGCTTTGATGCGTCGAATATCATTATCCTGGTACGATACAGCCATTGCTTCACTCTAGGTTAGCGACAGATTATATGTATTTGGACGTGATGAGCAATACTTGCCTAGATTGTCGCCTTTCTCCAGCTGTCGTAGCTCCTGCAAGAAGTTAGTCGACCTCAAAGCGTCAACTGAAACAGCTCATCATACTCGGAGCAGGCGAATGGCACATTGATCTGCCATTTTTCAGAATGTTGGATTCACGTTGGCAGTGGGAAGCGATTTAATGGTGGATAGGGAAAGTGACAAAGGGAAGTGACATGTCCCCAGTGCACAGTCAATAGATGGATGTTGGGGTGACGATTCAGACGGGAATTTCCAAGATAGCAAATATGCCATGAACTGCAAAATCTGGGGTATCCCAGACTGTTTTGTTGCTGAAGATCTTTGACGTCGTAGTCATGTCAATCACTCCATTGCTGAATATGGATTCGGATGATCCCACCACTGCACCTTGGATCATGGATCTTTATAGTTTGTTATTCCACTGGATCCTAGAATCTATCATGGAAAACACTCTGATAACATTCATCGCCCCCACTAGTGAGGAAAATTGGGTCTTGGTGCTCTGGCCTGTGCACTGTTCTGCAGAGATCAAATGCCTGAAACACGATGCTGTCAGAAACGCCACAGGATCACGCATATTCCCGGTCGCAAATAGAAGTCTGATCGATTCGGTAAAGAAGAATTTCATCCATCATTCGACTCATGCATTGTAATAAGGGCGATCCTGGCGGTGTGTCCACGTGACCTGGCGGCGTGCAGTAATTAGGGGAGAGGGGGGTAACAAATGCCCGAATCTCCATCTTCGTTCCTCCCCAGCCCACTTCGGTCTCTGTGATTTCCCCCCCGTTTTTGTGGCTCCCAGGGCCTCTTCTATTTGCATCCACCCTCTGCTGCCCTAGGGGCATGCTGGTGCTATTTCCCTGCACCGCGCCTCAGCTCCCAACCTCGACCGCCCCCGCGTCCGGCTGTCATCCTGTGCGCGCCTAGTATCTTTTTGCTGGACAATCCCTCGTATACTGACCTCTGGTTCTCCGCTAAAGGCTTGATCAAGTGTCATCTGCGTCTTTTGCCCACCTCGACTATTACTTCCCGCGTTGACTAGACTACATGGCGCGAGAGTAAGCAAAACTTGGACTCGACCGCCAAACTCAAGCAAGACTTCCACTCAAATCAGCCTGGGCCTGGATTAGTACGCGACTGCTCGGATCCTCCTCATTTGTATTACGGCCTCGAAATTGATATCTCTCGTCATTCCTTTGTGGCACATTTGCATGCGGCGTCTACCGTGCTTCGGCTCTCACGATTCAACCCTGTTGACTTCTGACGGGGGACCATAATGCCCCCCGGTGAACTCCCGGCCAGTCTGGTAGCAGGCAAGCCCACTCCCACGTTAAATACGTCGGGCTACGGGAGCAGCTACCAGAAAAACAACCCCACCTCCCCGGAAGACAGTTTGATTCCATTTGACTCGCCAACGACCCGTACTGGAGGAAATCAGAGTCCGTTGGGCCAGGAGGATGGTCGTTCAAGTCGTGGATTAGAACCTGAACCTGCTGGATATCGGGATCGTTCACACACTCGTGATCGATCGCGCCCCAATGGGCGACCCCACACCAAGTCGCCGGGCTCATCACGAATGTGCCAGAAATGCAACGAGCCTTTGACCGGTCAATTTGTTCGAGCGTTAGGAGGTACTTTCCATCTTGAATGTTTCAAGTGTCAGGTAAGTCAATCTGGTTTCATAAATGCTCTAATCGGCAGTGCTCAGAAAGGATGGGCTTGGGCTAAACGTATTCCACGTAGGACTGCGAAGAAATTGTTGCATCCAAATTCTTTCCTGTGGATTCGGAGGACGGAAGCTGTCAATACCCACTGTGCGAAACGGACTATTTCCGCCGATTGAATCTCCTCTGTCATGAGTGCGGTGGCGCCTTGCGTGGGTCCTACATCACAGCCCTGGACCGCAAGTACCATATTGAACACTTCACTTGCTCCGTGTGTCCAACGGTTTTTGGTGCTCAGGATTCATACTATGAACACGAAGGCAAGGTGTATTGTCACTTCCATTATTCTACCCAATTTGCCCAGCGGTGTCATGGCTGCCACACTGCAATCCTTAAGCAATTTGTCGAGATTTTCCGCAACGGCCAAAATCAACACTGGCACCCCGAGTGCTACATGATTCACAAATTCTGGAATGTGCGACTATCGCCAGCAGGTCAAACCTGGGAACCACCGCCTGTAGGTGCGCATGCCACCGCGGAGGAGCGTGAGCAGATTCGCCAAGAAGAAGACACGATGGAAGAAAAGGTTTACAACATTTGGAGTACGCTCTCCACATTCGAAGAGTCATCCGCCGCATGTATCTCTGATATGCTCTTGCATGTGAGCAACGGTGCCTACATGGATGGGGTCTTGGTAGCCAAGAGGTTTATCAGTCATGTTGAGATTCTTTTCACTGCCGTCGACGAGTTAGCGGCATACATCAGATCTCAAAGGCAAAAGGGTACGTCATTTTCTTATCTTGTAGGTTTCCATTCCTGTGACTAAAGTCTAGCGCTAGAGTTGTCTTATGGCCGAGAAGCCAAACTTCTTTGCAAGAAGATCGTCGCGTTTTTTGCGTTGCTGTCTAAGACCCAAGAAACCGGAGTTCGCAAACTTGGCGTCACCCAAGAATTGCTATCGCTGGTGACTGGCCTTGCTCATTATCTCAAGCTTCTCATTCGCATTGGTCTTCAAGGTGCGCTCAAGCTTGAGCGCGAGAGGTCGGCTCCCGATGGTTTGCATGATTTCCTGGGCCATCTTGGGAATCTCGAATCACTGGCCCCACCAGAAGACGAGGATGCACCCGTCGACCTGACCGCGGGCGTGGAAGGTCTAGCAGATCAGCTCTCAGATTGCTGCATTACATGCAAAGAGCCCATCGATGACGAGTGTGTTCTATGGGGCGACAAACGATGGCACCTTAAACCACCTCATCTTACATGCTCCTCTTGCGAAAAAGACTTGACCTTTGACCTCCCAGACGCATTATGGAGCGAGAATACCAAGTGCACGTATTGCTCAGCGTGTGCTCACCAGAACAAGCTTGGGTCTAGTGCCCAGGGTGGTTTCGTCGAAGTCTCGAAACTGCAGCAATTTGTATTCCTGCTGCGGGTCGCTCTTGCTCGACTGCTCGCTGTTCTACGCGCGGGTGGTACTTTGCCTCACACGTCAGGTATGCCTTGCTGCAATCTCGTCCCAACGATTGACGACCTCGCTGACCTCCTCCGCACCAGATGATCCGAACCTCAACGATTACGAAAACAAGGAAGGCTACCGCGCCCAGCCGGGCGATGTTCGAAGGTCTAACACACGCTCATACAGTGCGGGTGCTCGTGATGGCCCGGAAGAGTCGTCCTTGGAACAGACCGTCGGGGAGATGCGTCGTCTACGCTCGATTCGTAACGAGCGTACTCTTTCTACCACGTATAAACGTGCACGTGCATCCAGAATCATTGACGGCCCCGAGGGCAGAAGTGTCTTGCCTGGGTCGCAAGCCCCTGACGGCAGCGATCCGCATGGTGCGGGCTTCCAGATCGTGGAGGAGAGGGATGCAAATGGCGAGACCGTAAAAGATTTGACTTTTGGTAACCAAGATGCTCTCACCCTGGACGACATTCCACGAATTGTTGCTGCAGAACAGGCCAAGGAGCAGCGACCCAACGCTTATAAGCACGCTGGCACGAAGCTGTTTGCACCCAACGAGCCAGTGCCCAAATACAACCCTGGTCATCAACATGGGCTCTCAGGCGGCAACTTGGACATGCTCGTGGAGCCAACCACTCGCACAAAGCGATACTTTTCGGAGCTCACGGCATTGGAGTACTTCATTGTTCGCCACGTCGCTGTCTTATCTATGGAGCCCTTGTTGGAAGGGCAATTCAATATGGAAGAGCTGCTGTCCCTCATCGAGTCTCGGAAGCCTACCATCTGGAACATATTCGGAAGGGCATTCAAGGACAACAAGAAGGCAGGTAAAAAGAAGGGTGTCTTCGGTGTCAATTTGGACTACTTGGTCGAGAAGGAGGGCACAGAGTCTAGCCACGGCGTTGGACCTGGCGCATTGCGCATCCCCGCGCTTGTGGATGATGCTGTTTCCGCTATGCGTCAAATGGACATGTCTGTTGAGGGTGTTTTCCGAAAGAATGGCAACATCCGACGATTGAAGGACATTTCAGAATTGATCGACACCAAGTATGAACAGGTCGATCTGACAAAGGAAAGCCCGGTTCAGATCGCGGCTCTCCTGAAGAAGTTCCTTCGTGAGATGCCTGACCCACTCATGACTTTCAAATTGCATCGTCTCTTTGTTGCGGCTCAAAGTGCGTTCAATCTTATTTGGTTTTTCAATGGCAAATGACTAATACTTGCAACAGAACTTCCCGACCCCGAGAAGCAGAAGCGAGTCCTTCATTTAACGTGTTGTCTTCTTCCCAAGGCTCATCGTGATACGATGGAAGTCCTATTCGCCTTCCTCAACTGGACGTCCTCCTTCTCACACGTGGATGAGGAATCCGGAAGCAAGATGGACATTCACAACCTTGCCACCGTCATGACTCCCAACATTCTCTATCCTAACGCCAAGAACAGCACTGTCGACGAAAGCTTCATGGCCATTGAAGCCGTTAACGCACTGATTACTTATAATGACACCATGTGCGAGGTAAGGACTGTTTTTCTGCGGTTTTTTTAATCAGTAATTAATGGTCTGACAATCTCTAGATTCCCGAGGATCTGCAATCTATTCTCAGTGATCCGACCCTGTTCCGGGAGAATGCCGAAGTCACAACGAAAGAGATCCTCAAACGATATGGGGACATTGCCCGGGGTAGCTTCTCGCAAAAACCTGGAGATGGCGGGGAAACATTCACCATCACCAACTCCAGTCGCAACAACAGCATGCCAACGTCGGCACGCATCGAGACCGACCCGTCCCAGGACGCAGCCTGGCAGATGCAGAGCTCGGTTCGTCATGTCCCAGGGCCAAGCGGCCATGTCCATTCGACAAGTACCACCCAGGCTGGCTCGGACTTTGGTCCCCCTCAAGCCGCATATCGTCGAGAGCGTAGCACCAGCAACGGTAGCCAACAAAATGCGGGGACATCTGAGGGTCAATCACATAATGCTCCATACCGACCTCGTCCAAGCCCAGGCGCCATGGGTGTTACTGGATAGACGGTCTTCTTGTTTCTTCTTGCACAGTTGCAATTTTGATACACCACTCATCGATGATCTTGATTTGCATCAACCAACCTGGCGCCATACCTTGCAGCTTATGGTGTACTTTTTTTCATTTCTTTCTATGGGGACTTGCTTAGCGTTTTCATCTTGTTTGTTTTCCCTTTCATCCGGACTGACAGGCTTGGTTGACGGAGTTCGATTCTTTTTCATCAAAATTTCCAGCAGTGATCAGCGAGCTGATTGGTCCCGATGGATCGGTGTTTGTTCTTCTCGTCCTTCTTCGGAATGAGCATCAAGAGCCCTCATGTTTGTTGTGTGGTGTGCTTGTGGCTTTACTTCGTTCTGCATCTGATTCTGGGCATCAGTCATAGCCATACCCACCCCCATGTCGACGGACTTACGAATGTCCCGTGTTGTCATCTGCTCTTTCCTGCATGCCTTTCTCTATTCTAGCCTTTGACCAGGGCTCCGGGCCTTACCTTGGTCATGTTCTTTCTTCCTTCCCTTTTCTGTCTTTGATTTGACATAGGGTTGTGGCGCCTTCTATCACGCGCCCTTGATTCTTTACTTTCTTTTCCATTTCTCATCTTCGCTGTTCGTGAACCAGCGTCATTGTCGTGATACCTGTTGAGTTTAAATGTAGCTGTTACCCTGACTGCAAATTCCTTCTTGTACCTAGGTATTCTTCTTGTCATACACCTTGGTTCTCTGACCATGTTGATCTTCCAAGGTTTTCTTCTTGCTTCTCCTAGGTAGAATTCGAATCTGACGCGCTGAGGTCAGCGGCGTTGACTGAATTTATAGAGTTGCTCTATTTTGGAAACTAGCAGCTCGACGTCCTTTGTACCAGCTGCCAAATGCCCTGTTGTCTTATTCTAGGTAGGATATATATATTGTACAGAAAGCTAGCCACAGACTGTCGAAAACGGAGCAAATTGGACATATCACACAAATTCGATGCTGTTTCAGATCTACAATACCTATTTTTAGCTAATGATTTCGCATATATATCGCGTCTGCGAAGCATGATGTCCAGGGGTTTCCAGCAATGGGCTTGGAATACTTACAACGACCTCGGGCGAGATTTGAGCTAACTCCTGTGTCAGGGTTCCAACGTCAAAAGTCCGCCTTTGCCAAAAATTGCGGGTAATTAAATGATAAGAAGATACAAAACATCCACAGAGCAGATGCTGAGATCTGACGATCATGTTTCAATGGGCTCTACTGAGTTGCTTGACCATGACAACAATCGAGAAATACAACATATAGGTAATTTCTAGATCGTAGGACGTAAATGACGAATTTTATAACCTTAAACGAACGGCTTGATCGAAAGAGCTAGACTAGTTCATAGCTGTCTAGTGCAAAGGAAACGTCACTGCGATGTAAATTAATGCAAAACACCTATTATGATCCCAGCCCTATAAGAGACAAAAACACCACATCGCGAAATCAAACCCCCAAAAGTGACAAAACTCCACGCTTAAAATGATTGAACATCTTTCTGTCAGCACCGCGCCAATATGCGGCAGACGTCGAATGCTTTTTAGGCTCGCTTGCGCAGCGCTCTTGTCGCGCGGGTAGCCTCTGATGTTGCTGCAGGGGCAGTGGTTTTGCGCACTGAGGTAGGGTTCGTGTTCTTTTTCACGGCCAACGACGCGGTCTGCGTCCGAGGAATGACAGGTTTCTTGGTAGCAGCGGCGGTGTTCGTCGTGCCCTTCCTAGCCCCGGCCCCAGTGCGAGTCGGCTTGTTGACAGTAGCGGAAGACGCAGTCGAAGAGACAGTACTGGTGCTATTCTTACGCTCACCCTGTCGAGTCGCTGGACGTGGAAGGGGTGATCGGACAGCCTTGGGACCTGTTGCCGCGCGAGCCGTTGTCTTCTTTGTTTGCGATGGCAAGTAGTTGTCTTTTGGGGTGGATGTGGTGGCACCGCGAGGGCGTGCACCAGGTCCAGCGGCCCTCAGAGGGCTGGAAGGTTTCAGCGGGGATGTAGGGCGCGACAGATAAGAAGGTTGCCCCTTCTCGGGCGAGGCACGGAATGGCGATTGCGGATAGGTCCGTGAGTTCAAGGATTTGGGTGACAGAATACGGTGGTCATTTCCTCGCACCTCCTGAGAAACCACACGCGATGCACCGCCGGCGGCAGGGGCTTTGCCGCGGCGCTTGGGGTTCTTGAGACCTTCAGGCTCACCCGTAGCCAGTGCATTTTCTTTGTCAGAGTAGTGACCCTCGTTACTGGAGATACGTTAGTTTGACATTTCTTTTCCCTAGGGCATCTGGTGTCTTGCCTTGTCCGTCGAGTCCGACCATCACGCGGTCCCGTTGGAGACAGCGCTTGGTCAATCGAGATGTACGCCTGTGGCACCTTTGCAGGGGAGATTTTGCGTGAAGGAGAAGTGGTCTTTACTTGGGCTGAGGCTGCAATGTGCTTCTCATAGAGCTCGCCCATGTTGGCCTTGCGAAGAGAGACTGGAATGCGATTGACGCGTCGTTCGATACGCGCGCGAAGGTCATTTGCCTGAAGGGCATATTGAGCACGGAGCTTGCGAGCTCGTTCTGTGACTGGGAGTGTGTCAACATGTGCTATACTGTAACGAATCATCGGTTCCACGCACTTTCAAGCTGGAGATTGTCAATGAGTGCCTGTTTCTGGTTATGCGTCAGACGCAGCTTTTTAGCTGGTCGTTCCGTAGGTGTAGCGTCAATGGCATCGTCAAATTCAGGAGATTTGCGTTTCAGAGTAGTCATGGTGGTGGTGGGAGAGTTGAGTCGAGTATGCAAGAGGGAAGCAAGTGTGGAGGCGCGGAGCCATAACAAACAACGGGTCGGGCGGAAAACCTCGGCAGAACAGCGACCTTCACCTCATCGTCATCACCGCCGTCCTTGCACCTTGTCCATCTCATTTGAATCTCCTCCTCTTTCTCTCGCCCACCTATCGCCATCATGTCGCTGGAAGCTACGATGATCACGTTTGTCATTGTCCTCGCCCTGAGCTTGCAGCTCCACTAACCGGTCTACAGTGTCGACAACAGCGAAAGCAGTCGCAATGGAGATTACACGTGAGTGTCTGGTCATCTTGTCCTGGTCGCATCGACTAAATGTCTTCAGATCAACCCGATGGCAAGCTCAGATTGATGCTGTGAGCATCATCCATAGCGTCAAGATGCGCGCACACCCACAGTCGGCCGTCGGGCTTATGAGTATGGGGGGCAAGGGCCCCGAAGTGCTCTCGACGTTTACCACGGATTTCGGCAGTATTCTTTCCGGTCTCCACAAGACCAAAATTCATGGCACGTCGCATCTCAGCTCGAGTATTCAGGTTGCCGGGGTAAGTCAATCAATTGTGTGAGACGAGCTCTGTCAGAGTACTGATTTCATCGATGATGCAGTTGGCACTCAAACACCGCTCCGAAAAATCCCAACGGCAACGGATTATTGTATTCTCCTGCTCCCCGGTCGACGAAGATGAGAAGTCGCTCGTCAAGCTGGCCAAGAAGATGAAAAAGAACAACGTGTCTATCGATATTGTGGCGTTCGGCGATCTTGAGTCCGATCAGACCAAGAAGCTAGAGTCGTTTATCGATAACGTGAATAGTGGTGATAGCTCTTGTTTGGCCATCATCCCCCCGGGTCCTCATCTCCTCAGCGAGGAGCTCCAGACGACACCGATCCTGGCTGGCGAAGGGGCCGGAGCGGCTGCGCCTGGTGGTGACGGTGGTGACGCGGGAGGGTTCAACTTCGATGATGCGGCGGAGAACGATCCCGAGCTGGCATTTGCCCTGCGGCTATCATTGGAGGAGGAAAAGAACCGACAGGAGAAGGAGAAGCGGGACCTCGAAGCACAGGAAGGCAAGACGGAGCTAGGCAACATCCCCGAAGAAGGCCAGGGCGAGTCTAGCGGCAAGGATAAGAAGGACGATGACAAGATGGACACCGCGTAGAATCCAAAACCCGGCGGAGACGATTTGTGATGCATACCCGGCGTTGTCCTTTGTGTTTTGGTTCTTGTATACTCTCTAGCCGGCCCGGCTCTAGATACATCCGACAAGGGTGCGAGAAGAATCGGTGATGCTCTTGGTATTATGCACAAGCCGGTCGACATTTTCAGCGGCCGGCATTAAATCAAAAGAATACAACAAATCTAATTCGTAAGGTCATGATCCCGGTGTTCCCCTGATTCATTTTCATGTCCTTCCTCTCAACCAAGCCCCAAGATGACGATCGAATGCTTCACAACGCACAGGCATCTCGAGCTGATAGAACGGGTTCTTCATCACATAATCCGCATACAACTCGTAGATCTTATTCATAATCGTGTCCACATTCCCCGTTATCGGATCCGTGAACAGCAAGAATTTCGTCCCTGTCAGTGTCTGGAAGCACGTCAATCGGAAGCGGTCCGTCTCGAGAAATTCCAAGCCTGACACCGGGACTCCGGGGTTGGGATAGCTATAACCCGATGCAGCGGGGGTGGAGGTAGCGGGGGACGAGGCGACGGGGGAAGCCGTCGACGAGGAGAGAGGTATTTTGGGGGTGATGGAGCGGGTAATGGCATGCACACTGTACTCAATTCGTTAACGAGGGCGATCAACCGTCGACAAGGGGTGTGGGCTTACCCGTGAAAGGTACCGGCGAGGACAAGGTAGTCGTTGGTCGAGAGCTTGCGGAGACCAGCTTGGAACTCGCGTTGGTAGATGAGACCACCGGCCTTGTTGATGATGATAAGGGAGAATACAGCCCTGTTAATTGCGGCTGGTTAGCGGCGCATTCAAGAGATGTTGGACGAACACACATGTTGAAGTCTCGTCGTTTCCAGCGTGTCCGTGGCCGGGTGGGAGGATGGCGGGCTTAGTTATGCAGGCAACATGCCTTGACAGTAACACTGAACGGACGGTAATGAAATGCAATTGGATTCACGAATTGCTCGCGATGCGACCGTGTAGTGAAGGTCTGGCGTCGCGGACAACTCGAGGTGACCGGAATAAGTGGGGATTGAAGGTCCTGGCCAATCATAGCACTCTCAGTTATGTCTGCATTATATTGGACTCTATGGGGAGTTGACAGCAGTAGATTTATACTTTGATGAAATTGTTTAATCGACAACCAACTTGTATGTATACGATGTATTGTCTGAGACTTTTTGACATAATCTATGTGTAAGAATATTCTGTGGAAGAGTTGGGAAACTCCAAGTGCATTCTCATTTTGGATCTCCGATTTACTTTGAAGAAGCATATTATTTCAATCAATTCCAAGCAACAGATCTGGTCTTAAAGTGGCCAGTCTAGAGACTCTGATTTTGGCCTCTGAAATTCTGGAACCATTGGGCTTAATACGACAAACAAAACAAGCTTGGAAGATACTAAATTGGTCTGTTAATCATGGCCAGGTCGTCCATTACCATCTGAGATACTCGAAACAGAATTTCAAGGACTACTTGTAGTATGAATTAAGCAATGGTAGCTCCCTCAGACAGGATTGCCGTCTGTGACCAAATGGAGGTAGCTAACCATACCTACTGTACCCAGTACTTGTGAGTAAACACTGATTGTGCTCCGAGAGGTTTCAAAACACTCCAAGGTTCCCTGACAGCAACCAAAGGGTCACAGTCTACCCAGTGTATACAGTGGAACCAATGTCCCAAAGTATATAGTTTTCCGTTATCAACCTCCAAATGCTGACCGAATGCATCTCATTAGGTAGACCTGAGGAATTTTGAGCCTCATTTTGTCGGGAATGTTCGAAGGTTCGCACTTGCCTATAATAGACATGCGACGATTTTGACTTCTTGGGCAAAGATACCATCGCGTAGCTCAAACTCCAGGGTGGAGAAGACAATGGAGATGTTCGCTGGGTTGTTGGCAGGGTCAAAAGGTAAATTGGGTGGATGGTAAGGTCGGGCGAGAAAGATATGAACGGGATTGAACAAACTGACTGGGAAACAGAGAGAGGGTGACGATAGTTCTAGATCGATGTTGTAATGTAATCGCTGTCTCATGATGTTAAAACTGTTCGTTCAGCACATGTTATCCAAGTGGTGCCCGATAGTCGTTCAAGTTCCCAGCGAGCTGAATTGGGCCTTTGCTTTCCTGACCAAAAGAACAGCATTGGATGCGAAATGCTGATTTCTAGAAAATAGACTCAGCAATAACTATGCTGCTAATCCACGAGGAGTAAGGAGACCTACCCAGGCTTGGCACTTAGCACCAGACCAGCATACCTCGGCCAGATAGAGGGAGACCATAGCGAGATCAGGAAAGTCTCTAATGAAGAAGCAAACTGATCGCGGCCATGGGAGTTGTAGATACAAGGTATTTGTCAAGAGAATTAAGATTATCCTGGATATGAGCGCCTGAAATGTCAGGCATTCTAGTTTTCAAGGCTATCAGAGTCGTCTTGTGCCCAGTCGTCTTCATTGCCAGCCTTGAAGATTTTCAAAGTAGAATCCCTTTGATCACTCAACTCAAATTGATCTCCTCCAGAATCTAGTCCGGCTTCATACAATGCCAGCTCCACGACTCATGCTCTATTAGCCAACATTACCCGGCATTAATAATAAGCCCCAATGCTCCAACTGACGGCCCCGGGGGCGACCCCATCACCACATGGCAATTAAATTCTGCATGTCAACAGAACGATGGCCCCCGGGGCCATCTACCCCAGACTCCTAACGTTCGCGCGATTGATCCATTTCTGAGCTTATACCGATTAAACAATTTCCCCGCAACCGGGAAGATCCGACAGCCTTATGTCGCTGAGTCGTGCCTCGTCTTCTGTATGGCTGCGGAGAAAGATTTCCCAGGCTCGCAAGGATCATCCTGGTTGAAATAGAGTAAATTAAGGCTTGAAAAAATGAGAAAGAACTATGGAATGTAACGTGTTCGTGTATACTTCGGATTCCGTCGTCTTGAAGATCTCATCCGATGTGATCGGGCTTTTAATTGTTACTGGACCATTCCAGCAGTTTGTTTTGGTGCACATTATGAATGGCCCCTTTTTTATGCACTCTGCTCGAATTTTCATTACTGCTCAAGGCCCTTAATTAACGCAGAATGTTCCGTACGGAGTAGTTAAATTTGTAGTCGCTATGATTCCACCATCGGGCCAATAATTTGTGGACTCTGCATGCGCCCGACTCGTTTCTCGACATTTGACTCTTCCCTGGGAGCGTGGGCCCAGAGTCCGACGGGTCCGAATGTGAATATACGAGGTTGAAGCCGGTGACGTTGACTGGGTGCGATAGTGTAGACCCCTTTAGATCCCGACGGTTTGGCATTTCTGAAACACATTTGGCCCCTATCCGCCACCCAGTGTCAGGGCACATCACGTACAAAATTGATTGTTGTAATGGACCAAGAGCGGTGTTTGGTAGTGGATCCTAGTGGGTCGTCGTTGACTGAGGATTTGACTTGGACATAGGTACATACGGAGTACAGAGTACAGCAAAGAGATGAGAATTGGAACGAGCAACAAGGGATGGAAGATTTGGAATTGTCAGGATTGCCAGAGTGTTTCTGTCATTAATCCAGTTGAGTAGGACGGAATCCTCTGGTTGTTGTTAACCTTCGACTGGGAACGGCAATGAAGTCTCTCCGCTCTGCCGAACAGTGTCAGCACCGCCTTCTACAGAGGAAGTTCTTCAGGGTCTTGAGAATAAACTTTCGCATGTCGATGACATGGGGCGAGACCCAAGACTGATCGGGTCATGCGATAGCCCCAAGAAAGGAGAAATCAAAAATGAAAATGCAAAAAGAAAAAGAAAAAGAAAAAAAAAACCGTTGCCTGGAATCAGCACCTTCTTCCCACCCAAAAGAGTTGGTCCATCAGATATTGACCACTTACAACCAAACCATCTTCTCCACTACGTCGATCGGCCGACTCCTTGAATCAGTCCCGGATGCACATCACTCTCCCTGAAACACACGGTACGAGTCAGCGCCCGTCCCAGCAGGATTCCTGATGACTGATCCGTACTTCCACATGCAGTCGCAGCCTCGCCTATCAAGACGTGATTATAGTTTGGTAGTCACCGCTTAAACGCCCTTGGCATGTCCATACGGACACGCCGACCCCCAAAGTAATCGTCGCTGCGACTACCCCGTCTAGGTAGTCGACTTTCATAATGGACATGTCTATCGTTTCCTTTCTATCTCTATATTACCTACCGGTACAATGCAGAGCACGATCGTCACTCTGCACACTCTCTACGGAGTACGGTAGCCACCCATCGAAGGATTCTGGAAATGAATACCCTGTCGATCCCCTGCAGAGCCTGCTCATCCTGGCATCAGCATCAAGGTCAGAAGTGGATCTCTCTTACGCCGTACGGAGTAAACTTTCTGCTCTGAGAATCCTGCAATCCTAATCGGAGAATGGTGGTGCCTACAAAGTAAATCGACCTGGCCCTGGCATGTCTCGTTCAAAACAGACCAAACAAGCCCTTGATCGTCGGTCCGCGCGTGCTTGCCAAGGGTTATCGTATTCCGTATTCATATTTGGTATTTCATTTCTCTGGTTTTCCTTTCTCTGGGGGATCTTCCCTTCCCATGCGGGTCCTACACGTGGAATATACTCTGGACCATGTGGGAGTAGTCCATACTTCCACATTGAGTATGTGGTTGTACGAGGTCGCACAGCCGATGTTCTGACTTTCTAGAATTTCTCCCGGAGATGATTGCATCAGATCTGACTGGTCATTTGGATGTCATTCGAAGATTAGGTCAATTCATATAGTGTAAACTCATCTAGACACGTCAAACCCGGAACACCGACAATGCAGTATCTCACCAGGGTTGCTGGATATAATACAAAAAAACATCATAACTGCATAACAGTCACTCGGAAAACAAAGAAAAAGAAAAAGACAAAGGAAAAACGGTTGCTTCAACACCAAGCAACCAGTATACAATCATTAATCCTGATCACCAGGACCGAGGAAATCAAATCCAAACTCAAACCGCCCCCACAAGCGAAACGCCGGTTTCCATACATGATCGTACATTTACAAATCTTCCGGACGACACCTTTCCCAAAGCAGTAAATGAAGGCCTATATGTCGCCCCCCACCAAAGATGCCAAGCGGCATTTTCCATCTGCTATGGTCAGGATTCCCTCACGGAGGCCCCACTCGCGCAGTGCCAAATCCTCAATCTCGTGGCCGAGAGCATGTCGATCGTCACGTTCAAAGTGGCGCCCAACGTGCTCCATGCGGGTGTCCCAGCTCCCCTCGCCGGTGAAGATCTCCTGGCAGAACCCACAGTGGCTTCGCTGGGGTGGCTGCCGCAGTCCGTGCCAGCAGCGCTGGCGGACTTCTTCAAGGCTGGCCTCGAAAGCGGCATGCTCAGCATCAGTGGGGGCGCGACGCCGCCCGGTCTGCAGCCAAGGCGCATGCATGCGCCGTTGATGTTGAGTGAAGAGATCTTTGCGGTTGAAATCATTTGGTTGGCCCGGTGGCGGAGTCGAGGTGCGAGATTTCGGAGAGGTGGAGGAGGAAAGGAATTGGCTATGGTTGGGGTGGGCCGAGTGCGCATGCACGCTGCACTTGCCCACGTCGCACCGGTAGAAGCCAAGCTGGAGGTGCTGCGAGGTAACATGGCGTTTCCATTCGTTCTTCGAGACAAACACACTCTCACATCCGTAAGGCGCAAAACTGCAGGCAAACATCCTCGGAGCTCCCGTTTCATCAAGGCCCGTGTTGGCAGCACCGCGTCGACGGCGGTTGCGGGCGGGGGCAGAGGTTGGCCGACGCTCCGTAGTGGATTTGCGTACGCGCGAGGCAGAGTCTCGAGCTTTCGTTCGGCGCACAGCGGCCGGGAAAGCCGTGGCATCGGACAGGGAAGAGGACCATTGGCTTTCTGGGGTGACATTGCGATCTGATTGACTACCAGACCAAGGGTCCATTTCATGCTCAAAAGGCGAGCGGTGGTTGGGACGAACTTCAAAGATGCGCTGTCTAGGCATGACCCCGCGGTCCATGTCGACCAAACCACTCGGAGCAGGATATCCGGCTGGACTGTCGACAGGGGCAGTCGTAGTGATAGGGACTTCTTCGTGACGGCCTTGTGGGGAGGTCATATAGTTCATGACTGGCACACTCCCGCTGTTGCTACTGCCCGGACTCTGAGGATCAGAAATGGTCGACAGACCGCTGTTCCAGGGCGAAAAGCGATCACCATACGCGGGGAAGTCAGGAGGTAAATAGCCCATGCCAAAGGACGAGTCATCGCCCTTCCACCATGGCTGCGGCAGCAACAAAGAAGCCTCGCGAGCCTTGGCCTGATCAATCGGGCTCAAGTGATAATGAAAATGAGTTGCCCTCGTTACAAACGGATGGTCGGCGGGCAGCGAGGGGTCATAAGCCTCGTAGGCTGGACTGTGGACCCCGGACATGGGCACAATGTGGGGGATCTCTGTATACGGCGGATATGACTCCATCATGGCAAGGCAGGAAAGAGCAAAAGGCGAAGAGGAAGAAGGATGATGGATAGAAAAAAAGGAAGAAGGAACGGGGCATGAGGGTCTAAATAATCGTTGACTTGTTCAGGATGAGCTCCATGGTGAACCATCATGTCGGGCCCTGAGTGCGTCGCATCAATGATGCCAGAGGCATAAAGGCCCAGAAAACAAAAATACGGAGTAAATTATCGCTGAAACAGGTAAAAGGGGACAAAAAGGGTGCCGGTGGATCAAGATGGGGCGAAGATGAGCCTCAACAAGCATCCTCACAATCGGGGCACTGAAATGCAGGGATCTGCACGTTGAACTGATGCGAGCGGAGCCAAAAAGCCCTCGAGGTTCGAGGGAAAGAGGTTGAGCAGATCATGACTTCTAACCCGTTTAAGGTTGGCTCCACTTTGCCTAACCCTAATTGGATCACCTTGTCTGCATTTGGACCCCAATAATCGTTCTGAGAAAAGTCCGACTTGGGAATACCTGCCTAATTAGTCCTAGGACCTCATGACCGATTTGGGTGATCTTGCGAAACGCGACATCTTTCCTCCGTGTTGATCGTCTTGCTTCTGACCCGCGATCGTCCACCCTAAAAGCCCGAACCGTTTATCCTGGAAATCCGGAGACCAATGAAAATCTTGGTTTGTCCGAATACCAAGCAAATCGCCCATCGTTCCGGTACCCTAATTCTCCCAAGTTGGGTCTCCAAGTGGTCTGATTTGATATCGCTTGATGTGATTTGATTTCTTATCATCATTATTCATACATTTTTGAATCTTGATTTTCTTTTCGTTTTTGTCATGATCGTCCTTCGTGCCCGGGATGGTGGGTCATTCATCGAATTTCTGTCAATTAACCACAAACCCCACACTCTGCTGCATCCTGTCTTAACTATCCAGTAGTGGATCGAAGTCTAAAAACTCCTAATGGCGCGGGATCGCCATCCCCATTCCTGTATGGAGTACGGAGTAAAGATGGTTAATTAGTCTCATTTCATCCCCATGAGGTTGGTCATGCTGGGAATTTCAAACTAAGTGATTTGACTTCTCACCCAAATCAGGCATTGTGCATTTTCCTAGCTAGGCAGCGAGCTGTGCCCTGCCTGCAGTACTACTACATTCGTCCACCCTCGCCTTTTCCATTTCCCATTTTCTTTTTTCTTCCTTCTTGGACGTGAGAAGTTCCCGCTTCTGTTTCATGACTTCTCTTTGCATTCGCCCCCACCACTTGTCATGGTCGCTTCATTTTGCGCGACCAGTTCTTTGGGACTCGTACCAGCCAGTATAGCAAAAGCGCCCCGAAGATGTTCACGCCCACATACACAAAAAGCAGCCCCACGTCCATCCAGCGATCAGAGAAATGAATGCTCAACGCGGTTAGGAAATCGTCGGTGGACGTCATTGGGCACATCTCGCAGTCCCTTGTCGCCTCGGGGTTCAGTAAGTTGGCCCGGTACATGTCGGCGTACGGCTTCAGATATCCTCCACAGGTTTGACCAGGAGGGGGAGACACCTTGAGCAGCTCGATCTCTGAGCAAGTTATCTTCTTCCCAGACAACCCAACCGACAGCACCCCTGAAACCAGGTAGGTAAAGGGCGAAACCCGATACATGAAGATCCAAAAGCGCGGGAGCTGGGTCGGGCTCGCGAGAACACTACATGTCGGGAATGAGTCAGGAAATCATGCATGAGGTGCAATCTCGACACAGTACTTACCCATTGAACACCAGACACATTGAAAACATCATTTGGGCAATATTGGATCCTGTTTCAGCCTGCTCGATACCTGCTATGATCATCGAACTAAAAGTCGAGGTGAGCATCAAGAAAGCGAAGATCAGCAAGAACATGGTTCCGCCACGCTCCATCTCCGTGCCCGGGGCATCGCGATAGAGTCCGATTGGATAGTACCAGCAGAAGTACACGGGGACTGCCATGAGAATGTTCCAGAAGAGCTCGACTGTGATGCTAGCCAGCATGAATGCTTTCCACGAATAAGCCTTGGACGGGCGCTCGCGGACCTCGTAAAGTGCTCGCTGTGTGACAAAGCTTGGCATCATCTGCTGGACTAAATTGGGAAAGATAATGAGCAGCATGAAGATGGCAAACATCTGGTTTTGCAAGCCTTGAATGCTGTTCGGCATACGCCAGAAGGTGAATCCGATGAAAAGCGGCTAGAACCAATATTTATTAGTTAGGATGAACAGATTGGAGGAAATGGAAAACACATACCGGAAGCACACACATGGCCGTCTTGGAGTAGAGATAACCGGGGCTCCGATAATACTGTTGGAAAATGCGATGAAGGCAGACAGCGAATTGGTACCATATTGGCATCGCAAATTCACTATACCCTGTGAGCTGGGGAGCCGAGGGCCTCTCGGATAGTTCGGTTCTCATCTGAGCCAAATCCCGAAGTACTTGGGCATGCTCGGGACTATTTGTCCAGACATCAGCCCAATCACGGTCGGCTTGAGATCCAGGGGCGGCGCCGATGACCTCCAGCATCCATTCAGCCGGATTGGCATTCTCTGGACACTTGCTCGATCCCTTGTCTTCGAAGTAGCGAATAAGGGTTTCCATGTTTGAGCCGAGGTCACCGAAGTAAACAGTACGACCGCCATTGGCCAGAAACAGCAAACGGTCAAATTGCTGCATCAAAAGTGCCGAGGGCTGATGAATGGTACAGAGAATAGCCTGTCCATGATCTGCAAGTTTTCGCATCAGGGTGCAAATCGACCAAGCAGTTTGACTATCAAGACCCGAGGTGGGCTCGTCGAAGAAGAGCAGTAGTTCCGGCTTCGCTGCAATTTCCACACCAATGGTGAGTCGCTTGCGTTGCTCGACGTTCAACCCTTCTCCTAGGACGCCCACAACCGCCTCGGCGTACGCTTCCATTTCCAGCATCTTGATTACCTCTTCGACGTAGGATAACTTCTCAGCGCGAGGAACGCTGGCTGGCTGGCGAAGAAGTGCACTGAATATGAGAGCTTCACGAACGGTACTAGTCTCCAGGTGCAGATCTTGCTGCTGGACATATCCAGTCTTGCGCTGGAATGAGTGATCCCTCTGGTGGCCGTCAACCAGCATATCCCCAGTGATGACGCCCAGAGTGATCCGGTTGGCGAGGACATCTAGAAGAGAGGTCTTCCCTGCACCAGTCACACCCATGAGAGCTGTCAACGTTCCAGGCCTAACCCACCCATCGACATGATCCAGAATTCGACGTGATTTTCCCTTGATCTTGATGTCATAACAAACATCTTGCCAGTGGAAAATTGCAGTCTGGTGAGCGATGGCTGCCGCTTGGGTCGGATTGCTGACGACGTTATTTTTGTCAGAAACCACAACGCTTTCAAGGTCATTCTCGCGGCGGAATCGGGCGGCGAAGGAAGGGATCTTGCCCCGAGGGAACACAAGAATTTCACCTTTGGATGGCTTCGCTCGCACATATTCACTGGCGACAATATAGATGACCAAGAAAACGATGTAGAATCCACAGAGAATGCCCAAATTTCGCCACAAGTTCAGCTTTGTGTACTTGTACGTGGTTTCAATATAGGCATCCCCGTCGACGTAATCCTGACCGGCTACTGCCCCCTTTTGCGAGCAGATCAACGAGCTCAGTGGTGCGGTCAAGTATCCTGGCCCACTCGGCACAAAGTCCGAGCAGTGCCACTGCTTGCCGCTGAACTCATTGATCATTAGCGATTCAAACGCAAACTGATATTTCGTTAGCTTCACATGGTGACGCCGAAGTGAGATACCGATTTCTTACCGCAATGGGGTTAATGTAGTTCAGCCATCTGAACCAGGGATGCATATCCCGCACCGGAATGGTGAACCCTGTATAGATTACAAGGATCATCATAAAGATCGCCGAAGGCACCATGGCCACTGTCATTGCCCGGGAGATGGCCCCAATGGACCGGAAGATGTTGGACATGACGAGGGTGGTGGTGAAGGAGAACAGCAAGAACACAAAGAAGTGGCCAGGTGTTCGGCGAAGGTGCGGGATAAAGTAAAGGATCATGTTGAAGACAACCGCTATGGTTATCTTCGATGGGAGCTCCACAATGTAGGAGCTGATGGCCTCGGCAGAAGGGTGATATAGGGCATACGCAAAATGCTTCTCCACAATAGGCCGTTGTTGCCAGAGAGTCAAAATCTCAATTGAACTGGAGAAGGCATTTGTCAGGATAGCAAAAAACAGCAGTGCACCACGCTGGAAGAAGCTGCCCGTGCTGTCTGGCAAATCAGTGAAGACAGTGGCAATAATGATGCCCATGATAGTGCTGCCAATCACAGATGCCAGAGTCATGCTCAAGTCCCCTTTCAAGCGTAGAAATCCACGCCATAAGCATAGTTTGACTTGCATCCAATAGGACAAAGTGTAGGGAGAGCCGGCACGCATGCCCTTGACCTTTTCAGATGCGCGAGATTTCTTGAATGCATCCAGCTGCTGTCCATTGAAAGGATTTTGCGTCGTGTGAGCTTCAATCTGCTGTAGCAACTGGGTACGCTTGGAACTAGCTCTCCAGCGCTGCGCAAACTCCTCTGCGGTCCGGGGGGCTAGATTCTCAAACCCGTCTCGTACAGTCCGCTCGGAAGGGTTTGTGAGAGAAGTGAGGAAATCGGCAGTGGTTTGACGCTCGGGGCAATCAAACCCCATGTTGATGAAAAATTGCCGGGCTTCATTGGCCTTTCCGAAGTAGATTTGATGACCCTCATACAGGACGATGACTTTGTCGAAGAGATCATAGATTGCCTGACTGGCTTGGTAGATTGCAACAATAGCAGTGGCTCCGCTGTAATCGGTAGAGAGGCGAATGTTTTTGACAAACTCCAATGCCATAGAGCTATCCAAGCCACGGGTGCTGTTGTCCCAACATTGAAGCGGGCTGCCGCACAGCGTTGTCTCGGCGATACTGACCCGCTTTCGCTCACCTCCAGAAATGCCACGAATGAATTCATTCCCAACCTTCGTGTTTAGGGTATGACTTAACCCCAACATCGCCATGACTACATCCCGCATATGGACTGCATGCTGATCGCGAGACACACCAGGCAAACGGTTGCTCGGGGTGCGTGCATACGCGGCAAACAGCAACGTCTCGCCGGTTGCCAGTTGTGGGAAATGGATTTCCGTTTCAGCCTGGTAAATCACTTCGCCTCGAAAGTCGCGATGCATTTGATCCCATGAGATCCCTGAATATCGCACGTCGGCCCTTTCGTCGATGAATAAGCCATGTGTCTCCCCTGCGATGGTCTTGAGCAAAGTTGAGCACCCACTACAAGCTACACGTCAGCGACGATGACAACACAGTCAGTGAACTACCAAGCGACCATACCTTCCCGGGCGGCCTAAAGTCATAAGCATCTCTCCAGGGTACACGATCCCCTCGAAGTCCTGCAAGATATTGATACGACGCTTCTTGCTGATGTTGAACATCAG
The DNA here is from genome assembly GCA_037042135.1 of Penicillium sp. PG113-03A. Lineage (NCBI taxonomy): Eukaryota > Fungi > Ascomycota > Eurotiomycetes > Eurotiales > Aspergillaceae > Penicillium > Penicillium sp. PG113-03A. The sequence continues at coordinate 7,113 of JAXQJW010000057.1, read as the reverse complement.
ACGCAATCCATCAATCAACTTCAGCCAAACATTGGCAAAGTTCATTTGGAAGTCGGCAGCTGTGCCATAACCAAACACAGTGAGGTTGTGAAACGAGACGCCTGCTGTGCGCCGTGGAAACCGATCAGGGTCCTCAGAGGTCATTTGAAGAATATTTCTGACCCATTGACGAGAATCAAACTTATCAGAGTTAGGATCCATTGCGGGGTTAGCTGTGGGATCCAAAAATGTGTTCACGCCATCAGGAGAGTTTCCAGAAGTCCGATGAGAAAGCTGAGAAAAGGAACGAGCAAGAGCGACAATCTCCTGATGCCTATTCTCTTCAGACTCTGGGATTGTCTCTAGATTGGCATCAACACTTGGCGAGCTGCGCTGGATATACTCATCCACCTGAAGAGCTACCCCAGTAGCAGCAGCGATGCCACCGAAGGACACAGGAGGCTGAGTGTCAGTCATGTTGAAGGAGATGATTTGCCAATGAAAGAAGACAAGCAAACGAGATGGGGTAAGGACAGAAAGTGATGGAGACGAAGTTGAAGGGATGAGAGAGAAGCATCAAAAAAGATGTTAAGATGTTTTTTCTTTCTCAAATCGGATCTCGGGATGTCAAGGATCCGAAGGTTGAAGGCCTAGAAAGGAAGGCACGAAGCAAAAGGTATTTTTACCTTAATTTGGAAGTCACGACCCTGAGATGATTACGTATCTCCAGGTACCTTCACGGAACTTCCCATGGAAGAACCTCCGACGCCCATGGAAATGTGCCCAGCATCCAGAAGAGACGAGTATGCAGGACAAGAGTGACCAAGAAGCTTTTTAATTGGCTCTCTATGGCATGTATTCACCTTCAGCCCTATGGTTCCTGATAGCAGCTTCTTGATCTGGATAAGAGTGTGACATTGAATAAAGTCCGTGTCACACTGACTACATGGACCCCTTTAAGAGGATCATCTGCCATGTATTCTTCAATCAGAAAATAAGTGAATGCATGAGTAATGTTCACACTACTATACGAAACCATTGACTCTTCAAGCCTACAACTATCACTTTGTTGATTAGAATAGCATTTTTCTTGGTCACTATGATTTTATTTTGAGTAGAAAACCTATTGACCACTTCTTCTTTGGATAATGTCAAAAATTTAAATGTAGATGATCGTTGTACGTGCAGAATTCTTGGGGGTGAATGGTAAAGTAGTATAAGAAAAATAAAAGAGTAGAAATAAGGTCATGCAACAGGTATGTTGCCAAGACAAATAGTGGGTCGGGCGCTAAGCCCGATAGGGAGGTCAATAGATTCCTAATACGAGCTCATGTCGAATACATCTCGGAATCGGACTCAACTGATTCCGGTCATGTATTTTCAGACCGGGCAGAGAGTAAAAGAGGTTTAAAATAAAGTTTGGATTCAAATACAATGCATTCATCGAGCTTCGAATCCAATTGACACTGCACAAATCCCGTGGATTCCTATCTACCAACATTGCGATGTGCTTCGGCATCTTATTTGTCAATTTTATCCCTGGAAGACCATTTGGACAGTGGGAGCACCATAATCAGAGCTACGAAGCGCTTCCACGCCAGGTGGGAGCACTTGCTCCTGCAGTCGAGCAACCTGAGTGACTCGGAGGACTGCCCCGCGGGCAGAAATGGCCTCGGCAGCGATGCGCGCATATGAATGACCTGCAATAAAAAATGAGGTTTCAAACCCACTTCGCTTGGTCTCGCCCAGAAACAGTCGTGAGCCGTGCTGGTCAGCGATGGCATAGAAATGCCAGGCAGCAGCCTCGGTGTCGCCATTCCACGATACATATACCGCAGTGCCTAAAGAAGTCTTATGCGCAACGATGGCGGGCTCCTCAGTGGGCAGTCCAGTCCAGTTGTACCGGAAAGCGCGGTAGTTCTGGACTCCTTCGCCCAGATGACCCGAGTCCATATAAGCATGAAAGATGGGTGTGCCATCGGCCGTGAATTCCGTCAAAGCGCCCTCCGAACCCCAATTGACCAGGGCATTGCCATTGGGCAAGATTTGAGTGCTGCCCTGAGACTTTGCCAAGAGGCCGTCTGGCGGCTGAAATGCTTGCACAATTTGCGCAGTCCAAGTAGCTGTGTTGATTGAGACAATCTTGCCCTGAGAAAAAGCGTGCGTGTGGACTTCATGCCCGCGGTGGCTCTCAGTTCCATGGGCTGAATTATCGAATAGCGAGATAACTTCCTCGTCTCCTTCTTGCGAAAGGAACCGAGCATGATGTTGGAAGCAGAAAGCGACATTATGTTCAAGTTCAAAGTCAGACCGAAGGCCACCCAAGCGCCAAATAATCTCGCCCGTTGTGCCATTGACTTTATGGACTGCACAGGCATCTCGAGCGGAGATTAAGTAGTTGCCTGTAGCGTCTTTGTCCACGGAGTTGATATGAAAGTAGTCCCAGGCATCCGAGGAGTTGTATCCTGCACCCGCTTGTCCTGGATTGAGAGGCAAAACGGCCTCTGCAAAGATCAGTATGGGAACCAATCGGAACCGAATAAAAGCCAGTGACTTGGACTTACCGTCTGGAGAGACGTGATCAAGACTTGACCACTCAAAGAGAAGCTCGCCAGTCTCAATGTCCAACTCTAAAAGGGTGAGTGAGTCATTGCCTTGGATGTTGTCCCGTCTCAACGTACCCTGGAAAATAGCATTCACGATCCACTGCTGCTCCAGATCACCACCCCAGCGACTCAAGTCGACTGGTATGGGCTGATATACTTGAAGAAGCGCAGTCTTCCCATCAATCACATGAAATTCATGTTTGTCCATAAGCTTGTGGTTTCCCGCGCGCAACTCACGAATAGTCTCATAGTGCTGGTTTAGAATCGTGGCATGGCCATGACCATGGCCATAGGCCGGATTATGGTCACCTTCAAAGCTGAAAAGAACATCCTGGCCCTTCCACTTGGCTGTCTGGAAATTTGCTGCCCAGGCAGAGAAATAGGTGTATCCCGACCAGACTAGTTCGCCATCATCCCGGAAGATGTACGGTCCTTCTTGGCGAGGCCCATGGTGCTCGGGATCTATGAATTGACCCGCAAAAGGCGCCACGAAGAGGTATCCTTTCTCGACATCTTCAGTGGCAGAGATTGTGATGTTGAGACGAGGTGGTGCCAGGTCTGGACGAGACTTGAACTGCCAATCCGCTGCAACGATAGGCATCAGTGCCACGGCACAGACGAGAGTCTCAAGGAGTTTCATCTTGACGAGATCTAGGCCAAGGATCAATATCCATGATGTCGCCCATCATCTTGAACGAATGGTACATTAACCTTAGGTGGGTATTCTGCACTGGAAGCTGTGTCTAGCTTGAAATATATATTGTGGTACCTTATGCGAAGAAATACAGGTACCATCGCCACAATTTATATGCAATTGAGGATCGACATTTTCTCAGCTATTCTTGTGTGAATTTGGTGTTTGTAATTGATAATGCGAGAAACACCGCCGATGTCGTGATTGAATGGCGGGGATTCGCGTCCCGCATTTCCCAACCGAGTGCCCGCTATGCAGCATCAAGTTTTGATCGTCGTGTTTCTCCTCTCATTGGCGTTCGGTGACTATCTTGGCACTGAAAATGTTTCCGATTTTCGGCTAGACTTTTCATCGACTTTGAAGATCTGAAGCGTTGTTTGACGCTCTATCGTGACTCGATCACTCTGGTATTGCTGCAGCAAACAGCGAAGGTCAATGAGTATGGAAGACAGTATAATCCAACCTCAGCAAATGCCTGTAGTGGCATTTCCAGATGAGGAGCTACCTCTACTGCAAGAGCACCGAAAAGTCACTTGGAGTCCCCCGCCGGGGTTTCTCTGGATCCAGCTTGGTGTGTACCTTCCTTGCCGTGAGTGATCATGACCTGACCAGGTTTTAAATAGCAATCATGTCCAATGTCTTCCTTGGTGGTTTTGATAGTACTATCACTGCGTCAACGTACGCCGTGATCAGCTCCGAGTTCAACGCTGCGAACACGGCATCGTGGCTCACGACCTCCTACCTGGTGACGAGCACAGCCTTTCAACCATTGTACGGTCGGTTTTCGGATTTGCTTGGTCGTCGCACCTGCTTTTTTATCGCGACCGTCACTTTCATGGTTGGATGTTTGGGCTGTGCCCTGGCAACAGACGTGATCTTTCTCAACATCATGAGAGCTTTGACTGGTGTTGGAGGCGGCGGCCTAATGACTATGGGTAAGTATCGACCAATCAGCACGAAAAGACGTTGTTCTAGTCTCTAACATTAGAAAGCAACTATCATCAATTCCGATCTCATACCATTTCGCCAGCGTGGCATGTATCAGGTCGTCCAGAATGTCTCCTACGGCTTTGGCGCTATCTGCGGCGCGTCCTTTGGTGGCACTATTGTTGATACGATTGGATGGCGGTGGTGCTTCAGCATCCAAGTTCCTGTCTCACTAGCTGCTCTCGTGCTGGGATATTATGTCTTGAAGTTTCCTGCTAAGGAAGGTGATACTTCTGAACCTAATCAGTCATCGGGAATTTGGCATCGCATCGACTTTCTTGGTGCATGCCTGCTGGTTCTGGCACTATCAAGTCAACTGATCGGACTGAGTCTGGGCGGCAATGATCTTCCATGGAGTAACATCTGGGTGATTTTGTCCTTAGTTGCCAGTGTGTTGCTTATTGCAGCTTTTATCGTCGTTGAAGCAAAAACCAAGGCGTCGCCTCTTATACCGCTCAAGATGTTGTATGGATTGCTCCCAGTGTCGACTCAGATTGCCAATGTCTGCGTTGGCTTGGCCGCCTACGCTGTAAGATGCTTGCTATGCACTATTATTAATCGATCTGACCTTTGTTTAGTTCCTTTTCACCCTGCCACTTCTTTTTCAAGTCGTTCTACTAGATAGTCCAACGAAGGCTGGAGGTCGATTGGCTATCCCATCCCTGGCCACTCCGCTGGGAGGACTCATTTCTGGAGTGGTCATGTCCCGATGGGGCAAGCTATCTCACCTTGTGCGCGCGGGTGCTGCATTAATGTGTATTGGAAACCTTCTGGTCACGCTCTTGCAGTTCGATGACGCCAGCTGGAAATATTTTGCCTTCATCATCCCAGCAAACCTTGGCCAAGGCATTGTTTACCCAGCAATCTTGTTTACGTTTTTGGCTGCCTTCGATCACGCCGGTACGTTATTTGAAATCTCCTCCTATCTTTGACGGCCCCCAAGGCTCATAGAGGACTCGACAGACCACGCTGTTTCCGCGTCGACAGTCTACTTGATTCGTTCGCTTGGCAACGTCTGGGGTGTGGCTATTACCTCCGCTATCATCCAGAACACCCTCAAGTCAGGCCTCGCAGAGGCCTTGACAGGACTACCAGACAAATGGAAAGTACAACCCCAACGAAATGGCTAGTGGCTTTGCAGTTGAGCGGATTATGCTGATCCTCTTGACCTTTTTCCCCTTTTAGTTGATCGACGAGATCCGCCATTCCTTCTCCGCCGTTCACAATCTCCCCCCTGGTGTACAACTGGCCGTGCGGGTAGTGTACTTTCAAGGCATCCGAGCGAGTTTCGCAGCGTCCGCGTCATTCGGATTCGTCGCGACCCTTGCGGCCCTCTTCACTCGCGGAAAGGGGCTGGCACGAGCTAGTGGAGACTAAGTGGTTATTTCCAAACCGTTTGGATGGGGCTATGAACGTTACTCCGTATACGATCCGGATCTGCGAATGTGAACTAGACTGCCAGCCTCGACAATCCACCAGCAGTCCACCCTGTGATCCAGCGTCATGGTGTGTGGCCCCCAATAACGGAGTGGGACTCTAATGCACATTCATAGCAGATCGCATGGTAGCGAGATGAATGAGGAGGTGTGGGGGCAATCGGTGAATGCTCAAACGCCGCCAACTTAAAACGGCAGGTGGTCATAGAGAAATTTAGAGTACTTGACAATCAATCTTGGCAGCCCCCATGTGTCTGCAGTTTCAAGTCCAGGACGGGGTTTGCTTGTGCATCACGACGGTCCTCACGTCTCCGCTTCATTGATTGGATCGCCGTTTGGGGGCGCTGGATTCGACAGTTATGTTCTCCGTACTAGTCTCGAAGTGAACTGTCGCCAGGCTGAGACACACTAAACCGATCCCTTCAGGGGTCTTTTAGTCCTCCCGTCTTGCATGTTCGACGCCAGCAGTGGATCACGGCAGGAAGGACCATCTCTGCATTGTGGACCGGTTTCGATTAGCTGTTTATCAGGACTCGATTCACTTTGTGACGAAAACGGAAAATGTCTGTTAAGATCGGAAATTAACGGTCATTTCGACTTTATCTCCCAAAGATCCACATCCAGTCGGGATCACCGAACACTTTCATTATTAGCGTAAAGTTAAACCGTCCCTTTCTTCCGGCATTGATCGTCGTCTTCACAATTTTGGTTCACCCACTTTATCCATCGCGTGGCCATCTGGCGTTATCCAGATAGTGTCAAATAGTCTGGTCAGCGGTCACTCGTCGCCCCACTCTCTTAATTTGACTTGAAAGTGAGCGATACCGAGAGTTCGGTCGCGCTATTCTACTGCATACCGCTGTTTCCAAGATAGCAAGTCAGTCTGATTATTGTCATCAATTAGAGAAGCGACGTAATGCAACAGCATAAATCAGGGTCCATTTTCAAATGCTTGGTATCAAGGAAGACGTCGCCATCATCGACGTTCGAGGAAAATGGTAGCAACGCTCAACAACAAAGTGAAATAACTAGCTAGTTGAAAGTGTTGTCTGCTAGGTTGCAATTCAAAGGGAAAAAGAGTGTTGTCTGCTAGGTTGCAATTTAAAGGGAAAAAGAGTGTCCTTATTAGGCTGAAAAGAAATGCTCTACTTCGTAGTGATTGTTGAGCTCATAATCGGGTTTCGTGGCCGCATTCCGGCCTAACCTCTCATTGGTTTACAGCAATGCTGTTCACAAGAACACGCCCACCAAAATGAATGCGATGGGTTGCACTCGGTACGGATTTGGTCTTGCAGATTTTAAAAAACAATAACTCGGTGATGGAGTGTCAACACCAGGTTACAGGTCATCTGACGGGGGTTGAACTCTTAGCTGACGGGGGTGTGGGTCAATCATGTGATCTAAAAAAGTT
>JAXQJW010000056.1:0-118753 GCA_037042135.1 Penicillium sp. PG113-03A | reverse complement strand
CCTAATCCCCTAATCCCCTAATCCCCTAATCCCCTAATCCCCTAATCCCCTAAGCCCTAATCCCCTAAACCCCTAATCCCCTAATCCCCTAATCCCCTAATCCCCTAATCCCCTAATCCCCTAATCCCCTAAATCCCCAAGCCCTAAAAACCCCTTAGTTACAATTTAGACTTTTTGCCTATCTCCTTGAGCGCCTATTGGTAGACGGATTCGATCAGACCTGTATTTCAGACAAAAGAGTAGTTGTAGCTTAGGTAAATATTCGAGGCGGTTGTCTTAGGCTGACAAGGCAAAGGATAGCCTTTCTCTACCTTATCCATTAATTTACTAGTCCCGAATATGGTTTAAGGGGTAGAATCGATGGTGACCTCTTATATACCCTATCAAAAGATTTAGAGAGAAGCCCGCCCTCCGATGAAACCTGACGCCAACAAAATCCTGCAAGCGCACCCCACCCTCATATCTCCATTTGTTGAAACAGTGACCCTGGTCTCACTCGCGTATACCAATCACCACCATCCGATTCGTATAAGGACGCCAGGAAGCGAGCCACTACAGTTTGACTACTTCTCTCCATTCGCGACTAAGATTCGTCTTTTCAAGGACGAGGGGCTTCCGATTAGATATAGCAGGTAAGCTCATCTAATTATAATAGCGATTGGTCTCGGGCTGATGGACAGCTCCACAAGCAGATGAAACGAACCACGGTCGGCTGTCCGAGGCGTGGCTCACCCAAGAGCAAGCGTTGATTGATCTTTTCTTCCAAGAGAAGGTCCCGCTAGCACTACACAAGCTCTCCACGCACAAGGATAATTTTCAGTGCACCGCCGAAGGATGTGCCGCGTTCGCTCGCAAGATCCTCGGCTCTAACGACGTCCGGCCAGTCGATAACCAGGGCGGTACTAGCTACACACTTCTATGTCCTAGCCTAAACAAGATCGTCCAGTTTCGGCTCGAGCCTTTTAACGAGAACATCCTAAGCCTCGCACACGATATCTATAGTGATCTAGTGCCCGTTCCTACCCGACCAGGTGGCTTTCCGTTACCTACGTACGTCTGCCCAGTGATACCAGGCGTAGTCCATATCTTCCAGGACTTCCCAAAGGATCGCTTCCCCCTCCAGCGTCAGTTGAACACAGTCCGAGATCTAGCCGCGTTTGTTGCTAAAGCGGCTTTCTAGCCCCAGCCTCGACAAGCGTTGTCGAGCGATTCTTGGACCGCAACGGCTAGCGCAAAGCTTGAGGATCTAGCTAGCATGAATCTACTACGCCAAATAGAACCGCGTTTTGCGCAGAAAGCGGCGGAGCTCACATCCAAGCTTCACTTGCTAGATCGCTTGCCCTTGGTGTTGACGCATATTGACTTTGCAGAGGTCAACCTTATAGTGGATCCGTCGGACGGCCACTTGACCGGTGTCCTCGATTTCGATAGCGCTCGTGTGGAGGCGCTCGGTATATGCCTATTCGGGGTATACGAAGGCTTCTTCGGGGAGATGCGTGATGCAAAGTGGAGGTTCTTTGACCAGCCTACCATTCAGGATAGCCAGGAGCTTGGGCATCCGCCGCGAAGTGTGCGAGAGACGCTACAAGCCGCCTTTTGGGACACGCTCTAGCATGCTATGCCATCTGGGATAACAAGGCAAGATCTCGAGGAGCCTATTGCAATCGCATTAGAGGTAGGGATCATTAATCGCTACTTCGACAAAAATGGCGATATCGATCTAGAGGACGAGAACGATCTACGCTCTATGAATTGGGCCACTAGACTACTCCTCGATCGTTAAGTCCTAAAGAAATAGGAGATGCGCGATGGCTGTCTAGCATATAGATAGGAGCTAAGGAGCGGACAAAGGCACCCACACAGTCTTACTAGGGGCAGCGTAATAAGACTAGTGTAGTTATTATCGCTTTATTGAGTAGGTACATATTGGTTAATAGAGTATTATAGGGAAAATAAAAAAATTTCCTAGGATTAGCAATATAATTATAGTAGCAACTAACATAAACAGGTGCCAAGAGCGTTATTGGTAGGCTATTTTTATAGTGGTGATAGTGCGCTACTTCTAGTACATCGGGTCTAGGTTTTGACCTTCGTTAAAGGCCAAATATAGTTAGTCTTTTAGCTTAGTTGGTAATGGCTTGCCTAGGGCGGTTCTAATACTTTGCTAACTCAACCTAGAAGGTCAAATAATATTCACGGCCAGCTTCGATCTTCTTATCGAGCAAGGCTAGACTAAGGCTCATTTTTGGCTCATCATTAGATCATATTTCCACTAAGCCATTTTGGCTGACGGCGGCCTACTAGACCCTTGACTATCCATTTTTCATAAGTTAACTTCTTTTGCTCTTTTAAATCTTCATTTCCAATCTTCTTTTTTTAAAGGCTCAAATCAGCACTTGTGGTGAACCCCACCCTACTCTCCTCGTCTATTTTCTCAAGCGCTCCAAAAAGTTGCAGGCTACTTAGTCTGATTACATTATGCCTTTAAAAGCCGTCATGTCACGAGCGTATGATTGCTTTGGCCACTTCAAGCCTCTCGACGAATATGATGAGGAAGAAGGACGACTGCTCGAGTATAGCAACGGCCTACAAGTGAAATCAAACACGCTATCGTACATTTTACATATGGACTACGCCTTACGAACAGCAAACCAACGAATCGAGTCCCTCGAGAAAACGATAGAGTCCCTGAAGGAGAAGCACTGCTCAAAGCATGAGTTAAAAAGGCTACAAACATACAAGGCGGAGATGAAGGAGTTGAAAGAGTTTCTTCCCGAACTTGAAAGAGAAATGCACTATGCAGAGATTCAGCTCCCCGAAAGGCCGCTCAAGAGGATTTACGACCGAATTAGACAGAATCCCACTTGGTATCTTCATGAGGAGCTTATCAGGGATTGCATCAGGATAGGTGGATGCTGTGCTAGAAGCTGCCGATGTTGCGAATTTCGTTATATAACCCAAGTTGGTACGAAAGGAATCGGCCATTGCACAATTCAGTGTGGATGTTGCGAAGCTTCTCGTGGGTTCGAGATACCCTTTGATGAGAAATAAAAGATTTTGAGGGAGTTCGTCGATTTGTTTCGATCGGAAAATCCCTCATATCTATTAACACTAGCCGAGGCGTACTTCTGTATGCCAGGAATATTCGGGCTTGGAAAGACCTCATTTGTCAGAACTATTGCGTGGAATTGCAAGAAAGGAGGTATATGGCAGTGGAAAAGAGTGTCGAAGTGGCTTAAGTAACATCAGGTCTGGCGAAAATTGTATGATAGCTTATTAGCTTATGGTCTTGAGGCCCTTTTAGCTTACAAGAAACAGACTCCAAAGCCTTAAGTCCTGGTCTTAGATTATATTAGTCTGCCACTTATTTTAAAAGTCTCAGGGGACCTAGTCGTTCGGACTTGGAATGGATGCTAGAGAAGTACCCCAATCGGTATTTGTATCATAATGCCCACCAAAGAGTCCTGATATCTCTATGGATAATCATGTCCATTGAACTTACAAGATTGATAGTGTGTCATTCGACCATTTTGTCCTAGCTGATGACACAACTCTGAGGTGCTATGGATAAACCTAATTGAGATTGGGAGAAATCATGGCGCTTTTGTCGATAGATGACTTTTATTGGTGGTGAATCCATCTAATTTGTTGGAAAGGAAGTACTAATAGGCCCGGAATTTTGCTAGAAGATGAATGGAACGCAGGATCGCTAGGGAGTGAAAATACTAGCCTCCCAAAAAACTAGAATGATAATATACGTATTGTATCATGAATCGAACAATAAGACGAAGGAATTGATTTATTAATCTAGAAAAATTATGCTAGTATGCTTAGTGGCCTCAGGATGTGAGGGTCAGGATCTCGGGAATAGAAAGCCGACTTTTCATTGTAGCCTGCCGATTGACACTAGACTAGTCGCAAATTAAAATCATAGTCTAGTATCCATACATTTGGTTGTATTGGTCGGAGATCTATGTTTGAACGCCATCGGAGCCCACGCATTTTTGTCAAAGAGAGGTGCATAGACTTCAGAACAAGAGCAAAGCTTCTATGGCATAGAGAAGAGAACAATCAATCAAATCAGCTAAGTAAAATACCTCCATAATTAAAAGAAGCTTGTAATGAAATTGCTGTACCTCTGGCGACCATATTTCCCGGTAACAAGAAGGAGGTAGGAACTATCTAACAAGACTGAGTAAACAAGAGTGACCGACTAAACAATAATCAACGAGTAAGCAGGCGATGGAGTAAACAAGTAGAGAGAAATCGCAGCAAAGCCTAATCTAGAGATCATATCCTATCATGTCTCAACACTTCTGCCCCCCTTAGTCCAACAGATCCTCATACTTGATATGTTCCGGGAACTTTTTATCTTTCTTTGGGACGCCACAGCCCCAGCGCTTCTTGCGACCAGAGCTATCTCCCAAATAACAGACAAAAGGACCCTCTGCGCATTCCCCACCACTGCTAGGACACATCTCGTCCTCAGAGTAATACCAGTCTTTGGCGAGCTTGCTCACTGGGATTTTCCCCTCAATTGAAGGGACCTCCAAGACCGGATTTGTGAGGCCTTCACCCTCCTCTCCATCCTTCTTTTCGAACGTGACGCAGAATTCGCCAATCCGGTCGTCTTTGAAGCAGTTGCGCCCTCCAGGGTAGCACAGGCTCCAGTCTGAACCCTTGATGACATTCTTGTCCGAATCTTTGCACTCGACCGAGACTTCGCAGTTACCGCCATTCTTGGTTGTCATGTAGACCAGGCACATATCTGGATTCTCTTTATACTCCTGCCCAGAAATCAGCATCGATGCAATATAGCTTGGAATTGACCTCATAGTGAACATGAGCACTTACCCACGCATTGCTTTCCTCGGTGACGAGTCCAAAAATTTTCAAAAGGTCGCGGACGATTTGGGCTTTTCCACGAGCTTCAAGAGCAGCAGGGTGCCCTTGGCTCAAGATCCCAAAAAAAGAGAGAACGATCAGCCCCAAGAGAGGAAACTTGAATGCCATGATGAATGCTATGTTTCCAACCGAGAATGGAAAAGAGAGAAGAGGCAGATATGTCGAAATGGTTTTGTTTTTGGATTCTGTTTGCGTTGCTGTATGGTGGGATGGGTGTAGAAACGCCCCTTTATATGTGTCTGAGAAGAGCCCTGGAGAGATTACTAGAACGTCCTTAACGACCTCGGGAGGAGCTCCTCCTACTTACAGCCTTGACGTCAATATCGATAAATATAGTTGGCCTTGGGCCTCTTGTTCTCAAGGCCTCCATTTCAAAAATAGATTGCACCTCCCTTCTGATATTCTCAATTGTCAAAGCACACATAGCACCGGCGGCAAGCGGCCAATCATAATACTGCCGTCTATCAACTTAGAATTCAGCCATCACGTCCTTCGCTCCAATAATATAATACGCACTCCGCAGTCGCTCACATATTGTCGAATATCAATACACACTCGGTGCCGGTGAGAAACGGCCCATCAACAACACCACACATCACCGATTGATTTAGAAAAGATGTCAGAAGCGCTACCATCGAGATCTTCTTTATATAGGGCTTTCAAAAATTCAAGCAAAGCACATCGCCTATATAAGAATGGGTTCTATTGGTCGTCGATAGCGGCGACTGAAGGTTTTTTGGGGTGCAGGTGAGAATAGTGATCGGTTTGCTGTTAATCTAAAAAAGGGGGCTGAGTACTCAAGCCAAGACAATTCTGGCCCCTAGGCACCTTCAGCTTCGACCCCAGCGCGACTTTATGCCACATAAGCAGTACTCTAGTAGGGGTGTTTAACTTAACTAGTTACATGTTGCGCTCGCTTACCGGTTACGTCAATGTAATCTTCTCCATGGAGTACTTTGATGCGATGCTCCTCTTGAATTAGGCTCCTGGCCCCCAAACTGGAAAACAAAACCTCTACAAGATGACAACTTTGCATTGCATGACTTAATAAGGACTCTGGCTAGAAAGCACTGGGGGATAATGTGGAAGTCTTCTAGTCTAGCTCTACTCAGTGACATAAAGAAAAGTCATAAATCTTAATACAATAAATTGATCATAGTTTCAGGCGTGGACGTCATAGGCACGGGTGGCTTGATCAGCAATTCTGTTTTGAGACTGGAATTGGCACTTACCGGTGAAATAACCAGATTAATTCCATATAGACGGCGGGTCTGGATCTTATGAAGCGAGTGGATTGCTAGTGAATTTATACTTAATTTGTCGGCAAGAAAAGACTACATACTACATGTTCCAATCAGTCAAAGTCATCCGAGGCATTCTGAGCGATCGTCAATGATGAGTGGGGCAACTTTATATTGCGATAGAGTGAGGATGAAACCAAGATAAATTGAAATAACAATCTCTATTCCTATGTGTTAGTGACTATAGTAAATCTTTATGTTTCTCTAGCTCAAGTGAATATTCATTTCCTCAACTCCAAGAATCTATTATCATCCAAACTTTGTCTCTATCCCTCTTCTCCACAAATGGGCTCTCATCATTAACCCAGTCAGTCATAGATCCGGCTTCTTCTGATCTCATCACATCCCAAAATGTCGCCCTGCCTTCTTCATAACTCGAGGGAGGATTTGACCGTGTCTAGCATGCCCTCGTCCCTAGAGGCTGAGACCGAATCCACCAACCCACTTTCTACACTTCTCGATCGGCGGCGGAATGAGGTCCTGGAACAGCACTTGAGTTTGCCACCGGATGCCTCCTCTTAAAGCATTCTTGCGCGAATTCTATCCCCGCAATTAACAATAAGCACTACCACCTCCTTCGCAATCTTGAACCAAACCTAGCAGATGCTAGCCACGGGCTATCGCGTGATCAGGTTCGGCCAATGCGGACTTTCTTCGAACGACCAGGCAGAGGTTATATGGTTAAAGTGGCAAAGCCCGCCTACCAAAACAGCCTCTGGGCTGATATGCAAGCCCACCTTCAAGTGCAGCAAGCGTTTGTGCAGCACTATACAGATGTTTGTGTGCCCCGGATGTTCTCCTATATCCATAGAGAGAACCAACAATGGTGGTGGGAGAATCTTCCATTCTTCGCCAAAATACATGAGTCAGTACCGCTTCCTGCAATGGCACTGATCACAAAGCGTATTCTACAGCTTCCGAGAATTACTCGCCAGGCGTTGATCGTCAAATATTGTCCGCTACCTCTCCAATCTCAAGTTAGCGCTAATCTTACAAACAAGGACTGCCTGGCTCGGGTTTACTAGGCTAGGCCGGCCCCTTGATGCTCCTCTTTCTCCAAATTTTACCTTGCGAAATTTTAACCTTTGCCTTGGCCAAAATGATAGAGCTTACTCTGCCGATCAAGTTGTGCGCCGCTAGCATAGGCCGGGCTGTAGCTATCATTCATTGGGCTGCTAATGTCGATAGCTATGACGGGATGTTGAATTTGTGCTTGGTGGCGAAGGCGATAATATCTACAAGCAAGGCATTTCACTTTCTCTTGGCTTGACTCCAGAGCAGCTCGCTATTACACACTATCGAAAAAGAGCTCTGAAAGACCTTCTCCTGAGCGTACTTGGAAGCGGCAGCGAAAATTCTAGGTGCACCAGCAAATAACCCAAGGCTTACAAATATTGCCTTAGGAATTTATTGAAGCGTGTGTTCTGCGAGAACGTAAAAGTGCACAATTGAGGTTAGAATAACCAGCCCGATATTTATTTATTTGAATGGTCATAATACAATCATCATACTACCCCATCACAGAGTGATCCCACAATTCCTACATTATATTACCCGCCATCGCGCATCTCCAAGGGAGACAATCATGACCTTGGCTTCACAACCACATAAAACGGCCTATCAGGATCCATACCTCCGATACGTGATAGGTCCGGCACGGGCCGTCCTTGCATACGTAGTGCACCCTCTTCCGCGTGTATATCGAACCGACACACCAGCGTCGCCAGAGCCACAATAATCTCATACATTGCCAAATTTCGCCCTGGGCAAAGCCAGGGTCCGCCACCAAATGGCCGCACATGCGATATCTGGGCTCGGAGGGTGGAAGACTCCGCAGAGGCTGGTGGAAGGGATAGAGCTTCGACCCGATGCGCTGGGGTAGATATGTCTTCTAATGGTGACGCATGTTGTGCCCACCTAGATCCTTCAGGAATGGTGGTTTTGGCTTCTTCGTCGTTGGTTTCGCTGTCCGGGACTATGAATCGACCGGCCCAGAATGCCAATGGATCAGATTCTATGGCCTTTTCCCTCTGCTGTCTCTCCTCATGACCACAAATTTGAGTCCAAATGCGGGGATCAGTTTGAGCCGGTCGCGCGGGAAGAAAGATCAAATCGTTTTTTTCGACTGGATGGAAGCCACCGAGGAGGGAGGGTTTCGTTACAGCACGCACGGGGGCCACGGCGACGCCGAAACGGAGAGCTTCAAGAAAAAGAGACTTGAGCACAGGATGAGTGACAAGGGCGTGCAGATTGAAATCACCACTAGAGGTACGACAGGCAGAAGCGGCGGCGCGAACTTTGGCGTACAAGTCATGGTCAAGCAGGGTATGAATGAGCATCCAAAGGCCAATGGGGATGGCGTTTGCATTTTGGCTGCAGAAATTTAGCTTCTCGTGCTTGATCTAGGTTGGTAGATGCATCAACGTTGCTTCATATCGGAAAAGACTCACGCCCACATCAGTCCGAGTTGGTATCCTACACGGCCATCCTGGGTGATTCCATGATCCAGCAGGATGCTATGGCGTTGGCGAGTCAGCCGGTCTCCCCAGTATTCGTCCCATTCCGGGTCTGATTGCTGCATTTTTGCTAGTGGGCGATGCTGCAATGCCCGTGCCTCCCAACGTTTCATCCCATCCAGAAGCCTCCGCCGCGCCTGTTCGGCTGTGCGCCGCGCATATGCGGGGATTGGCAGCATCAGTGAAACGAGGTACCGGTCATAACTCCAAAAGTCGTCACTAACTGTCGGCCAGTCGTCGATGATGCGCGTTCCAAATAGGTATGGAATGGATGCAAGCGTGTAGTGTCTCTTGGCCCAGGCGCAGAGGTCCACTCGCTGGCTCATCCCCGAGGCAAATTCGTGATCCAGGTGGGCATTGAGCTGCGACACAAAGCTTCGAACCATTCGGTTTAAGTTGTCTCCCTCGAGTGCCCCAACCATCGCGCGGTCCATATCTTGAAGCAGGCTTCGGCCGTGCGTCGCGCTCATTTCCATGATGAGATTATCGTGTGCCGGGACTCCCAAGGCTGTGCTGATTCCTGAGGGGTCGAATGTCATTGCCTGTGGTTGCCGATGTACTTGGCGTGTCAATTTGGTGTCGAAGATGATATGGGCTCGTCGACCGGCCATCTGGATGGTGATCACAGGCTCGCTGGGATATTGCTGACTAGAAGTACGAGATTTTGTAATTAGCAGTTGCCGGTCAGCCAGGTCTTCGTCTTGGAAGTTAGCCTTGACGAGAGTCTACGACACTCACCGGATCTTACTAATAAATTGATTCAAGCCTAGGGACAGTCCAAAGACGTGTCCAAACCATGGAATTGTATAGGGAATTGAGGGTCGTGGAACAGCATGTCGATAGAGCCAGAAGCACAATGTAGTATAGATGCGCGTGAAAAGTAGAGAGAAAACGATTGCCAGTCCCAGTAACTTGATTGAGTGATGCTCAGTCATGATGCAGAATGGTGATCGTTACATACGCTGGCTTGTTGGCTGGATAGAAGGATAAGTGGCTGCTACTTATGTATATCCCTTTTGCCAGGAAGTCATCAGCCTGACATTCAGGTCACTGTAACACTACAAATACCAAGTTGTCATACAGTCAAAAGCAAAAAAAAAAAAAAAGAAAAAGAAAAAGAAAAAGAAAATACCCTTATAATATGATTGATCTTTTACGAATCCCGAACTGTCCTATATGGGCTTTCGCCCTCGGCACACATACCCCAAAACCAAGCACATAGCCTCTTTTCCTCTAGCATACACAAGTCCACTCACTGGCAAAGCTGTGGTGACCAAGTCGCCGGATTGGCCAGCAGGCTCAATTCCGGCTTATAATAGACCGTCACATAGGCGCCGCCTGCCTTGTAAGAGAACGACACATCATGATGCTTACACATCGTTTTGCCGTCTCCATTCACGCTATATTCGTTAGCTATATTGACTGGAAGGGACTGAGCATCAAGGAGATGTGAAAATGCAACATACAATGACTTGGTATAGTTTTCCTTGTAAGAATGGAACGGCTGACTCCACCCTTGGCTGCGGAAAAAGACATCCATCCCGTCCGCAATCTCTAGATCCGGCTTGCCATAGTATCCAGCAGGCAGGTAGATCTTGGGCGTCGGCACGCTCGCTCCCGGAACGATCTCAAAGTTGAAGATGACCCCAGCACACCGATGGGGATTAGCTGGAGTGATGTCATCATCATCGGACAATCCGTCGGGCACATTGAGGACTGACACCCATAGCAGCCGCAGCGCAGCGATTGCCTGATCCATTTCGGGGCCGTTCAACCGGCCCCCTAGTGTGAAGATATCCACCATGCGGTTAAAAGCCGTGCGCGGTGTGGCCATGTAAAACTTGATTCGCGAGCTCTGGGCCTGGTCTCGCAGTGCCGTGTCGAACGCAAAGAAGTTGGGGTTTGCCATTGCCGTGTGGGCAGCCTCAGAGCCCAGGAAGTTTTCCAAGACACCAAGGGACGGTAGATATCCGACTGCGTCTTTTCCAAGGGCCTTGATTGCTTCGATGATGAGATCGGCAATAGGTCGCCCGGTCTGGGTGTTTTTCCACAGCGGGCAGATGGCCACCTTGCACTGGGTATCCTGGTAGGGAAAGTCGTAGCTGAGCATACATTGTACAGACCACATGGCCAGGACGCGGTCCTCAACCGTGGCGTTGAGAAGATGCGCCTCGTCATTGGGCAAGAAGAAGGCTTTTGCAAAATGTTGGAACAAGCGTAGATCATGACCTGGAATGACATGCTTTAAAGCCTCGAGGGTGTCGACGGGCGCTTTCTGGTTGATTGGGTCGAGGGCTGAGCCTGAGAGGGCACAGATTGGAATATTGGCGGTGCGCACAGTTGCTTTGGAATTATAGAAATTGATGCTGACTTGAATTGGGGTTTGGTCATAGTTCATGAACGTCTTCCAGTACTGCTCGCCCGTCCGATAGGGTCTCGGTCCACAAGTTGGAATCACATAGCGGTGCAAGAAGGCCAACACGCGATACTGCTCGCTCATTGGATAGTTGGCCCATTCCAACAACCGGTTCAGCGGTTGGGCAAACGCCGTCCACCAGTATTCCTCATCGGCAGTGGTAAATCCCAAGCCTTGGGCGAGAGTTTGCCACGGCTGTGTGTTGACATTGGAGGAGCCCATTTTCGTGGTGCAACTTTTTCTGTTCTGTCAGACGAGAGTGGATATGTGGTTACTGGGTAGAGAAAATGTATCGAGGAGAACCTTGGAAGTCAATCTGCTCGACAATAAATGCACAAGGTTCCATCAAGGGCTTGCCCGGTAGCTGGCTTCATCCGGCTCTTGCCTCGCTCCTTGGGACAATCATGTGGAGTAGGTAGCTGAATACCCATACTTCCATTCAATTTACCTGCAGCAATTTATGGAATAGATGCAGAAATCTAGCCATATCTCGCATGAGTTTGTATCACTGTAGTTGTGTCACAGCAAACATGCAGCGGCAGCTGCAATTATTGATTCGGGCAACGTAAACTATATCCGCGTTGATCATAGATCTCGATGCGTAGATTTTAATTATTACAAAAGGAAAAAGAAAAAGAGCAAGAAAGCCAAATAAAATGAAATAAGGAAGAGAATATCACAAGACGCCCCGCCCCAATAGTGAGATTTCATTGAATTCCCCTATGTTTCCCTTGATAATTCATGATTCTCTGCTTTAGTCCTTCTTCTACGGTCTTAGTGAAATCAACAACTTACATCAAAAATGACTATTCCTACCCTTCCCATTCTCTGGCGTGGTAATACCTCAGCTTCTGAGTATGAATCCTGGCGAGCCCGAACGTTCAACGCCAAAAGACCCGATGCGCAACCACTGGCGATTGTGAAGCCCACCACGGTCGAGCACATTGTGGCCGCAACAGCCCTGGCTGAACAACATAGAGTCCCACTGGCTGTGCGATCTGGTGGTCACAGTCTGCAATGCTGGACTTTACGTCCTGACTCGGTCCTGATTGACCTCGAGCACTTCCGACATCTCCAGCTTGACAATAGCAACGGGGTGGTCTCTGTGTCGCCCAGCGTCACTTCGGCAGAGCTGCTGGAATTCCTAGCCCCAGCAGGAAGGTTTTTCCCCTCTGGACATTCTGGTGAAGTTGGTCTGGGCGGGTTTCTACTGCAGGGTGGAATTGGGTTGAACGCCCGAGTAAGTTCTGGCCACTGCCAAGTGAATGACAGCTTTCTGATTGACCTGAATGACACAGAATCTTGGTTATGCCTGCGAATATCTGACCGCTATTGATGTCGTGACGGTCTCTGGCGTGATCAAGCACTGCTCGCCCGATGAGAATCCTGACCTGTATTGGGCTGCGCGTGGTGCCGGGCCCGGTAAGCTTTCCATTTCCATCTTGTCCTTTAATTTGACTCGAATAGCAAAGACGCTAATCCGAAGCATCCATGATGTAGAGTTCCCCGCCATTGTCACCCGGCTCCATCTCAAGACCCTGCCGCTGCGTCCCACCGTCAGGCGATGCACGTACATCTGGCCTGTGACCAGCTACGAAGCAGTTTTTCAATGGGTCCTTCAGGTAAGTCCAGTGTCTCAGAGATCCCTCGCTCTACCCACTCTAACGCAGTATTTTAGATCCTCCCCGTCATCTCTGACGACATTGAACCGACCATCTTCGGTTTCACCCTGCCAAACACCCCAATCCCCGTCATTGCTTTCCATGCACATGTCCACGCCTCTTCCCCTGACGCTGTCAATGAGCTGCTCAAGCCCATCCATGACTCTCACCCACCCGGCACAATGTTCGAGCAACCCTGTGTCGAAACCTCCGTTCAGCAGGAGTTTCAAGCTGGTCATGCCATGATGCCCCCAGGGGCCAGGTACTTCACCGATAGTGTTTTCCTGACGCCGGACACGGACATCATCACTGCTTGTCGTGATATGTTCACCCGTCTCCCCGCTCAGGCGCCTGGTAGTCTGGCTTACTGGGAGCCGATGAAAAGTCGATCCAAAATGCCCGACATGGCCATGTCTATTCACAGTGAGCACTACGTCTCACTGCTGGCTATATACAAGGACGGAGACCAGGACCTGACACAGCAGAACTGGGTGTTGGATAACTTCCGTGAGATGGACCACCACGGCCTGCTCCTGGGCACCTATGTAGGCGATGCGCATCCCATGGAGAGACCACACCGATATTGGAGTGAGGCTGCGACCGCGCGGATTCGGAAGATTGGAGCTGAGTGGGATCCCGAGGCCCGGCTTCGTGGTACTATTTTCGGGCGCGTATAATGTTGGAATGGACAATTTCTCCACAGACTAGCTTCCGTTCAAACTGCTCTTCATTGTTTCGGTTGAAATAAATTTCGAAAAAATATACATGTCAAGACTTGTTCGAGTGTTCCCGGGGCAATAGGTGTTTATCCAATGTACCCACATTCTATCATCAACCAATAACAACCCAATTTCGCCCCACTTACTAGATTAGCGAGGTCATTATTGGGAAAAAACAGTCTCCATGTCTAGGCAAGATCAACAAGTGCATTCCTTTGATTAGTTCCTAAACTATGTACATTGTACGGAGTAGATTTTGTGATAGAAGAAT
Organism: Penicillium sp. PG113-03A; assembly: GCA_037042135.1. Taxonomy (NCBI): domain Eukaryota; kingdom Fungi; phylum Ascomycota; class Eurotiomycetes; order Eurotiales; family Aspergillaceae; genus Penicillium; species Penicillium sp. PG113-03A. The sequence goes on along the minus strand of JAXQJW010000056.1, from coordinate 104,964 downwards.
GTACGGATTGTGGGAGTAAATGCTATTTTGCACACATTCTGATATATACTTGAAAGGCACGTTCATAGGAAGTATTTCAGGACACTCCCGTACTTACCTACATAGTGTTAAGAGGGGGCGCTCGTCGGCAAGTCTGGTCAGCACGGACGATGGGATAACACTACCCACACAGTAACCAAGAGGAGGGCGTCAGCGAGCTTGATACAAACACAATATATGGACTCACCTCGCTCCCGCATGCGAGCGGCGAGGAGGGACACAACGATATCTAATGCCCAGATTGGGAAGATGTAGAAGTATATATTATCAACTATCACTATACATACACTTCTTAGGCCGCAAGGACATGTGTACTCGCTCCCCACCTGGGCACTACACTAGGTAGTGATGAACTTCCACACCACAATAGGTACAAAGTGAGAAGGTTGGAAACTGAACCACTTTCAATTCCCTACGTCTAGACTTCCCTCGCCTTTCCACTACTCACACCAAGATTTATCAACTCAAATAGGTACCTTCTTCCTATGCCTTCAAATCCAACTTCTCCTTTCTTCCCCACAGTTTCAGCCAATCCTGTATTTCAGCACCGGAAAAGTGCAATTCCGCCATACACTGCTCTCGCACTAAATCACTTCGCATCACACTCAGTGCGTGCCGCACATTGCGTCGCGACGGTGACTCTAGCGCCTGCACCACGCAATCGCCACCGGGGGCATCCAACGCCAGCACAACAGGGTATGTCAGCTCATTATTACGGAGATCCTCTGCAACCGCACCCTTCAGTCGAGCATACTCAGTCGAGTAAATATTCTTGCAGTCGTTCTGAAGCTGGGAGTGCCATCTATCCACGACATGTCAGCAACCAAGAATCCTTGGTCAACAGTCTAGGGAAATCAAAGTGAGGCTAGAAACATACGCCAATAAAGTCAAAGTATCATCCATCGACTGATTCTCAAGGACTAACTGGCCCAGTAGCCGAAACAAAGCGCCTGTTTTCAACGATGCCATGCGCTGATACGCGGCCACTCGCTCCGCTGGCAAGGTGGGAAATGCCTTCAGGCCGTCACGGCGCCACACAAGAGACTGGTCTTGGCCCTCCAGAATCTCGGAGAGATTACGCATTAAGAACGGTGCGAGATGGGGATATTCCAACGTGGTCTGGGTGAGCATCTCTGTGACGCGGAAGTACGCTCGGTTGGCTGTCTCCGAAGCCCCATAGATCATGTGTGCTGCTGGTCGGCCTTTGCGGTAGCTACTTCCGTCGGAGATCTAAACAGTTGTGCTATGTTAGATCATTCAAAAACCAAAAGCCGACGATAGAGATTAGAAGAAGCCTCGCAGTGGGCGTGCGACTCACATCATCGACCAGCATCAAACACAAGTGAATGGCGTCCATAATCTCCAGTACCATTTTGTACTTCCCCGGGTCATTATCTTTTAGAGTCGGGGACAATTTGTGGACAAAGGGCGCCCAGTGGTAGCGCCCATAAATGGCCCGGATGTAGGCATAGGGACACTCCAGCGAGGTGATCTGCGCGGGATATTTGAGACCAATAAGCTGGGATTTTTCGGATAGCCATCGAGGAGGTGGTAGACGGTCGATGATGATATATACCAGCACACACGCAGGCACCACGGCCACAAGAATATTGAGAAAGAAAGACGTGCAAAGTTCCATCATTGTGATTATGGAAAAGAGATGATTAGTTAGGAATTGCTGTTCGATTGGCGGTGGTTCCTTTCATCGAGGCTATTTGAACCCTCTCGTCTAAATAATAATATAATAGAGACTGTTCAAGTGTATAGTTCGGACAAAATTTCTCAGCTCTCTCAATAGCACGCCATACGTGATAGGGATATCCTAGCCCCCGCATGTGAGGTCAATCAGAGTACCTGCAGATGTTGAGTAACCGGGACAGCGAGAATGGAGTTGGTCGGGCTATTGAACGAGTCGAGTGGCACTGCATCAGATATTGAATATGTTTCTTCAAGAAAAGAGAAGAAAAGGATGAAATGCAGGAAAGCGTCCATACAGTTCCTAGACAGCGAGCGCTCAAGGATCTAGTAAGCTGAGACACTAGCATAAGAGCAACCCGGCCGCACAAATTCACTTCCATATTGTCAACACTCTCGCATACCGCGACAGTCTATCATCATGGATGGATTCGACGTGTCGCAAGCGCCTCCCGAGTATCTTCAGGTGAAGCCTATTGCAGACCTCTTTGTACTGGGTATGGGCATCGGCTGGGTGGTCAACTACGTGGTCATGATCTACACCTCTTTCCGCCAAAAAACCTACGGAATGGCTATTTTGCCCCTCTGTTGTAATATTGCATGGGAAATGGTCTATGGAGTGTTTTATCCTTCCAAGAGCCGGCTAGAACAAGGCGTCTTCTTGTCGGGCCTTACCCTCAACTTCGCCGTCATGTACGCCGCCATCACATTTGCCCCCAATGAATGGGGACATGCACCTATTGTCATGCGAAACCTTCCTCTTTTTTTTGTTATTGGTGTTCTGGTCTTTCTCACTGGACATCTGGCCCTCGCCGCGGAGATTGGACCTGCTCTTGCCTACTCGTGGGGCGCGGTGGTATGTCAGTTGCTCCTGAGTACAGGGGGCTTATGCCAGCTGCTGTGTCGTGGCAGCACACGAGGTGCCTCGTATATGCTGTGGTCTGTTGTCTCCGGTACAAGTTGGAGCTGAGCTTTGCTAACCCAAGCCTAGGTTGTCTCGCTTTATCGGGTCTTGTTGTACGGTGGTCTTTGCGGGGTTGCGATGGAAATATTGGAACAGTGCTTTTTCGTGGCTGAACAGTCCACTAGTTCTTTGGAGCCTTGCCACATTTCTTTTGGTGGACGCTTCGTATGGCGTGAGTCTTGCGTATATGCGACGTGATGAGAAGAGCTCGACCGAACGACTGGATTTGGCTGGGAAATCCAAGTGAAGCATTACGGTGTTCCATCCATTTTCTTCTTGTCCTTTGATAGATTAGAAACCACCACGTTCAATAGTCGAAGATAGTGTCAACTGTTTTTCTCGTTTGTCAATTTGTCAATTTGTCAATTTGTCAGTTTGTAGCTATGTTTCATTCCTTTCGCCATAGTAGTTAGGAATTCAGCTCATATCAGTGATGGATTGCCTCAAAATTAAGCTCCCAAGGCATCCTTGGAACACGATCCTAGATGCAGTAAATTTGAATTGACTCTCTGAGCTCTTCACTCAGCTTGTAGCACTTTGTGGTGGTTTACAGGCCGATGATGAAGAAAGATCCTAAATATTTGTAGATATGTTGACGAATTGGCTATATATAAGCTTGTCATTCCGGGGAGCTGCTGAATTGCACGCTAAGATGTCACCACCAACGTATCCAGGATGCGTCGAATAAGAGAACACGGCCCGATTCTTGTCTCCAGGTCCTCCACAATTTCAAGAGCCTCGGCACGAAGACAATTCAAGCGCTCTCTACAATACTCAAAGCTGCCTGTCGACTCCATATACCGAATGGCATTGACTTTGACTGTCTCATCTTCCGTTCGCTGGCTGAGAATATCGATTAGGTCCACGGTTGGGTTGTCGGCTGCCACCAAAATGCTGTGGATGACGGGGAAGGAGAATTTTCCCTCGGTGAGATCTTCTCCAAACCCTTTTTTCTGAGAAAGTATCTCACTCTGCAGGTTTTGGTAGTCGTCACGGATTTGATAGATGATGCCCAGCTTATTCATGAGCTCTGTGCAATCGCTGTTCCGATGTGAGTTTTAGCCTGCCGCGGTTGCACTATTTCGGACTTGACAAGAAACATGGAGAATCTCACATTGAAACATCGCTCTGTGATTGGATTAAGTTCACTGCGAGCCGGAACAGACCACCAGTCTTGTCGGAGACCATCTCCATATATTCCGCCTCGGTAGGACAGATCAGATTATCGCGAAAATAAAGTTCCATGCCCTGGCCACGGTGGAGGTTCAAAAGCTCGGTGGTAAAGACATCGAAGGCTGGTAGACTTCTCAGCTCTCCTAGTCTTTCCTGAGCCAGGAAATATGCAAAATTCGCCGAGTTGATCGTCTGCGAAGATCCGTAGACCATGTGCGCAGAGGGTCGCCCACGCCGTAGCTTAGACCCATCTTGAATGTCGTCAATTCTGCCGAATTGTCAGATGAGTAAGATCTATCCAATGAAGATTTCGCCAGTATCAGCACGAACAGAAGAGATGCAGTGTGAAGTAGCTCCACGGCGTCGATAACTATCTGGAGCTTGTCGCCCGGAATACGGAACCATTCGTTGAACGAGTGAATGAGCTTGGTGCGCAACTGCTTTCCGGGCTGCGATAGGAGGTAGTCAAGTGGGCCTCGAACTATCTGTGATAGCGTTAGCTCAGAAGTCTTCTAACCTTGGTTCAAGATAAGGAGACTGAATTGTTACTTCATCCACTTTCTGGCCACCCGATAATATATGCCACCTGGAAGTCTCTCGACTGGCCTTGCTCTCTCTTTGATTGACGTAGAAAGCGGCTTGGGAATGATTTCTGGGCTTTATCTGCCGTTTATCTTGCATTAAGCTCTTGCTCGTGCTAAGAGCACTAACTTCGTTGGAGGGGGATATTGGCGATTCGTGATAGGCATCACGACTTTTCCGGAAGAAGAACCGGCTACTCAATGAAGAAATCGCCTGCAGAAGAGAAGAAATCATACCCATATTGTCGGCTTTTACCAGCATGGAGAGCTCTGGGAGACACTCTTATCGCCGAGGGTGGCTGTATGTCATTGTATATCATTATACGTCCTGAGATTTAAAGCCTCCGGAATCATCAACGACGGCTAGCTAATAATTGATGTACTTCGTAATTTGTTATTCCTTGCCTGGGTAAGAGGACAGGAAAATATCGGGGCCAACAAGAAACCGAGCATAAGCAATTTGTGTTGAAGCCACAATTGCAATGAAGATGTGATCATTGGTTGCGGGTGCCATCGTAGATTGCATTCAATGAATTGGAATGGTGACCACACATGGGGGAGGGGATTGTCACACGAACAGCATATATTTCCGCTTCTTATTGAAATGCTAGTAACTCATGCGTCTGCACGCAGGGCAGATTCCTCAGCCTGATAATGTAGCATGATCGCCACACTGCATGGTCCAAAGACGGGCGCTAATGCAAGGACCCATAGAAGTCGGAGATCCCTCGGCAAAGTCATCCGTCCGTCGTGGGAATGGCAGAATACGGCCACGCACCAGACCAGTATTGCCAAGGCGGAAACGGTGTAATCCCACTGGAGGAAATGAAGTACGCCCTGTTCAACACTTGTTGCTTTTTCTGCTCCCCAGAACAGCCTGGGCACCATATCTGACTTGAATACGGTTGAATTGTCTGCAAGAAGATTGGGTAAAGCCAGGTGTGGAGCAGCTGAGCAGGCAAAAGCAAATATATAGAGATGCGCCCTTGGCCGAGAGTCTTGTGCTGCACCGAGCATGACCCTCAGTTTTGGCCAATGTAAGACTGCATGCCAAAGGGACAAACAGACTGACCAGCCCTGCCATAGGCCAATCAATTGCTGCTTCATGCCAATCGAAATGTTCTCTGGAGCAGCGCCAGATGCCAGAAAGAGCGGCGATGCATAAAACACGAGCATGGGCAGGTAGACAAAGTGGCTTTTGATTCTCTGGCCTGGTCTTTTCTGAGCCAATGGCTTCATGGCCAAGAACGCCGGTACGACCACACCGGGACCAATGCATTGAATGGCAATGCTGAGAACTAGGTTTCTGTTCATGATCTCCATCAGCTCTCAAGCCCTCACTCAATAGCCCGGGACGTACTCCACAAAAGATCTCAGCCAGCCATTGTTCCTCCAGGTCTGATCAGATACCACAATCCAAATCGGTATCATAGCGCCTGCAAAGGCCAAGCCATAGATCGATAGTGGCTTCGAACTGCCGTTCAAGACTGGCCAAAAGAAAAGAGTACATGATGCAAGGAAACTGTCCACTGTGTCACAGGCTGTGTACCTTGCTCGCAGCTGTCCTTCTCCAGAAGGAAGCATGCTCTGGGCTTTCAGGTTGGCCAGCATGGGGATGAAGCCATTGCGAATGGATATGTAGTACTTGGTATAGACTGCGATGAGACTGAGGCCCACCAGTATGATTCTCACGGTAATGCGGTACATCTTTGCGTCGATCAAGAGTTGTGCTCGTTTCTCTTCGTTGAATGTGTGGGTGGTTGCTCCTTATGTATAATTTCAAGGTGGAGAAGGGAGTGGAGAAGGGAGACCCTATCCACCAGATGAAGGCAAGGGAAGACTTTGTCTTTTCATAACCAATCTTGCAATGATTCAATGACTTTTGCGACTCGAGATCCAAAAGTTGTCATTTGTTTCGTCACACTCATTGTATTTTGTACGAAAGCGCAAAGTCGAGTCACTTTCATGGAGCAAATTCACTTTTCAGATGGCTGGTGGTTTCTAGCCACTGTCATCATTGCTCTGACTTGTCTTGGTTATTATGAGCGGCGATCGGTATGGATTCATCCGTGCTATGATGTCCCTGTTTCCCAGTACCGTGCAACTGACGTGGATTAGATGGATAGTTTGAAGGGCCTACCAGCTGTTGGCCGACAGCAGGTGTTTGGACCTTGGATTGATGCCGTCATGTGGATATGGGAGGCTCGAGGTCGGATTCAGAAAGGATATGATCAGGTCCAGACTCCGATTCCGTACTGATTATATGTGATGCCAACTGATAATCAACAGCACAGCGATTCTGCCTTCCGAGTGTCGACACCCAGGGGATGGGAGGTCTGTGTATGCAATGCTGATATGATCAAGGAATACAAAAATCTAATGGACAATCAAATGTCGGCACTTGCTGTGACGGCCGAGGTATAGTCAGGAGAACCACCACACAAAACATCTCTGACCAAGATAGACTTTTCAAGCGAAATATACATTACCTGGGGGCGACTGGGACAACATCCATCAGCTACCCCCACAGTCAACCGTGGCAAAAGCTCTCATGTGGCTCAAAGGCCGGGCCATAAGCGAAAAAGATCCTTATTTTACTGACATGGTATCGGTCTTTGAGGAGGCCTTTGTAAAAGAGGTCCGACTTCCTGCGCAAAGTAGGTCTCCAGCGTGAGCCACAATTGACGCTGGCTTCTAACAAACGTCAACTGCTGTCTAGGCTCGGGGACTGTCCCCTGCTTCTCTCAATATTGCCGCGTGGTGGCAGCCATGACTCTTCAGGCTCTGTTAGGATCCAGCGCCACCTCCTCTGACACTATCGAGCGTTTATGTCAATATGCCGAAGCTGTTCCGCGCGATGGTTTTCTTATCGCCACTTTCCCCAAAGCACTGAGACCGTAAGCCGAAGCCATTTCAAATTCAGATGGCGTGAATCTCAATTTCCATGACATATATGCTGACCAGAAGATTTTTAGGCTGGTGGCACGTCTCTGTAGTGCTCCGAAACTCTCAGACGAATTGATATCCATGATCACGCAAGAGATTGAAAGACGACAAACATCGGGCAAAGGAGGAGAACCCCAGGTACAATGGCATGAAATCTTGGAATTCAAGATACAGATCGACTGAACTTCATCCAGGATATGACCGACTGGATGGTGCGCTGGGTACAAACGCATCCCGAATATCCCCTGCGCGGCGCTGTCGCTCGAGTTCTGGCAACCTTCTTTGGAGGCATACACACGACCACGCAGGTGAGCCCAAAGTCCGGGACCATGAGCCATTCAAAATGTTCTCTCACCATTGAATCTAAATAGCTCATTGTCCATTCCCTCTTCGAGATTGCAACGCGACCTAAATACGTGCAACCTTTACGCCAGGAGATCCAGGAAGCCCTTGATACTCATGGTGGCTGGACCAAGGCCGCTATCGAGTCGATGTTGAAGCTCGATAGTTTCATCAAGGAATGTCAGAGGTATAATCCTCTCGATGCAGGTAAGTTCTGTTCTCTACCCTCCAGTGTTGAGATGCACAGAGTTCCACATGCCGTGAGCTCATTCATTCCATCCCAGCGTCTTTGTCGCGACAGGTGACCAGCGATTTCCAGTTTTCTAATGGCTTGCGTTTGCCCAAGGGCACCTGGGTCTTTGCCCCCAATGGGCCCATGGTCGGGGATGACCGGATGTTTCCTCACGCAGACGAGTTCGATGGAATGCGATTTTGGAGACTCGGACAGCAGGCGAAGCGACCACAGGACTATCTCCTCGTGGCCCCGAGCCCGACATATCTGCAATTTGGCGATGGACGACATGTTTGGTAAGAATATTGCTTGTGTCGCTTTGATGGATCATTAATCTTTCTTAGTCCGGGTCGATTCATGGCCGCTGATGAGGTGCGACTGCTTCTCGCATATACGATATGGCACTTTGATGTGGCCGTGGAAGGCGACGGAACCCGACCAAAGAATAGGACCTTTAACCGGTTCTGTTTCCCAGACATGTCAGCTCATATTCGACTTGCAGTTCGACAGTGACGGTGATAGTGTGGTGAAACTGTGATCCGATTGGCTCGGGAAAATGATGGTCCGGGTCCAGTCAGCATACATAAGACTGGAAAGGAAGAACCATAATCCGAGGATCACAACGAAAAGGGAGAATTTAAACAATAATAATAATGACATTCTATGTAGGTAGGTATACACGTTGTTTCCCTCCACATACTTACAAACCCCTTCATCAAATACTAGGGGTAGGAGATGAAGAATGGTCCAGAGAATAGCTATGGTCAGAACGACCGACGGAACATAATTCTCGTTCTCGGTAACAAATCGGGTCAAATTATATTTCATTTCCGCTAATGAAACCCGAGGCATTCAAAACTTCCCTTTCTTGGTGATAACCACCGAACCAAACTTCTCATGCTTTCTTGACAAATACCGTGGTGGAGACATTGGGCACAATCTTATCCCCAATAACCATATTCCGTGGTCGTTCCGTCTGAACAGGTCCGAATTTGAATTCGTACTCGACCAGGAACCTCGCCAGGACTGCCTTCATGACCACCGCTGCAAAGAACCGACCGGGACAAGCATATCGACCGAGCCCGAAATGCATATTGGTAGGACCGGTACTCACCAATCCAGAGGTGGGTTTGCCTTCTTTGACAAATCGGAAAGCGTCGAAGTGCTCTGGGTCCGGGATGATCGCCGGGTCGCGCGAAATAGCACCAGCCGCCATGCAGATGTGTGTCCCCTGCGGCAGAAACAGCCCATCGGTGAGAGTCAGATCATGCTTGACGACACGGTGGAAGGAGACTAAATGTCAGATAACATATACGTGTTAGCAAGGTTCGCACATAGTGCAGGGGAGTTGGAGGCCGGCTCTTACCCTCTCCTGGGGGGTTAAAGCGCTGCGACTCCTTCAGGAAGCTGTCCATTGCTTTCAATGCGACGAGATCTGCCTGGGTAGTTTTCGACAAATCTGGGATCACGCGGGTGACCTCTTCCTGCAACGGTGCCAGCCATTCGGGCATGACCAGGAGGTCGTAGAGCGCGTGGGTGAGGGTCATGGCGCTCGTGTGAACGACCGCCATGCTGGTGATCCCCAGCAAGCGCTGAGCCAGGTTGTGTGGATGCGCCTCCTGTTCATTCTTGGCCAGGTCCATCATCCACTGCAAAAAATCATCTGGCTTCTGGTACGCGGCGCCCTGTTCGCTCTCTATGCGACGTCGCTGCTCGATGATGGGACCCAGGAATTCCTGGTTGATGTAGGCCAGCTTTCGAGTGAGTCGGCGACTGCTGGGAAGGAGGCGACCCACGAGCGGATGAAGAAAGCCGGGGATGGGACGCAGTAAGGCAATGGTCATAAAGATGTCTTTGGTATAGTCGATCGAGGTTTGCAGCCACTCTTCGTCGCGACAGAGATCCTCACCGATGAACACACGAGCCCCAACACGTGCGACAAGCCGAAGGAAAACCTCATACGGCTTGATTGGCTTCCATGTCCCTGTTTCTCTTTGTCTCAGCAAGGTGACCGGGATAAGGGCCTAGTGATGTCGATTCCTTACCTTCGCATTGTGGAAACTCCACCTCGAATGCGTGGTCGAGCTCGGAGGTTATCCGTGGAACGAGTCGACCTGGCTTTTAGTATCAGCGTGAATAGGACTGGCTTCGATTCTGCTTCTGACTTACCGATCGCCGGTGTCAGCTTCTTCTGGATCGTTTCGGTATGGAGGTGACTGTCGGTCAGAATCGTTGTGTAGTTGCCGACATGATCCTAGTATCATTGTGTCAACGATGGCGTTGCATTGTAATGAGTTCAATCACAGTCTCAAGATACTCACCGAGAATGTTGCCTCAAGGGCATTCAGCGTGGTTGCTGGTAGTTGTCGGAGCTCCTCTGTATACTTGGTCGGCAGGACGACCAGATCGCCATCGGCTTTGAGAACCTTAAAGCCCTGCTTGTGGTGCTATCATAGGAGTTGAATACAAAATCCATTTTTCTATCACAGCAGCCTTACCTGCTCGTAGCCCCTGTCAATGATGGTTCGGGCTCTAGTATTGAACAGCAACCGCAGGACAATCTTGGGCACATAGAATCCAGGATATCGAATTATGGGAACTTTGACATTCGTCTTGTAGGCTGGACTGGGAAGCAGGAAGTAAACAAAAGCCAGGAGAAAAATCGACCAGGGCAGCCAGCCATGCTGGTAAATTAGTTGCGTGTCCATGATAACTTCAAGTCAATCGGTCAAAGCATCTACGTCTTGCCAGATTGGGATAGGAGGACTTTCGCTGGATGAGATTGACCAGGTGAAGCTTTAAAAACAATCAGTCGAGAGATTACAATGCTGCCTCATTTTTTATTTTCAGAGCTGAAAATCCTGTACCGGTGGAGAAAGGGGAAAGGAGAAAGGCTCCAGCCATGCAAAGAATATTGGCTTTGCTTATTTGGCAGTTGCTTTGTAACTATCATGGCCAGAAATATTGGAGCTGTGCAATGCTGCATGAGAGTTGCATCAAAACTTTTCCTACAGCCAGAAAAAAGTAAATAGACAATAATTGATTATCTTGCTCATGGTCTCAGTACTTCTATCAAAAGGCTCCTGGGAGTCAACCTTGCATCACGCAGTAAAACGCCGGGCTCTCCCTTTGACCCAAAGTTCACTCTGCTAGATATGATCACCATCCAGTCGATCAGACCATTGAGTGTTTATTATGGATGCTCCAAAAAAGAGCGTTCTAATTACCGGATGTAGCGCAGGTGGGATAGGCACTGCGATGGTCGAGGAATGTTTAGAACGTGGATTCCTCGTTTTTGCCTCAGCCCGCAATTTAGTTCCCATGGATCATTCCGTCCTAGTCGTCTAATTTGATCCCCGTTACTCTTGACTTGACCTCGCCTAGCGAGATTGAGGCAGCGGTCCAGATCATCAGAGCGCACACTGACGGCACGCTGGATATGCTGATCAACAATACGGACAGTGGCTGTGTGATCCCCGCCCTGGATTGTGATTTACTCCACGGCCAGCACATCTTCGAAGTGAACTTGTGGGGTCTTCTGACGCTGATTCAACAATTGCGCCATTTCTAACTAATTACCGCCAAAGGAGTGATTGTCAATGTGAATTCCGCTGTGACTGTTTCATTGCCGCTGTGGTTGTGTATGCTCTCCCTGGTATCTCTAATCATTCTGTCTCCATGAAGCTCATTGTCCGGTTAATGGTGAATAGTCTGGGCTGATAAATTCTTAGCAATCTGTTTCAGCTCCAAAGCGGCCTTGTTAGCCCTCAGCGAGACGGTACGCCTGGTCTCCGTCATGACAGGAGTAATTCAAACACGGGCCTTCCAAGATAATCATCAACTGCCGACCCAACCAAGGTACTAAAGTTTCCACGCCGAAATCTCATCCCAGGCAGAGGGCTCGAGATTGAGCTCACGCACGCCAGCTCAGACATTTGTGCGGTCTGTCCTCGATGATTTGATGACCGGTTACAATGGGGTGATGTACAGGGGACGACTCTCTTTGTTTGCGTACTGGGTGAGCAAAGTTATGTCCCGGTTCTTGACAGTGAGTTCTTTTCTCCCCGAGAAACAGCATTCTAAAGTTTTCTTCTCCGGGCTAATAAGCCAATCTCTAGGACTACATTGCAATCAAGATGGGTGGGTTAAGCTAGAGCATACAATAGATATCGATCCAGTCAAGAAATGCATGATCCATGTTCAGAATATTCAGCTTAGCAGACGCCTTGCTCTGGTGAATTTGACACATGATGTTTCCATTAGAAGAAATTGTCATTGGTTTTTTGTGTCTATATCACCCGTGGCGTCCTATTGGTTTGCACTGGAAATGCACCCCTCTCAATCAGCAGAAGCGAAAGAACGAATGGAAGCCATTTTCTTCTTCAAGGGTCAAACTTGATTTCTGATTGCTCTGTTAGTTTCCTTTTACTTCTTGATTTTGATTTGGAGTTTTTTTTTTTCTGGTGCCCACTAAGCTAAACCGTGTCGTGGTAACCTGGGCGCTAGGCTGACTCGGTGGAAAGACTAGAATATCATTCGCTACAGCAAAAGGAAAAAATTCAATTGGAAAAGAAGTAACCAATTCAATAAATACAAGAAAAAATAAGGGGAAAAAAGAAACATCCCATACTGCAATAATTCCTCGATTAGTCCAATCCTTGTACAACAACCATGCAAGCCACCCACTGCGTAGTATGCAATGTACGATCGACAATGTACGCTCGACATCGACGCGGTTTGACAATTGGTTCAGCTGGCATCTAGACCGATTCCAGTCAGCTAGCATATAGCGGAATGGGGCGGAAAATCACAACATGTTGCCGGATTTTGATTTCTCGTCTCTATGGACCGCGCGTGATAAAGCCACTATTCCAGCATGTCGCGACATTGGTGCTAGTACTACTGACCAAAATTTTGCTACCGCTATGAGCAAATCAGAAATTAAGATCATCATTATTGGGGGCTCGATTGCCGGGCTCACCCTGGCCCATTGCCTCGACCGTCTGGGAATTGAGCATATTGTCCTAGAGAAAGGAAGCGACCCGGCTCCCCAGCTTGGTGCCTCAATTGGCATTCTTCCCAACGGTGCCAGGGTACTTGACCAGTTACAGCTCTATAGTGAGATCGAGCAGTACACTGAGCCACTGAATACTGCGACAATTCGGTTCGCGGATGGTTTCAGCTTCAACAGTAGCTATCCTCGAATAATACACCAGAGGTAGGCTCTCTTTGGAATCAAAAAGCCGTTTGACTGACTGTGTTGAAATCACTAGATTCGGATATCCCATCACCTTCCTCGATCGGCAAAAAGTTCTCCAGATTCTTTACGATCGATACCCCGTCAAAGAAAGAATTCGGCTAGCGACCAAAGTGACCGAAATCAATGCATCAGAGAATGATGTGACAGTGACAACCGCTACTGGCACGGTTTACTCCGGTCATCTGGTCATAGGCGCCGATGGCGTCCACAGTCCCGTTCGCTCGGCGATGTGGGCGCAGGCACAAAGACAGAACTCGAAATGGTTTCCACAACAGGAGAAGTGTGGTAAGTGAAAAAGATTATATCTGTGATAGGGAAATAGACGGCTCATCGATGGCTCTGGCAGGGATGACAATCGAATATAGCTGCGTCTTTGGTATATCGTCTGACATCGAGGGTCTTGTCGTGGGCGAGCAGGTCAATGCCTTTCTCAAAGGTGCTACAATTGTCACCATTCATGGCAAGAATGGCCGAGTCTACTGGTTCGTGATCCAGAAACTCGACCGAAAATACACATATCCGGACGCGCCTCGATTCAATAAAACCGACGCTGTACACACGCTGCACTCAATTCAAGCGGCTCGACTTACGCCTGAAGTGACCTTTCAGATGTTATGGGCAAATGCATTAACCTACTCTATGACCGCGCTGGAAGAGAATATTTTTCAACGATGGCACTACGGACGCATGGTCATGGTTGGTGACAGTGCGCACAAGGTAAGTGCGAGTTCCGCCACTGGGTTTAATTAAACAGAAAATGAGCAAACACAATCTGACTCGCATTGACCTTCAAGATGACGCCAAATGTAGGTCAAGGCGCGAACATGGCAATCGAGGATGCGGCCACACTCGCCAATTTGCTCAAGGCACAATTGAACGCTTCACTTCTTCCCACGAGTGCCCACCTCCATCGCCTTCTGTGTCAGTATCAAGCACTCCGGTATGACCGTGTGAACCTGATCTATCAGTCGTCGAGGTTCCTGGTTCGCTTTCAGTCTTGCGATGGACTGCTCAGGACCATGTTTGCCCGGTATTACGCTCCGTACGCAGGAGACCTACCGGCTGATATGGTGTCAAAGACCATTGCCGGTGGCAGTGTCTGTGACTTTTATCCTACTCCTATGCGATGTGGGCCAGGGTGGGATAAGTATGCCCCGCGCCATAGCTGGGACCTGCAGCGAGTGGCCCGCTATATGCTTTGGCTCATTCTTCTGGTGGTCTTGGCCTGGTTGGGATCCAACACCTGGCTACAACGAAATCCAGTTTGAGGAGCGCGAGAACTGGTCATGAAAAGGCAACGAGCAGTGCAATTCAGCAGTATTCATTATATAAATTAGCAGTAGTGATAACTACCCAGCCATCAACTGTAACCGAACTATTTGTTTGCAAGTGATTTAGACAAGGAGACCATTAACTGTCAATCTTCCCATCTTGCCGACCTTCTTCGTCTTTCTGAACCACTGCAGCTTCAGTTGCATTCCCGGGTATTTCTCTGCATGTAATTTTATCTCTTGAGGCCTTTTTGGCTGCCTTCACAGAAACCCACTTCATACAAATTGGCCCTAGAATGGACAGCCCAGCAGCTGCAACTCCCACAACAAAGGCTCCCCTTACAACAGCTTTGTTGTACGCTCCTAGCAATGCAGGTAGTACCTCTACCGGGAACATGTTCTGTAGCTGCGCCGCGCCCCCATTGATGACATCGTCTGGGTCAATTTGTGGGGCATCGTGTATCAGATTAGCCACGAGTTTGTTTTGGAAGACATTTTCTGCTGCTGCAAGAAACACGGCTCCGCTGAGAGTCTGCATAAATGCAACTAAAGCCGTGCCGATGGGCATGTCTTCGGCGTTGAGGACTGTCTGCACAGCTACCACGGGCTGTTGGTAACCGAGTCCGGATCCGAGTCCGACCATGGCCTGGTAGCCAATCCAGTAACTGTGGCTCGAGGAAGTGGTCAGAGTGGTGCAAAGACCGGCTCCGATGGTGAGGATAATGCTTGCGGCATACATGACGGGAACGTAGTAACCGATTAGAGTGACGAGAACACCGCCGAGGACAGAAGCAATGATCATGCCGAGAACTAGCGGTAGAGACATGATACCGGACTTGATGGCAGTAGATCCTTTGATGGCTTGGAACCAAAGGGGAAACTGTAGATGCTATGATTAGCGGATGTGTCTCGATGCTACTTGCGGTGGAGGGGGACCGCACATAGTAAGAGAAGATATAGAAGGCCCCGCCCAGCATCAGCGCGTGGATGATGGCACCGGTCATGTTGCGATTGCACATAAGACGTGGAGGAACAGACGCGGTGTCCGGTCGCCACATCTGGGTCAGCACCCAGAAAATTAGCAAGACACCGCATAGGACAAATAGAGCAATTATACGGGCGTCGTTCCAGGGAAGCTCTTGCCCGCCCCATTGCAGTGCCAGCAATAAACAGATGACGCCTGGGATGAAGAAGAATGACCCAATGATATCCAGCTCCAGCAGCAAGCGCCACCCACGCGTGCGACGAGTGACAGGCCGTCCATTGCGGAAGAGGAAGAGGATAAAGACGGCCGTGACGAAGCCAAAGGGGAGGTTAATATAGAAGCACCAGCGCCAACTGACCCGATCAGTGAAAACGCCACCAAGTCTAATAAAAAGAAAAATGATCCTTCGGTCAGTCTCGAAGAATACACGGATGAAGAGTGCAAAGAAACTGAGCGGATGCCTTACAAAGGCCCCAGGACGGCCGCAATGCCACCCATACATCCAACAATTCCCAGAAAGACCGGACGGCGCTGCAAGGGAACCGTCTGCATAATAATCAACAAGGAGCCCGGTGTCAAACCACCTCCTCCCAATCCAGCACACGCCCTGCCCACGATCAAGGCATTGGAGTTTCGCGCAGTGGCACAGACAACGGAACCGACTTGAAAACAAAGCAGGGCAAATAGGTAGACCCATTTCACCCGGTAAAGTGCGTACAGCTTGCCATATAATAGTGTCACGGCTGCCTGGGCCAGTAGATAGGCGTTTGAGTACCACGCGATATCCCCGAGAGAGTGAAATTGGCTGGTGATTTTCGGAATGGCAGTAGAAATAATTGTGTTGTCCTGTTTCGATGGTCAATAGAAGATCTCCTCCCCCTTGATACTATGGGTACGCACCAGCGCCACACAAAACACCTGTAGACAGACTCCCACCATGAGCAAAATGGCCTGTCGAGTGGAGGGAAATGGACCTCCTAACTCCCTCTGCTCGATTTGTTCGCGGGATTTCGCACTCATGCGGTGACTAGTGGTGTCGCCATAATGGGCGCTGGACTCTGCGTGGTCGTGAGTGGGATGTACGGTGGTAGTTGTACTTGGCTCCATCTAGGACTCGTCGATTTCGAGAATCGCCTGATTGCGGGTGTTTGAAATGGTCTGTCGAAATTTCAAATGCCTTGAAAGTGAAGGTTGATATCACTCCCTTGATTACCACTGCGCAATCAACATTAGGTCGGCATCACCAGGCCAATGGCAATCGGCAGATCTATTCAATTTTGAATTCTACTGCATGATCATCGTGGCCAGGATTAGCGGGCTATTAGAAATTGGAATCCATCCTTGATCATGAGTCGACCTCATGTACCACGAGGACGGCGATATCAAGCCTAGAAGGGATGTTCTAGTGTAGCCCTCCGTAAGGGGAGTAAAGCAATATGCATGATCCACGATTGAATTCATCACATCCCAATAGTCTATTGACTGATGAGATCAAGATTCTCATTTCTCGAGGGATCCCTTGTACGGGTGCAAAATAACGGTGTCAGATCTAGGCCATATTCATGGGGAACAGACATTATCCGATGAAAGATGATAACCAGTCTGGATGATGTGGAGGCCAACTCAGGTGGATCAACGGGCGATCATCCTTTAGCAGCATTCTTATCGAAGGGGGAAAGAAAAAGAAAAGTGAAATAATTGAACCAAACAAAAGGCGGCGGCAGATTGTGTAGCATGAGTATCCACTCGGTAAGATGATGCGGCTTCGATTGAGATTCCCATGACGAAACGTGCATCAAACACGAGTCGATCGAGTCTTTGCCCGGAAAATGCGAAGTCCGGAGTCCAGCCGACCGACGTCGGGCAACCAGCCTTGAGGTTCTCTGCCAAGAAACTAGTAGTTGTTGTGGATCGTGGATGATGCACTGCCCCAACGGTACCCAGGCACCCTTTTGAACAGTCCGGAGGAATTCCGCTGGAATCCAAGGTCGAAATCCAGGAATAATGCTTAGTTGCCTAACCGTGCCATGGTAAACAAGTCACGGTCTCGCTGTCCAAATCCAACTGGCCAGTTGATTCTTAATGAGGTTGTGATTGCAGATACGAAGTGTCACTCAACAGTACTCAGTGTGGTCTGATGAGATCAAGGTACCTAGGTAGAGCCTCAGCATAATCACTTATCTCTTATGGAGTAGATGTCTTCCCCGTTGTCTAAATTCCCCCAGGTGTGAATGTTAGACTTCAATAGTCTCACACTTGAAGGTGGGGCGTCTGGCTTCTTAACATTTTGATTGGTTATAATTGTGAGCGGTCCATCATAGCCTATACTTTAGGCGGGTAGTTCTCACAGTTCCCGAGGTCATCCGATGAATATCATTCCCACTTTTTTTTTTTTTTTTTTTGATCTGATATACAATCTTACTAGAAAGTACTCCGTACTAGGTAGAAGATCCATTTGTCTTGTTGGCTTGTTTAACAGAATACCTATTTAAAGTTTCATCGAAGATAGTGAATTACTTGGTGGTTTCGTGAGAAAGAGCCCAACCGACTTAGTTTCTTCAGGGGATAGCTTGATGGATATATATCATCTGGTGGCGTGTAGCAGCGAATCTCAGTGTTAGCTTCAATTCTCATGGCTGCTGTCGAATCTTCCCACAGCCACTTAAGATTCCAAGGTTTCCAGTGTGCTCATCTGGTCTAATGCTAGAGTCCTGTCTCCTTCCATCGAAGTTTCAGATCCACATACCTACCTAGGTAGGTACCTAGGTAGCTCTCCAGCAACTCCTGTTCGTCCGGCTCTAGGTACGAGATGAACCTTGGAATTCCATCCTTCCAAACTTCACAGATCTCGTTATCATCACAAGTCGTTGATTCAAAGGATCGCCGGTCAATCTTTTGCCAAAAAGTCGCGTCAAACGCGAAATTATTTCTCGCGGCGTACATGATCCAGGAATCTTCACTCTCCCCGCTCTTTCGCATCACACTGGAGAGCTGCTGACTTTCGACTAGCCGAGTATTTCGAATTACTTCCTCCTCACAGGTAGCCATGGCGTGAAGAAAGGTCCCAAGTCGCTTCTCATACTCTACACACCAGTCATCAAGACCTTTATTCCAATATTCGGGCTTTTCAAGAAGTAACCACTAGGGCGGCGCATATGTGAATTCAATCGGCGCGGTATATGCCCAGGTGTATACTCCTTGTCCACAACCCCGGTGATCTTGACGTTAATATCAACAACTATATTCCCTGGTCGGAAGTCGTCGCACCAAATTGGAAAAGATCCATTCTCAGAGGCTATCCATTGTGCTCTAAGGCTCTTATCTTGAATAAGTTTCCGGAGGAGAGACTTAGCAACAAGCTTACGCCGATATTCATCAGCTGACACCGCATCGTTCTATTGGCTTACGCGGTATGATATACCTATTCAGCTCGGCTAGAGCTTCAAAGTACGACGACGCTGTATCGACGTGGTGGCCAGTAGTTTCGTCCGCGGCGATATCTCTAGTCGAGCAAATTCGTTTATATGTAGAGAACGAGGTCTACCTGCCACCTCCTAGTCAAAGTCATCCACTTAATGTGGATACTCAATCACAGAGCGGGATAGCGTAGATAAAGAATAGAGGACCCGGGCTAGCTCTTTATAAAGAGTATCCAATTTGAGGTCGCTGATTTCTGGATCGACTATCACACGTTCTGCTCTAGAACGTCTAGGTGCCTTGAGTATTTCGATCAAATTCGCGTGGTAGTCGATATATTCCATGATAAAAGAACGGCCCAACTCGGAGGAACTCTCTTCTTGTCTCCTGGGTGAATAATGGCAGGAACTGGAATAGGGGTTTGATCCCCCGATAAATCGTATAGTCGCGACCTTGTTGCGGGTCTTCTCTTTAGAAACATAGTAGCACCGGGCAATGGAAACCAGATGATAGCGGGAAGGGTTCTTTGAGAATTCATCTGTAGGGCATTATTGAAAGCCCCTGTCGGCAAGACTGTAAATTCGACGGGATCGCTAGATGAGAAGGAAATTTCCAATCCGCTCGAAGATTTTGGGTTCGAATATGTGGAGTGCCCAGGCATCAGCGACTCTATCGCTTATTTCCCAGGCAGCATCATAATAATGCATCTGGAGTTCGATGTTGGCGTTTAATCTTAGAGTCGAGCAAACAGAATCATTAGATGCGCAGCAGGGTCCAGATAAACGTGTTGGGGGGAAGATAAAACAGACACAATGATCAGAACTGCTTGTTTGGACCCTGCATGTCCTATAAATAAGCAGATCAAGACGTCAGTACTGCAGTAATCCCCAAATGTTTTGTCGAAGAGCTGTTGGGCTTTGTCAAAACACAACACCATATTGACACCTCCACGTGATTCATGCCCAATGCACCATAGCGTTCTGGCAACTACGTAGATGGGACTGTTGTCTACTGACATGCAAGTTAGGGGATGGAAGATGTTGCTAAGTACGGAGTACTCCGTATGTGTAAGGGATCTACTAGACAAACGATGGATAGGGCCATAGACCCTGGGCTCTCAATCACATGCATTTTTATGTGGCAAACGCCACGAGATACTGGACTTGTCTGAACCTGAGAACAGAATTTTCTAGGCAAAAGAGAAGAATTAGCCAATTGAGAGCCCTCTGGTGACATAGTGGGTGATTAGAGACACAGAGAAAGAGAGAGTGGGTCACACCCCTGGAGCCGGCACTCGCCTATGACTACTCGGTTGGAAATCCCATCAGTAAGTGGACAATTGCAGTATTCGCAAACAAATGTACTACCAAAGGGTCCAATGTAGTGCCCAGTCGACCGTATGTCCTCTTCATTCGAAGAGCGATGGCGTGTGATAAGATAAAATTGAATCAATGACTCCACTTTCATCTTTCCGAGTTTCGCTGTATACAGTATCATATGATGCGGCCTATACAGAGTAGTCCGAGCTTGATCTAATCAACCTTGAAATCCCGAGATTGATATCCCGAATCAAGATGCCCGGGTAGCCGTGCAGGGATGATTGAGGCGCAGTCGGCAAATCACGGAGAGCAAAGTGGACCTTGATGAAGATTCAAGGACTACAATTGACTCGCCGACGACGATTCTCGTGTACCTTGCAAGAAGGACAGCCAAAATACTCGTAATAGTTGGTCCATGCATGGTGGGTCCTCAAGGATAGTGGAGATCGTTTTCTGATCTCAATATTCAGGCTTCAGGCAACATGAGGTCATCAGCAGCGTCTTGGTTCCTGATCCATATAGAACTTTTATCCGTGTACTCCGTACCCCTGCTTAGACATCTAGAGTATCTGGTCCATCTTTCTGCTGACGAGTCGGATCCACAAATGAAGATGTTTTGGATACTCTCCCGTTAAATTCCATGATCGCGTGCGCGGACGTCCGGCTATGTAAACGATCTGTCAAGGGGTACTTCAGACAAGCACATGGGCTCCTTTCCATGTTGCATAAGTTATACACACCTCTAAAATTGCTTGGCGAATCTAAGATGTTCTAGGTATGTACCAAGATCTTCAGAACCGCGGTGTTCGGTCTGGGTGGGGATTCTCGGAGTCCATTCCTCATAGGGAAACTGGGTTGATAATCTAGCCATCCCAGAAAAAAGGTCGCTTTGGTGAGGCCAGGGAATAATAATGTCTCAGAGATTTCATCCATGGTTTCGACGAAGAACAATCTAGTGAACAGCCGCAAAGCATCGGTCTAGAACCCACGGACGCGTTTCAAATCTTAAACAGGGCGAAATGTTTATACAGCACGCAGCCTTATGTCAAAAATCCCACGAGACCATTTAAACTCAATTTAGCGGCCAGGTGGGCACCGCCCCGCAAGTCCTGCGTTGATCGTCCCTAGTAGTTACTCTAATCATCCTTAACCCGACGAGTCAAGCGAGTCCGCGCTTCCAGAATCGATCGACCAAACGTCGAGAATTTCTGGCCTGTGGTCGAACCAGGAAACCCGGGGGAATCCAAATTTTGCATTTCGGGACCATGCGACATGTAGATTGGTGCTCCGGCATCGGAGCAGACAGATGTACAGGCGTGAAGATGATCGTAGCCGCCATACTAATGATGCGGGATAAACTCACAATCTTGATTAAATCTTAGATACTACTTCGTATAAAAAAGGCTCATGCTCGCATTCCTATTCGCCCGGGATATCGTATTCGCGTCGCATCTTTCTCCCAAAAGGGCAAGACCGACCGCCAAGACATGCCGAGACCAAATCCACCGTCGCCGATGATCTACAGTATGGATCCGGGTTGCTGACCCGTGAAGAACTCGTCAGTATGGACTAGCATAATGAGAGAATGACCTTGTAGAATGGCATCATTTTTGATCGGCTGTTCCTCTGACTCTTGGCTGCAATGGATGTAGTACTCGATCTAAGTACATGCTGTTCTTTTTGAAAGTCAAGGCGAGAATCGTAGTGTTGAAGAAACACGTCACAATGTCAAGGATAGATTAATTGTTGGTAGCAAATGTCCTATTTCATCCTCCCATCGATATACGGCCCTAATTATTTTCGTCCATGTCCCTTCATGGGTCGCCCGGTCCATATTTCTGATGATCATGAATTTGTGAATTGCGTGTCAGGTTGAAGCAAGAAAGGGAACTTTCAATATTATAGGACACCCAGACGAGACAAAAGCCCGAAACTGAACCTTAGATGTCTACCGATTTTGTCCGAAGGGACTGTGGATGGTTTAGCTTCAGAAAGATTGACGAACCTGGTCCACTAAGACAGCAGCGTGAGTTGCAGCACAGGGCTGACTGGTGCCATCCCATTCAGATCAGCCCTGATCAAAGGTTGAGTAAGGTTGATCAGTGGGTCAAGCCGGGTATACTGCTCTATGGAAATAACGCAATGGCTGGAATGATGAAACTTGAGATGTTCTGGTGGATTGTAGGCCTCTGTCCATAGTTTGATGACGGGCATATAAGATGCTCAAATATCCAAAATAAGCTCAATCAGTTATTGTGGTCTCCCATGAGTGATTCACTTGGATTGTGATTGTTTGGAGTTTTCCCCTTGTCCAGTCCTCAACCATGGCGGATTCACCAATGCACTTGTATGGATTGATTTCTGACTTTTGGCTATGAGTATCTTGGAGTGATCCATTGCTGACATTTGACGCAGTTTAATAGAGCAGCTACAACACCTTCGGGGTGAAGCCTCCCATGCAGACGCCCCCCACCGTCTCTCCGCCCTCCTTTCATCACATTCCGGTCCTTGGCCAGTCCGTCACCTCGTTCTCTGCTTTTTAGATGTCTATAAATCACTCCCAGAGTCATTGAAAGCCAACAATGACGAGTCAGTTACTCGTCTCTGCATGCAAGTCAAGTCGGCCACTCCCAACATTGCAAACACAATTGGCACAGACTCGCGCCCCGGCCTCATAGATGTCAACACTGGAAGGCATCTATCACACGCTGCTATCCGGAAGTTTATCGAAGGCTTCCAGCTTCCTGTTGGCGCTTCCCGTCATGGAAAACCTCGGATCGCCGTCATTTTACCCAACGGTATTCTGACAGCGATAGCAATTCTTGCGTTTGCAAACAAATACACCATGGTCCCTATGGCTTCGAACACAGTGCCTGAACAGCTGCATATGGATATCGAACAAGTCCAAGCTGATGCTGTCGTCGCGCTGGACGGCGACATTGACAGACTGGAGCTCGACAACGGTACCAGACCAGTGATTGGCATCCAGCAGGCTGAAGACTTAACCTTCCGTGTCGTCTCTACACGGCATGTCTCTGCTACATCAACATTTCCGTCAAACCATGGAGATGACATTGCCATTATTCTTTTCACCAGTGGTACCAGTGGCAACAAGAAGCTGGTCCCCCTCACAACTCATAACCTCATTGCCGGTACAATGGCCACAATTGAGTCTGTGGAATTGTCAGAATCTGATACCTGTCTGAACATGATGCCACTCAACCATGTGTACGCCACCTCTCCCCTTCCATTACAACAGGATATTGATTGATTGTTTTAGTGGCGGGATCATGCGAAGTGTACTCTCTCCACTTCTTGCCGGTGGAGCGACAATCTGCTGTCCCTCGTTTGATCCAAGCATGTTCTGGGATGCAGTCCAAAACCCTAACATGACCCCGACCTGGTACTATGCCACACCCACCATGCACCAAATGATTCTGAGTGAGGCTGTGCACCGCCCCGAGGCAATCAGAGAAAGTACCATCCAGTTTATTTGCAACGCTGGAGCTGGTCTTCCTCCGACGCTTGCAGTGCAGCTTCGAGAGACTTTTCGCTGTGTCATTCTTCCCAGCTACGGCATGACTGAATGCATGCCTATTGCCGCCCCGCCAAAGAACTATACCCTTGATCGAGACGGAACCTCGGGAAGAATCGTCGGTCCTGATGTTGCAATTCTGACCGAGGCTGGTACCCCGGTCCCGCGGCCCGGTGTGCTCGGACACATCTGTGTTCGAGGATCTCCTGCGTTCGTGGGATATCTGAACTCCGAAGGAAATATCGACACCAGCGTTTTTGATAAATCAGGGTGGTTCGACACCGGTGATTTAGGGTACCTCGATACCGATAACTACCTATACATCACTGGTCGCAGCAAAGAAGTCATCAATCGTGGTGGTGAAATCATCTCTCCAGTCGAAGTGGAGAATGCGGTGTTGACTGCAGCCAAAGACCCCGAGTCTCCATTGTATGGGCGTGTTACTGAGGCATTGGCCTTCTCTGTCCCCGACGAGGTCTTGCAAGAAGTGGTCGGGGCTGTGATCGCTACACCTCCAGGCATTCCGAAGCCCGACATTCGTCAGTTGCATGAAGCACTGCATCCCATCATCCACCAACCCAAATGGCCGGCCATGGTGATATATATGGATCGGGTGCCAAAATCAAACAACAAAATCCAGCGGATCAAGCTCGCACAGAGGTTGGGCTTGAAGACACTCACCCCTTCTACCCATTTGGCAGACCGACACTACGAGGCTGTCTGCCCCCCTAATGGCACTCCACTCAGCATATCCATTCCCAAGCAGCCATGCCTGGTCAACGAGACCGTCACCCACTCGGCTGTTGCTGAGATGGCCAACACCTCTGAGGTTCTCATCCAGATGAGTCCGCGCGATGGTTTCGCGCAGGCCGTTGTATTCGTGAAGAATCCAGATGATTTCTATATCACACCCGAGGATTTCCGGGAAAAGCTTGACGGCTATCTTATCCCTGGTCGCATTTCTACCTTGGAAGCGCCTATGCCTCGTGATGCCCACGGAAATCCAGACCAGGCTGCCATCGACGAGGCAATCTCGGCGCGTTACTCCGATGGCGATCTATCACCGATTCAGGTCAGCGTCCGTGAAATATTCGCCGCCGCCTTGTCCTGCACCACAGAAGAAATCTCCGCGGTGACTGATTTCTTTGCTGCCGGTGGTGATAGTCTTAGTGCGGGACAACTGGTTTCACGGCTTCGTCGCAAGTTTGGCATCTTTCTTCCCGGTGACATTCTTTTCCATAACAGCACAGTTGGCGACATGGAGCACCAAGTCACCCAAGCCGTTGAGGCAAAGGCTGCCAAGGGAGATGTCGGCCAGGTTGAATTGCCTGGATGTGAGAAAACATACAGCAGCCAAAACCCTATTCTGCTGGTACTTCATCTGTTCCCGTTGGTTTTCTTCGCTCCGATGAAGCGAGCTTTCCACTGGATTCTCTTCGCACACATCATGGCCGAGTGCGCGACACGTTTTCCTATTAACCAATTCCTGATCGGTCGGCTGGTCCTGATCGTTTTGGCTGTCCTGGCTGCTCGCTTAGGTGGGCACATCGTGTCTCCCTTCTGCGGTATCATCTTCAAATGGGTGGTCATCGGTCGCTACCGAGAGGGCATTTATCCCATGTGGGGACCATACCATACGCGCTGGTGGCTGACCCAGAAGGCGTTGCAAGTCTGTGGCAAGGGAATCTTCAACCGTTATAACTGGTCGCGGGCGCTCTTCTACCGTCTGCTCGGCGCGAAGATTGGCAAGAACGTTACTCTTGGCCCAGCTGCCAAGCTTGGTGAATATGATCTTGTCGAAATTGGAGACAATGTGGTGTTGGATACTTGTCAATGTCGCCCTTTCGCGGTGGAGCGCAATACCTCGATGCTGCTGAAATCGATCCGTATTGGGAGCAACTCGTCCGTCGGAGTCAAGTCGATCATTGCTCCTGGTGCTGTGGTCCCCGAGAATACCTGCATCGGTCCCAATTCGTCCAGCTGGGAGCTTCAAGATGCCGATGAATCTTACCGTGACTTATCCTCCTCCCAGATTCCCCAGCCACATTGGTTTTGGAAACTTGTCCTGGTCGAGCCAATCAAGATGCTTGTCTGGGTTGCTTCTCGTCTGACCTGGATGGGTGGTTTAGTTCCCATGGTGCAAGTATATCCACTGCCCTCCGCTGATATGTTCTTGACCACCTTGGATTGGTTTATCGATGGTCAGCGAATTGGTTTCCATATCACTGCAAAGATCTGTCGTGCTCTCGGTGGACCGATTGTGCTCTTTATTGCAGTTCTGATTGTCAAATTCTTCCTTGATCTCATCTGCGGCAAACCGACCCCCGGTCCAGCCTCGAAGCAGACCACCCGCCAAAAGATCCGGAGTGCTGTACTGGCAGAGATTCTCCCTGCCGGAGACATCCACGAGCTCACCCGTCTTATCGGTCGTCACTACGAGCTTGTCTCGATGGCGATTCGTGCTCTTGGTGGCAAAGTGGGTAAACGGGTTTACTGGCCTAGTGTTGGTCCCGCCGTGCCTGATTTCGATCTCGTCGAAGTTGGTAATGACGTCGTCTTTGGTTCTCGATCCCATATCGTCACTTCGGATGGCTATGGTCGTGATCGCGTCTCAATTGGTGATGGTGCCATGGTGGGCGATCGTGTCGTTGCTTTGCCTGGCACAACCATCGGTCGTGAAGTCATGATCGGCTCGGGTGCTTTGCTTCGCCGCAATGGTGACTATCCTGCTCATACCGTTTGGACTGGAAGCAAGGGAGGTGATGCGGTACAGTTTCCCACTTCGACTGCCGTCTCCAACTCCAACGCCCCTACTCTGGTCGGCAGCGGCAGCAGTAGTCACAACAGCGACATCGACGACGAGAAGCGAGTTGCTGATGGTGAAAAGACCACAGTCACCAAGGTCACCGAGAAGGATACCTGCAAGCCCTTTGGTCGCGCATTCTACCGTCACGAGGCCAACTATCATGTCCTTCGCATCTGGGACATTGTCATCTACTCGGTCCTCGCGGTTGTCATCACCACCGTGTACTGGGTTGTTACCATTCCAATCTCCCTCTTTGCCCTGCGTGCCGCTTTGGAACACAAAAATGTCGCCGGCTTTCAGCAAGGTGCCTGGCGCCCCTTCGTCATTTACGGCATGTTTGCCTCGATCCTTTCTGGTGTCAGTTCGGTCCAGGCCTTCATCGCTCTTGGGGTGGTCATTGGCATCAAATGGATGGTGATGGGTCGCCGAAAAGAAGGAGTCTTCCACTGGGATAAGAGCAGCTACAACCAGCGCTGGCAATTCCTTCTCTCCTGTGAGACTCTGATCAAGGACTGTTATGGTGGCACCGGTCTGCTGCCCATGATCTCCGGCTCTGCCTATATCTCTTGGTACTACCGCCTGTTGGGTGCGACCATCGGAAAGGACTGTGCGATTCACGCCAACGGCACACCCAACATCTTCTTCACTGAGCCTGATCTTCTCACACTCGGCGACCGTGTGGCGGTTGACGACTCCAGCTTGGTATGCCACTTGAACTCCCGTGGTGAATTCGAGCTTCACACTCTGAAGGTTGGCGACCGAAGTATCATGCGAGCTGGGTCACGTTTGATGTCCGGTGCATCCATGGGCCAAGATGCGTGTCTTCTCGAGCACACGCTCGTGCTATCCGGAGACCATGTTGAGGATGAAAGTACGTTGCAAGGATGGCCTGCTGGAGGATTTGAGGGAAAACGGGTGTAAATGTTCTGAAGATTTCTGCTTTGTTTCGCGATGTCTGCTTTCATTGAAATTCATTTCTAGACAAAAGGCGATGGGGAATTGTTCATGTGCTATAATGGGCTTATGTCGTGATGATACAAAATGGTGGTTTGGGAAACGGAAAGGATCACGACGAGAAGCAAATGTCAATATGTTTTATTCATTAAGTCATGCGAGTCCTGATGAAGGCCTTGATCTCAATATTAGGGAAACAATAACTCTTTCATCAATTTCATTCTGATATAACCATCAGGTCGTACAATGCGACGCCATGCGCAGGGTGATGGCCCACTGAGTTCAACAGTATAGGTCATTGCTATCAGGCGTGGTCACGTCCAGGGATGAAAACGTGCAATGAGCATAACTTGATATTTGTTGAGAATTCTCTTCCAAGTCTTCTCCGGTGGTCCAGTCAAACCTCATATCTCGACACATATTGACCTCTCCCCATTTCACTGGTTTCAGAGCGGCATCTCTATCCCATGGCGGTGGGTGACATGCCGCGCTGATAGCAATGCTGTAGGAAGATGCAATTGGCATGTTGGATTTGAATTTGGACATTCCAAGCAACACAACAAGCAAAAGTCCCAGCCCTCCAATGATGAGCGTCACAAATATCGCAGCCAGAGAGTAGCCACATGTGGTCTGAGACAAGCCGTCCAGGATCTGATCCCGTGAGTCGATGTGTCGAATCTTGACCAAAAACCAGCTTTGAGACAAGAGCCAGTGGAGCGCAATGGATATGGCAATCATTGGCAGGCTATACCGAAAAGGCAGACTGAGATAATATGTGCGGCGTTGCTGGCCCATGGGCCAAGAAACCCGGAGTGGTTTTGGTGTCACGGCGTAGTCGTTGTATTCAACCGCCAAAGCAATCCGAGTCAACAGTCCGTTCGTAATGAAATAGAGCAGGGAGAGGAGCGTTTGTGGCAAGTTGACCAGAAGAATTAGTTGCAGGAGGCTCATCGGCCAATTTGAACCGTGGACAAGCATCTCAGGATTCACCTTGCCAAATCCCCTCTTCCACGCCTCAGCGACACTGGGGACTGCGCCCAATGGCGAAGCCCCGTAGAAATACAAGAAAGCACCAGCAGCAATGCAGCAGACAAAGCTACCTCAGTCTTTGTTAGCCAATGGACGGTGCAGTAAACGAGTCAAAGCCTACCAAGAGATGAACCAAGTCCAGTATTGTGAACTCGATGCACGAAACCATCTATGACGAGAGGAAAGCCGCTTTGGGTATGGAGCCGATTGTATGGTGGAGAGATCCTGCATTGGAAACTCCACCCCATTCGAGACATCGTTTTCAGGGATGGTAGTCCAGATATCGCGTTTGCATTTAACATCGAATTGTGAAAGAAGACAGCGTCCTCGGGTTATGGGATCCGGCCGAGTCAGAAATGATGCCACGGCATCTCCCACCGTCAACAAAACATCTCTCCGGTTGATAAACTTGGTAGCGAAGAACATGCACACGACCTTGATGCAATTGCATATAAAAACAATGATGGCAGGGGGTAAGCTGAACAGCAACTCGCAACGCTGCTTTGCATCTTTGCTAAGGCAATGCGACACAGGAAACCCTGGGTCATATTGCGGGTGAAGTATGCTCTCGTATCCTCGCATGCTCAGAATATCTCGACCAGTGGAGTTTCCCTTTCGGAATCGAAGCTGTCCTATCCATGTGTTGTTACTCCAGTGGCTCTGATCAGCCAGAAACTGGCTTAGCTGATTAGAGTCGGGATTCCTCTCGACAATGAACCAATACAAGGTGCGTAAATCAGTCCGGGTGGTCTGGTCGTTGAGTAAATAAAAGCCCGTGTAGGTCGGGCCTAGATCAAACTGGCGCAAACTGCCATCCGGTACAGGCGCTGTGAAATTCCAACGGGGATAATTCCACCAGGAACCAACCACCGTCCAGTCGCGGCCGCCGGGGACGAAATCTGGGGGGACACTACCTGTGGAATCTTTGACCTGGGCCCCTTCTAATGTCCATTGCTTTGGAAGGCTTATCAAGTCGTAGTTGGATGGCACTAGACTTTTGCGCCGCGGGTCGAATAGGTCAGTGTTGTTGGTGACCACAACGACGGTGCTTCCGTCGACATTATAGTCCTTGTTATAGCGATCTGCACACTCTCGGCGTCCCAACCGTTTCATCGTGCCATTGAAGATTTCGGCTTGGACCTCCGTCGCATTGTATCCTACCCATCCGGTGAACTGTCGGGACGCCTCCACATCGTCGTCCCACAGCAGTGAGTCTGTCCTCGCGAGATCGGTTGGAATCAGTACCGACCCGTAGTAATTGGTCGCTATGGACCGAAACACCACGGAGTTGTAGCTTGAGAGGGGCGACGGTTAGCAGATCTACAGAGATCCGTTTGGGTGGACTCGACTCACAACAAATGAAGTGGAGTCGAACTCAAAAGTAACAGAATTGTAATGGTCTTTCGTTTCCAGTCCATGGCATGAAAGTTCTTAAAACTCCAAGTGCCAACATATAGCCAATTTCGTTTAGCATGTGCCCGATCGAGGTCAGCTCGCGATGGGGCATTCAAGCATTGGATCACATAATTACTGGCGGCGAGGAGCCAGGTGCTCAAAATGTTGATGACAACGTGTAATCCGGTGCTCCAGCGATTGGCTGTCGAGCATTTGCCCTCATAGATGGGAATAGACGCAATATCAATATCCTCTTTTCCGGGAATGCGTCCATGGTACCCCATTCGCACAGCAACGATAAACAGGATGAAATTGAGAAGCAGAATGCCCGCCGCCTCGATGGTGCAGAACAAAGTCCCATAGATCCACTCTTGTCCTTGTCGGTCCTTTTTATTGATCAGGGGCAGAGCCCAAAATGCCAGGCGCATGGATGGCCGCATCCACCACGGTTGCGGCTTTGACTGACCTGCGCCATTTTTCACGGTTGAAAACTTGGACTTTGGCAAATGTTTCTTGATTCTCGAAGGCAACCATGATCTGGGGAAGGATGATCCTTTTGTGGTCGGAGAAGAGTCCCGCGAATTGTCCAGCAAAACAGCTCTCGTTGATGCTGCATCACGATCGTCCCAGTTGTGCTGCGAAGGGGAATTGGACATAGTGAGAAGCTTCCAAGAGCCTCATCGGTCCCTTGATTCACGACGCGCCTTTCTTAACGATCGATGTGTTGGTCTGAATCAGGAACAATTGTCATATATTTTTTTGTCATCGCGAAATTCGAGGTAGTGTTTGAACTGGATAGCGCGCTAGCGACAGTGGATGTTAAGGACGCGATTCAGGTATGGCAACATAGCAAGACAGCCGAATAAAACATTAAGATTGGTCTGTGATGAGTTTTGTGCATCTCGGTCAGGGGAAAGCACCATTTTGGGGGCCAAGACCCTTTTTTGCTTGTCGCAGCCTCAAGCCTCACGCGAGAAGAGGGATCGACAGTTGACGGAGACAATCGTCGAATCATCGCCTACAGATGTTGAGTATCGTCTGCAGGATTGAGCCAATGGGGGCGAAGAGTATCAATCCTTGTCGGTCCACCATTTCTTGAAACACTGTAAGATGAAGATATCATGACAACATGTCCAACTGGTAATTATAATGCATCGATAAATAATGTACAGGTCCCATAAAAATGCGGGAGGGAAAGGAAATCATATACACACAACCAGAATTCAAGTCAAAGTTCAGTTCGTGGGCCAGTTGCCCTGCCATCGCACAATATGATCTTCTTCATCGTC
Organism: Penicillium sp. PG113-03A; assembly: GCA_037042135.1. Classification (NCBI taxonomy): domain Eukaryota; kingdom Fungi; phylum Ascomycota; class Eurotiomycetes; order Eurotiales; family Aspergillaceae; genus Penicillium; species Penicillium sp. PG113-03A. The sequence goes on along the minus strand of JAXQJW010000056.1, from coordinate 73,732 downwards.
AATGACCACGACCATCCACACGCCAACCTCGCCGTTGCTCGCCACTAATGGTGTACAGTGGATCCAGCGGTATCGGCCTTGATCGCTGAAGCGCGTCACCCATTTGATGCGGGCCGTAACACTACGCCCTGCCATCATCGCATGCAGTATGCTGTCTCGCTTCTCCCCGGTATCTCCAATGCGAGAAAGAAATGAGGATTGTAACATGCCGGGGATCTGCAGGGAAGGAGATGTGAACAGAATGCGGAGAGAGGGATATGGTCGAACGAGGAGGTAGTGTTTGTAGACGCCTGTCAGCGATCGATCCCCAGGCGGTCCTGACCTGGTTGAGCCGGCAGGAGGCGAAGAGATTCGAACTTCACCCTCCTCGGGTCCCGGCAAGAACAATCGACTGCTGGTCGAGTTGAGCTGCTCGCCAATCGGATGGAACAGATTTCCACCATTCTGGTGCACATTCTGTAGCTCACGGGGGCTGAAAAGCTCATTGAGCTCCTGAAACTCGGTCTTGGTAGGAGCCGGCGGCTGATCGAGGTTCTCGGGGGCTTCTTGATCTGCCTTCAAATTCTGGAGCGATTCCATCTGTGCACCTTCTAGTGCCAGCCCGGAGATATCTATTTGGGCTCCAATAAAGTAGCGAATCTTTCCCTGGCTATCGCAGAGAGGTGCGCACTGTAGTAAATTCATGAATGGTGAGCCATCACGGCGACTAGCGCTCTCGTTAGCTTACTACCCAAGCGCTTAGATGGCTTCAGGCACGTACTAGTTGAGAAAAACCTCCGAGTGATGTCGGCCTGCTTTGATTGCTTCACGGATGCGCCTTACGCTGTTCTTGTTCGTCTTCGGGCCTTGCAGGAACCGACAATTACGCCCAAGAACGTAATCCATGCCATATTGGGTGGTCCGATGAAATTCTGGACAGGGTCAACATCCATATTGATCTAGAAAGGCTTTTCTGGTTTCGACTCACCACCAGACGCAAAGATGATCGGATTATCTGGGCGAGATGGGTCGGTCAGACAAAACACTTCAGCGAGCGCATCAGACGTGCCGGAGAATTTCTCTGGCAGAGTGCCCCGGACGCGCTCTTCCACCACTTTGCTGGTAATCCCGATACATGTCGAAGTGATAAAAGCAGGCAGTTCCTCGGTTGTGAGCGCTTCTAATGCTTCCCGAACCCGCATTTCCAATGCTGTATTGGAGGTCGCACCGATTGGTTCTTTCGCACCCTCGAACCCCGAAGGCGGCACGTCCACCGAGAGTCGCACAAGTGCATTGGCATACTCGATGGCGCGGAGGGCTTTGCACGCATTCAGGTAATAAGTCAGTCGGGGGATGGACTTGGGACGCTCCGCGGCCAAGAATTCACGGAATCGAGCCAAGTACCGTGGATTGGTCACAATCGTCTGCATATGCTCCCAAGAAAACATGGTGTCGGCATGGCGCTCGAGAGTATGGAGTGGGGCCTCATCGCCCTCGTACGGTGCGACCAAGTCAAAGGCCCCAGCATCGTTTTCCTCGACTGGGTTGTATTGCTCTGATCCATCGTTGGGGTTCCTTGCTTGCAGGAGTGGGAGCTCGTTAACCGCATAGTTTCGGCGCACATTTTTGAGCGACGGCTGCGATCGAAGGTCGCGCGACTCCAGTTCATCGTCCTCGTCGGGAGGCGTGGGACTAATTGGATTAGCAGGACATTCCCAGACATTGGCGCGCTCATGGATTCTTACCATTGTTCCCCATCAATGCGCACGGGAGCATGTCTGTCGCGACTAGCGAAAGCATCGACAACCAACTCTGAATCTCCATGGCTCTGCGCGCGAATAGGTTTTGGCCGGGCATCTAGCTCTTGGTCTTGTGGCTCAGGGAAACTCCGAGTGCGAGTCGATTTTGGTCGCACATCGAATTGCCGATCCTGAGACTCCGGGTATCCGGAGTCGCAATCGTCCAGGACAATAGTTGGCGAGTATGAGACCATTGACGGGGCCTTGTGCGGCCGATGGTCCGGAATGTCGGGGGCGTCCATGGCGATGCGTAGTCGTGAGAGCCCCAAGCCAGGCGCTCCTGAAGACCGTCGCTCTTATAGCAATAGCCGGTGATCACCGGCGATGCCGAGTGATGGTCACATCTAATGGAAATAGCAGGATGGTTTATTGAAGTCCATCCACGGTTCATGGGCAACAGTGAGCGAATGAATTGCGCTTCATCCCGTTAGACCTGGCGATCTGCGGCTTCGCAAATTTCAAGCAGTGGACGATCGACCGATCGATCGCACGATCGTCCGGAATGACAGTGCACACAGCTGTCCAGCGGACCCGATCAGATGCCGAATCAGAACGTGACGCAATGCAGGCACCGGTGGAGTCAACCAGGGTTGAGATTCTGGGGTGGATCGTCGTCCTGGTCTGGCCCGACGACATCATCGGGGGCCGATCGCTGATGCAATCTTGGTTTGGCAGGCTGTTGAATGGTCGCGAAGGATTAACCTTCGGGATTCTATTAAGGATGTACCGAATTCAAGATTCTGATCGGCACTGGTTTGCTCGTACATGCGGGATGATCGGAGGCTTTTGTGACGGTCGATCTTGTCTATATAAGGAATTCAAGGTCATGGAAAACTCAAATACGGACACGTCAATGTGGAAAGCATTGACCTGGAGCAGCGCATGTTGGATGTCGATCGTGAATTGGGTTCTGTGTAGTTAGAGCTGCTCTTGTCATTATAGACTTTTAGCAGCATTTTATATATTTTAGTTACATTTAATCAAAATTTCTGCCGGTTACAATCTAAACTACCTAGGTAGGAAGCTATTGCTATAGACACACACTTACCCAGGCAGGTACCGAGGTAGCAACCAACACTAACACACACTACAAGAGGATGCTCACATTAAATATAAATGAACTGTTGTTGCTAAAAGTCTCTCTTGCCAGTTCCAAGTTCACTGCTGAGTCATCCACCATAGGTCCGTTAAATCCGAGCGCCGAATTTCACTCGAATTGCACTTTCCAACTCCGCATACGCAAATCCATCAGCAGTGGCAGACCTGACTACTGAAGCGGGCTGTCTGCGTCCCTACATCGATTGCCCACAATGCAGGGCTTCAGTAAGTCTTTGCCACCCCACCCCGAATTCCGCACAGATGATGGGCTGACACTCGAATAGATATGGGACGGTTCGTCGCAAATGACCGTAAGCGGTTGGTTAATCTCAAACTGACCTTCTTCCAGCTATGTCCCTCCTGACCAAGAAGGCCTCACGTCCGCCAACCGACTGGCCGGTAAACATCCATTGGGCGCCCGCGCCCGCCACCTCCACACCACTGGCGCCCTCATCGTCCGTTTCGAGATGCCCTTCGCCGTATGGTGCACGACTTGTAAACCATATGAGACCATCATTGGCCAAGGCGTACGGTTCAATGCGGAAAAGAAGAAAGTGGGCAACTATTACTCCACTCCAATATACAGCTTTCGCATGAAGCACACTGCATGTGGGGGCTGGATCGAGATTCGAACCGATCCGCAAAATACCGCCTACGTGGTTGTAGAAGGGGGAAAGAAACGCGATACGGGGGAGAACAAAGAGCTGCAACCCGGGGAGATTGCGATTCGACCGCCGGGGTCCATAAGTGACATTCCGCCTGATCCCTTTGCCAAGCTTGAAGGGAAGGTCGAAGATAAGCAGCGCGCGCAAACAGAGACCAGCCGGATTCTAGAGCTGCAGGAACGGCAACATCGCGACTGGGAAGACCCTTACGAGAAGTCAAAACGACTTCGACGCTCGTTTCGGACGGAAAGAAAAGGCTTGGAAAAGGCAGAAGCTGGCCGAGAAGCCTTGAAGAACAAAATGAGTCTCGGGATTGAAATTATGGATGAATCACAAGAAGATCGACAGCGAGCTGGCATGGTCGATTTCGGTGACAGTCAGGAACTCACAGAAGCTACAGCTTCTCGAATTACTCGAGCTCGACCCATGTTTGAGAACCGGCTTCTCATTGACTCTTCCGAGTTAGGGAAACGTGCGATGAGCGAAAGGCCGAATCACACCTTTCGAAAGCGCAGAGCGACTGATCAGGCTACTTTTCAGAAAGCCTCCCTAAGAAACGAGCTTACTGGCAATACACGTGCTGTCGTGGATCCCTTCTTAAACAATACCAAAGATGATCAACAGAGATGGAAAGCAGCCGTGAAAAGAAAACCTCCAATTTCCGCCAGCCCACCGAGCTGGGAATCCCCAAAGAATGCCGCTCGAGTGACCGATCTTCAAAGTATACAATCCCCTCAACACATACAACCTGGAGCGCAAAGGAATGATGGCTCTCAAGAACAAGTGACTACGCAGGAGGCGCCTACGTTGGTAACCTATACGTCCGATTCGGAGTAGCTGGTCCATGATGGTCCCAGATTGCAAATACAATGATACCCCTATGCATTTAGATTAGTGTTGAATTCATACCATACACAAGAATAATGACACGCAGAATTCCATGCCAGAAATGAGCTTGGCCTGGGAATTGGCGATGAAGGGTATCGCATTTCAAAGGGGTTTTGTCCACGGGGCTTTCAGAGAGCCTTCGCCCGGTGGCGCTGTCGTTCCTCGAGCAGACGCCCAGGGAGCTCTAGTGGGCGTTGTTCCATCCGATGGCAGTCGGGAAGTCTCTGCGACATCTTTCCCACCGGTATTCCGTGGTACTACCGTAGGTGCTATCGGAGGTACACGGCTCGCAGCTCCAGAGGTTGCCCAGGGTGCTTTTGTGCCCGCGCCCACACCAGGTCGCGCCGCAATCGGAGGAGCGCTACCGGCATCCGGCACGGTGGGGCGGGCCTGTAAGCCCGAGGTCGCGTGTGCTGTCGTTGGAGGCGCGATGGCGTTAGGATCACGCTCAAAGCTAAACAGAGATCCAAAGGGAAAGTGCTGCACGACGGGAAATTTCGACAACACTTCAGCATTGTACATCTTAATCATGCCCTAAGATTGCGGTTAGATTGTGCTCGCATCGGTAGTGGGACGAGAGATGGAGACTCGCCTTGTTGATTTTACCCCAGCCAGCTTGAATGCCCGAAATATCAAAGAGCACGCGGCTGTGTTCCCAGAAAGGACCTTTCTTCACATCATAGATAAACCCAACCGCCGAAAAGTAGAGGTTTGATTTCCGTTCCCTCTCCACGATGTCTTGTTTGACCACCCCTCCCGGATCTGGTGCACTTGGCAACGAGCCTTCTTCAGGTGTGAGGTCGGTTTCATTGATCGCAGGAGAATACTGAGCCGAGCCGAAGATGTATGGGATGAACGAGTTATCATCAAGTCCCCAAACGCCATGGGAACCAGCCGGTTCGAGCGTATATGTCTTGATCAAAGATCGGACGAGCTCTAGATATCTAGTGTTCATGGTCAGTATGGCACGAGAAAAATTCCAAGTCGTGAAAGGGGTCCGCACGGCTCAATCACTCCAAGTACGATAGCTCTCTCCTCGACTCCAGCCTCAGACGTGGGAAATCCATTCATTTTCCAAATAGCAGCCAGGAAAGCCAAGAAGCTTAGCTCGTGGCCTGTGCCATAGTCCAATCTCTGTCCACTTCCCCAACTCCCAAGGAAGTACGATGTGAGCTCCGCCTCCGCTGTCGGGCCACCTGCCCCCGAGGAACGCCTTTCCAACAGCTCTGTAGGCAGGCAGCCTCTGAGGAGAGTAGATGCACGACTCTTCAGCACCTCATGCCATTTCCTGAAACTGATATTTCCGAACCTTCGAGGGCCGGTGTCGGGCGGAACCTCGTGGATGATATCCACCACTTTTCCAAGCAGCTGTTGCAACTGACGAACGGGAGATGAAAATTGCACCGCATCTGTCCCAACTGACCATTCTTGCACGGTGCCATCTAGTTGTTTTGCGGGGAACATCGATCGATTAAGCTGCAGCAGAAAAGTCATGATGTCTGTATGGGCTTTCGAGACTAGAAATGTCTCCACATCCTGGCTTTCGTGGATCTTCTTGCATGGCTGAATAAAGTCATGCGGTATCGATAAATCTAGTTTTGGCAAGAGGCGAACAGCGCGACCGTCGGTAGTCATAGTGAATGAGTGGAGTGGATGTTGAAGCTGGGCTTGATTGAGGGGAAAGCGGGATGACGATAGGATCCACCGGAGCTTGAGATCCCTATGTATGTAGGTACAAAAATCATTTCATATCTTTCGCTTTAGATGGAGATTCCCATTCTTTGTCAGCGATCACTTCTAGCCGCGGTTTACATATCAAGTCATTTGATTTGCAGATTTAAGATATATATAAGCTCGATTCTCATGGATGGGGTATCTTGCACTACTCTTGATAGAGAAAAATAAAACAATTACGACATCAGAATCACACCACCAAGTTATTAAATGGCCTACCGATCAGTCGTTGTCCAGTGGATCTGCATTTCCTTCGCTTTAGCCTCAATATCCCGGACAGTTCGGCCTGGGAAATGATGGCCGCAGTGTTTTCGGATCAAAATATAGCGATTATGATCTGGATGTCTTCGTGAGAAATTGGTCTATAGTCGGTTCCAAGGCACATACCGGTAAAGAACTGGAGAGCACTGATCAGTCTTTGCTCCTCCATGCTGGTCCATCTCACTGGGTTCGGTGGAATCTCAGCTGCACTGTCCTCGGTTTCCGACTGCGATTCCACACCCTCATCTAGTTCGCCGGATTCCATTGCTTTCAAGAGTCGGGTCAAAGCTAAACGAAGCTCGGAGAGTTTGGGGTCTCCTTTGCGCGAGGGCACATAATATCCCCGCTGCAGGGCATCGATTTGGTTCGCGCACTTCAAGAGCAGCACGAAAGCTCGATGGAGAAAATCCGATGCCGCTTCACCACACTCCTTGTATTTCCTAAAACAGAGGATGATGAGGGTAATCATTTCGGGGAATAGGCGCGATTGAACTCGGTTCACCCTTTTGCGCTTGGCATTGGCCCTCCTGTTACTATAGGCCGCATCATGTAGGACCTGCTTGACCTCGAGGAAGATGGAATCCATGAGGTTTTGGATCGCTAAGGATCCATGCGCACTGGAATCCGGGTTTTGTTGGCAGAGAATTTGCAGTTCAGAGATCATGGAATGAGCCGGTTCCAAATACTCTGGAGCAGCTCTTGAAGAATGGGACTTTATTTGTAGCTTTTGGGTCAAAAGAATGCCCCAGTATTTCTCCCATCGAGATTTCTCTTTTTCTGCGAACAGCCACTCATGGAGTTCCCGATCCGCCTCCAGCTCCGCTTCCTCCATGGGATTCATTTCGTATGTAGAGTTCGCTTGGATTTCTGGTGTCTTTGTAGGATGGGTTCTGGAGGCTACAATTACCTGCACACCCGATTCTGACACCGATCGGCTGGGATCTCGCATGCGCGGAGCAGCAGGCAGAGACTCCAAGTTTGGCTGAGGTGATGTACCGCGAATTTGCTGTTCATCTGATGAGGCATCCGGTGATGAAAAGGAAGACTCTGCATCCGAATACAAATATTCTTGGTCGGAACTTCCTTGTTTCACTTCTTCCTCGCTTTCCTCATTTTCGTCGTTTTCGTTTGCTCTCTCTGTCTCCTCGTGATCATCATGTGTGCTTTGGTCTACTTGTGCTTTGGTTGTCTCGTCATCGTGGTCTAAGAGGCTCGACTGGGGATATTCCTCCTCTGTCACATCTTCGAAGTGTGTAGGGGTAGGAGTCGAATGGGAGCTGCTCAATCTTTGACTTGAATCTTCTGATTTTCGAGCTTGGAGCTGATTTCGAGATGAGCCTTGGGTCTGTATCGGGATGGGACGAACGTCGTAGATATCCGTATGGCGTCGCCTGGGTGGTGTGAGGTTATTTTCGGGGTGAGAGAGCCTATCCAGATGTCCGAGCGCGATGTCGGTTGTCGTTTTTCGCTTCTTGGTTCTTGCCATCATGCGTTGCTATGCTGCAAGGGGCTCTGGATTGTTTGAGCAGACAGAATAGAGTGCAAGATGTCACCTTGGCACTGTGCAATTGACTTCGACGTTGTCGACGCGACGCGCGACCTGGGTTTTGCCCGATGATTCCGCTTTTTCTTTTATCTGGCCATGAGACTTGTTTTTTCATACTTGGTCATTTGGAAAGAAACGCTTTGAAACCTGAGTTATATCTTGATAACTCCCTAGATAGGTTGGAGAGTTTTGCAGTTGATCTAGCACTCTTGGCTTGAGACTTGTGTTTGGAAATTGATACCTGCACTTATAATGGCGCTCTCTGATTCCGCCGATTCCGGTGGTTTGGGCCCGGGCGTGAACCATGGATGAGGTTGTTTGGATCAACAAAATACATACAGCGTCTATTCGGGTACCATTTGGAAAAGAGGATCGCATGAGAAGAGATCTTTCATGGTAATAAGTCAATAGTCAAATTTAGCTGATAATCGAGCCTATGTACCCAAAAGCTGAATAGATATGAGGGAAGGATCCAAAACACCTCCCGTAGTTCAGTTGATCGCGAGAATGTTGGTCAAGATAGAATCAGAAAGCGACAATGCACCGACTAGCAGTCACCCATGCTCAATACCTAGGTAGGTCTTGTACTGGCTCGGCGAAACTCAAGCCGAGACGAGACAGTTGCAGACACCCGCGACGCGCATGGAGCAGCGACGATCCCCCCTCCTCCACCGACACCGCTTTCACTTTTCTCCTTTTCCTCCTCCATTGCGCCATTTGAACTCCCCCAGCTGGGCGAATCTCCCTGTACAGAGAAGCTTGATTGGAGAATTTTCAGTCTCCCCTAGAGCTTTCGGACTAATCCTTGCGCATATCGTGTGAGTACCACAAGCTTGACTGTTTGTTTTTACAACGCAATTGAGGTTTCGATGTAGCCCATGGCATTGACCGGCCGTGGATTGGGCATCCCCGCAGCAATTTGCAATCAGGGCAGCCAATGGCGAAAGTTTGTGATGGCTGTTCCTGGCTCTCCTGAGCTTCACCCGAGCTACCGAACGAACCAGGCCTCGATGCAGGAGCTTTCTTCGCCTGATGGCCAACCTTTAAAGACATCGCTTGCAAGATATATGTCGTTCTCTGCTAACGTGCTTTGTGTTCCTAGGTCTCCTGTGGTACATCTGTCCTTGTCGCGTTCGAGCTCCTGGACCTTCGAAGTACGCTATCGCCGCAGTCTTCTCTCTCAGATAATATGGCATCTACCGAAGATCCTGTTCCGGTCCCATCGGATACCAATGCTGAGACTGCGCCTCCGGCTACCCCGGTGGACTCGACCGTCTTATCAGGGAGCGAGGATGTGAGCAAGTCCAGCCCGGAAGCGGCCAAGGAGAACGCTTCTGCATCACCTGCCAAAGTTTCTGCAGATGGCACTTCGGCGTGGAAGCGTCCAGTGTCTAGCACTGCAACGGCCAAGAGACCCACCTCATCGTCAACTAAATCCAGGGCTCCTGTCACCTCGTCCACGGCGCGGGGAAGCACTTCCAGTAGCACCTTGAACAAACCTCCTACCCGCCCAACAACAACTGCTACGGCTACGAGGAAGCCCCCCAGTACATCTACGGCTTCTGCCCATCGGTCCCGCGCTTCGGTCAGCAGTTCTGCCGACGAGAAGCCCCGGTCAGTGGCAAGCTCCGGGGATGAGAAGCGAGGCATCTCGAGCACGGCGAAGCGCATGTCAATGGCCGGTACGACGTCCACCCGGACCCCGCTCAAGTCCTCGTCCACTGTGGATCGCAGGTCGAGCGTGACGGGCTCGGCTCTGGATAAGAGAACGGCTACTACTTCTACTGCGTCACGTACAGCCAGTTCAACAAGCAAGCCTGTCGGTAAACTAACCTCATCCTCAACTTCTGCGACCCGGCCCACTTCCTCCTCTACAACCAGCCGCACCACCGCTCGACCGACCCCGACTGCCACTTCCTCGCGGTCGGCGGCCTCGTCGACAACTGATCCGAGAAAACGATTAAGCACGGTCTCGGGAACAGCTACCAAGAGCGCCGAGGATACTGAAAAGCTACAGGTACTCCAGACTAAACTCTCCGAGAGCGAGGAGACTGTAGCCAACCTCAAAAGCGAACTTGATACGGTCAATGAGAAGCTAAGCAAATTATCTGTATCGGCCGAAGAGGCCTCCTCGAGCACCGATGCCACGGTTTCTCTTCGAGCGGAACATGCGGCACAGGTAGAGCAGTTGACCGCTGCTCATGCGCAAGAGCTGCAGTCTCTTCAGGCCCGTTTAGATGAGTCCGAGGCCCAGCATAAAGAGCTGGAGGAGAGTTCACGGAAGCAAATGGAGGATGTCAAGCAATCTGCGAGCTCTGAGGGTAATGATAAAATTGCTGCTGAGCTAGATGACCTCAAAGAGAAGCACAAGGCACAGCTGGCGCCCCTCGAGGAGCAAGTAGGTACTCTAAAGCAGGAGCTTGAGTTGCAGAAGAGCAATTTCGACCAGAAATTGCTGGATCTTGATTCGTTGGACCGTGAGCTACAAGGCCGTGACCAAGTGCTAGACAACCTCAAAAAGGAACTGGACAACTTGGCCACCTCGAAAGAGCAAATTCAAGCCGAAAAGGATGCCGCACAAGCATCTGTCTCGGGCTTGCAGGAACAGGTTGCTGCCATGGAGGCTAAGCTTGTCGATGCAGAGGCTAGTACCCAGCGGAGCTCCGAACAATCGACAAACTCTCTCGCCGAGAAGAACAAGGCAATCGATGACCTCAAGCAATCCCTTGAAAAGCTGCAGGTAGATCTTCAACAGGCTCGCGAAGGGGCTTCCGATGACCTGAGCGCTCGCATCAAAGACTTGGAAGCGAGCCGTGAATCTATCGTTGCCAAGTTGAAGGCTGAGCACAGCGAAGCCTTGAGCACAATCTCGACCTCACATGCTGAAGAGCTTGCTGTTGCCAAGGCTGCGGCTGAGTCAACCGGCAGCGAACATTCTGAACAGCTCACAGAGCTTCGAAACGCATTGGAGGCTTCCAAGGCCGCTGCCGAGGCCAGTCAAGAGCGCGCCGTCTCTGAGCTGAAGGCGGCCCATGGTGTGGAAGTCCAGTCCCTTCAGGAGAAACTGCAATCCGCCGAGAAATCCATTGCTGAATCTCAGTCTGCTCTGGAAAATAGCAACGCGACGGCTCAAGAGAGTGCCGTACAAGAGATAGAAGCTCTTCGTCAAAAGGTGGAGTCTCTAGAGGCTCAGTTGTTGACCGGCACGGGCGAGATCAAGACTCTGCAGCAAGAGGTGCAGGCTAAGCAGACTGAGGCCGAAGAATTGTACCATAGCCTGAAAGCCGCCGAGGGAGAATCTCAATCGAAGGATGCCAAGAAGGACAGCCTACTGAAGGAGCAGGATGAGAAATTGGCAGCTTTGGAAGCGAAGGCTGCCGAAGCTACCCGACTGCTTGAAGAACAAACCACCCAAATGACAGATGCATCTGAAAAGCATGCCCAGGCGCTAGAGGCCCTCAAGGCGGATCATGTCTCTGAATTGGAACGTGTCAGGCAAGAGGCTTTGGGCTCCCACGAGAGTGCATTTGGTGAGCTTCAACAGAAGCACGAAGATTTGCTCGTCAAGAACCAAGATCTCCAGTCGACCTTGGAACGTCATGCCAAAGAGATTGCCACTCATGCCGAGTCCCGCAAGAGCGAGAGCGCCGAGCTGGAAAAGCAACACCAAGCAACGACTGCCCAGCTTCGAGCCGATCTCGAGGCGTTGCAGTCCTCCAGCAAAGCTAGCGAAGATTCTCATGCGAAGGAAATTGCAGACCTCCAGAAGGGCTTCCAAGAGACCAAAGCCAGCTTGCTGGCTGAAACAGAAGTTGCCAAGGAGTCCAAGGCAACCGATGCCGATGCTGAGCATGGGAAGGCTATCGAAGAGCTGCTCACTGTCCAAGAAGCTAAGCTGGCTAATTTGAGGGACGAACTTGAGAGCAAAAACAAGACTAAGCTCGAGGAGCTTCAGGGATCCCACGACACTGCGCTCGCCGCTGTCAACGAGCAACTCTCCCAAGCCAAGGCAGCTGCCGAGGATACCTCCCTTCTCGACAGTCTAAAGGCCACTGTTTCCGAACTCCAACACAAGTTGGCAAGTTTGCAAGAGGCACATGATGCCGCCCAAGATTCCGCGGTCACTTCCTCTCGGGAACTTCAAGACAAACACAATGACGAGATCTCTAAGCTCCAGGCTTTGCATACCGAGTTGACGAGTAAGCACACGGCCGCCGTTGCTCAAGTGGAGGATCTCCAGAAGTCCGCCGCGTCCTCGAGCAGCACCCAGTCGGAGCTTGAATCTATCATGAAGCAACTTTCGGAGTCTCGGGAGGAAGTCACTGCACTCAAGACAAAGCATGCCACTACCAGCCAAGAACTGGAAGAGATTCGCATTCTCAACAAGACCATGGAAGAGAAATTGGCTGCTGGGGAACAGAATTTGAACAACCAGATCGACAAGAACTTAGATCTCCTAAATCAACTTGGAGACGTTGATTCGGCCATCTCCGCTGGCCGACGCCGTGTACGTGAGCTTGAGGCCGAACTCGCTGCACTCAAGACGGATAGCGGGAAGAGTACTTCGTCCGGGCTGGAGAGCAGTCGATGGGCCTCCGCCGATGAAGGTAGCGCGAATGCTGAAGATGGGGGTCCAGCCACAGTGGAAGGTGAGGACCTTGGTTCATCCATCGAGGGAACGGTGGGAGATCCCCGTTTAAACTCTTCCTACTCCTCCCATTTGCCCGTGTTCCACCCGTTTACATGAAGCGAAGATGCCACAACTTTTTTTCCCTCCGTCCTTTGACTGACTCCCATTTCTTGCTTGTAGATGGCCAGCATTCAGGAACAGCTTAAGCATATTCGATCCGCAAACGATGAGTGGTACGATGAACACCGCAGGTCAGTCTCCTTCACCCCTTACTTCTTGAGGAATTTACTGACCCACGCGATGGTTTCCCCTTGCAGGCTCATCGGCGAACTAGCCCAACTTTCTCGCCGTGCTACCCCTGATCCGCAGAGTCTCACATCTACGCCTCTCCCCGAACCCACCGCATCAGGTCCTGAATCAGAAGGCAGTCGGCCTCGTCCCGATGAGGCCTCTGTCGCCCGGTAAAGCCCTTAATAGCCAATGTCACTGTTTTTTGTCTGCGCTTTGGAACCCTCGGAACCCTGGATGCAGCAAGATTTTCCTTTGTTTGATTTGATAATTCTTTTTGTCCCGTGGCTTCGCTGTATTTAATAGCACCCAGGATACCCTATTTTGACGAGCGGGCGAGTCCTGCTGCTCATGTTTAATATGCTTTAGCTGCATTTCTTTCATTGCTCACGTGTAGGGTCTTGTTCAACGTATACTGTGGGATTTGCCTCGCAGAATAGTTAAGACAAAAGTCCTGCGTAATACCTAAGATCGAAATAGAAAAACTAATGCAGTCCACTTAGGTATGTCGAAATCCCACTACAGCATAAAAGCCTTCTCGTACCTACCTAGGTAGTGTAGTGGGGAGCGAGAGTGCACATGTCTTTGCGGCCTAAGGAGTGGGGTATCTACTAGGTCTATATATACTGCGGATGGCGATAGTTGATAATACACACTTCTACATCTCCCCAATCTGGGCATTAGATATCGTTGTGTCCCTCCTCGCCGCTTGCATGTGGGAGTGAGGTGAGTATATTGTATTTGTGTCTAGCTCGCTGACGCCCTCCTCTTGGTTACTGTGTGGGTGGTGTTATCCCATCGTCTGTGCTGACCGGACTTGCCGACGACCTCAGCGCCCCCTCTTGACACTAGGTACACTGAAAAGAGTTATCTGTTTCTCAGAAATGATCAATGCACGCAAATCCAAGTCATCAGGTTAGAAGGATGATCATTTACCGAGAGGCCTATCTTGCTGCAAGTAGACATCTATGGATACAAATTGCGCCACAAACACAACTTCAGATATGACTTGACATGGTGATCACCTGGGCATTGAATGGATCAATTCAAAATTGGTGGATATTAACGGAAGTAAGCTAGGTAGGTATATAGAAATGGTATATCATCATAAAATTACAAGTGCAAGGTTAGCCAGAGACTCCATCACGACCCAATCCCCAGCGACCAACCTCGCGCATTGCCTCATCACCTCCTTCAACAAGACGGCCATTGGTATTAGAAGGGTTCGAATCCCCCAAAACTCCCGCAACGCATTGCCATCCATTGCGACCACCGCCCCAGCGGAGGACTTCATTTTTGTATCGTTCGCCTGCAGACCGATCCACAGCCATATTTCCGGACTGGAACACATCCTGCCAGATTTTGTTGGCGATTGCCCGGTCAAAAATGTAGCTGTAGTAGGTGGCGCCGTAGCCATAGAGATGACCGAAGAACCCTTGCCAAGAGGTCCGTGGTCGAATGTCATCGGGATCAGGCAGGCTAGAATGCTGCGAGAACACACGGTGGTAGATTTCAGTCGTGTCAATGCCGTTAACCGCTTCATTGCAGGGAATCGAATGATATGCTTGATCCACGAGAGCCATGAGGATCTGCGACTCGTTTTCTACAGCACCATAGATCGAGCCATGGGCGGTGCGGTCCAGTTCCATGCGCCGCATCATACTTTCAGACAGCGGTTCATCGGTCTTCCAGTGCCGGGCGTAAAGTGACAATACTTGGGGGGCAGTTGCAAAACTCTCCATCAGTACTGAAGGAAGCTCGGCGAAGTCGGTGGCGCATCGGGTACCAGAGATAGACTGGAGCGGCGTCTGGCCGAGGATGGAATGCACTGCATGACCCATCTCATGGAACAAGGTGCGGACACTCTGCTCGCTCAGGAGCGTGGGGCGACCCGATCCATTATGAATGGGTTCCTGGAAATCGCAAACAAGTGCAATGGTCGGCAACTGTCGCAAAGTGTTCGTCTGTGGATCCATGGCTGTCGCCATGCCATCGTTAGGATGCGCCGATTCGTCCATGGAAGCGCACTCGGCAATTTCCTCGGCAGAGATCTCACGCGAGCAGCGCAAGGTGAAATGAGCGGGGTTGGGGTGCTTGCTGGGTCGACTGAACAGGTCACAGTAGACTACCGCGATATGCCGCTCAGACTCATCCACCACATCCAGACGACGGACATCCGCATGCCAAGTCTCCCCGGGGGCGGTTTCTTGGGGGACAAGTCGAACACCATACAGACGGTCAAAAAGGCGAGAGAGGCCTTGCATCACAGTCCCTAGCGAGAAGAACTCAGGAACAGCACTCAGTTCTCGAGATCGACGGGATTGAGAATATCCCATGACGCGCTTGTGAACATAGTAGGCGTGGTCCCATGGCTGGAGTGAGCTACCCTTCATTTGCTGCAGTTGTAGTAATTCTTCACTGACAGGTCCTCGGTTGCTTGAGACAAGTGAAGTCAAGAAATTAGACACTGCCTCTGGGGTCTTGGCCATCTTGTCACTCAGTGTCATATTGGCAAAACTGTCATAGCCAGATAATTTGGCTAGCTCGGAGCGCTTTATCAAAAGGTTCTCCAGTCGGTGCACTTGGCGTGAGCTAGAAGTTCGAGTGGCGAGATACACTTCTTTCCGAACCGACTCATCTCGGACAGATCGAAGCACCAGGCGAGGCACAATGCCCATAGTTGGCACAGGTGCCTTGTTGTTCCATTTCTTGATCTGCTGCACCACCATGGGGTCTAATCCTTGGAGGCTGTTTGCGCTGAACGTCACCTGGGACCTGGCCGGCTCGGCTCCATTGAAAAACTGGGAGCCGACCTGGCTGACATCATTTGATAGATTGATAAACCGCTGTTTCTCATCTGGGGGCATGTGGATCGCCGAATTTGTGAAGTCTTTCATCAGAATTTGCGCCACTATCGTTTCCGCCTCCGTCCAGTGTGAAGTGACATCGGGATTGGACATGGCTTTGCTGAGTTGCTCGTGGAGACCGGTCGTGGTGTTCAACACATTCATATATTCGAACATCAGAGCGTACGCCTGCGTCGCTGCTTCTTGAATTCGTCTGTCCGGATGGATGGTTCGAATGAAGTCGGACAGATCAATCACACGACAGAGGAGATCGCTGAGTCGGTCCAGATTGCGTGCCAAACCCCGATATTCATCCAAGGTAGAGGCCTGCAATACCTTGGTGACGATGCTTTGGCACTTGTGCAGCGACACGTGAGCAAATGCCCTGAAGCCATCTGGGCTTGTCAAATATTGATTCTGAACCAATCCGGCCCGCTTTGGAATTGCCGCGGTTCTCTGCTGCGAGAACTCTTTCCAGAAGGGCTGGGAGTCAAAGACGCGACGCAAGACATCATCGTGAGGGGGTGCATAATCAGATTGCGGTCGTGAAGCTGGCGAAGCAGCGATTGAGTAGGCTCGCGAGAATCGTTGCAGGAGACACTTGCGGCAAGTCCATGACCGGCGCCCCAGCGGGCTTAGCATAGTAAAGTGAGGAACGCGAAAGAGTCCACTCCGGCGGCCGAGAAAAAATCAAGGGTCTTTCGTGGTCACAGGGAGTGTTGAGAGAGAATGGAGTTGCGGGCAATGACGGAGTTTTCGCATTTTCCGCCGAGCCGATAGATTCCCGTCTTGGCTCCAACAAACCCGACTTTGCTTCAACCTCAACTCTTCCCTCTGCCTTTCTTCCCTCTCCCCCTCCCCCAGCATGTCGTTCCGCCCGATGTTGCAGCAGGTATGTCATGGACTGGCTTAATTGCACTCTCCCTTTTGAGTGCAATTGACGTGTCAAGGCCGGGCTAAAATGTTCTCAGCGGGCTGTGGCTCCGATCGCTGCCACCCTTCTCGCAGGAGGTATGGCTCTGTACCCTAAGCACACAGCCTTCGCAGAAGAGCCTAGCAATGTAAGATTCCTTGGATCTGGTCTCTTGATGATAGGATTTTCTGACGCGGCAATGTGTGTGAATCTAGAGGAAACCCATCTACGACGACTTCCCATCCGACATCCCCGAACTCTCCAAGCCGGCGCCCGAACCTGAACCCGAACCTGCTGCCCCAAAAGCCCTTTCTCTGCCGTCTTCGCAGCCATCATCAACCTCGCCATCCCCGACAGATATCTTGACTGCCCAAATCCGACAGGCCCGACTCTCGCTCTACTCGTACTCCCTTGCCGCAGAGAACGGCTTCAATGACTTCCTGTCGCGGGCCCTGCACATTGAGAATGCCTTCACCAACACCGTTGCCTCGCTTGCCCCTTCCCCTGAGTCAGGCGAGCGCCTCACCCCCGGTGGCGTTTACGTTGTCGTGGCTGCCATGGCTGGGTCCATTGTGTCACGGAACCGTGGCATCTTCCTCCGCACTTTGTCCCCGCTTGCATTCGGCACTGTCGCTGCCTACACTCTCCTTCCCGTGACGATGCGAAACGTTGGTGACTTGGCCTGGGAGTACGAGAAACGGTATCCCGCGGTTGCAGACCAACACATTGCTCTTCGGGACCAGGCGGAGCACATCTGGCACACCGGCATCGCCCACAGTGGGATGGCCCGTCAGATGATGGAGGACAAAATTGGTGAGACCCGAAAGAAGCTGGAGGAACTGGTGAGCAAGGGTCATTAGATTTCGCTCGAGTCTTCACCAGTCCATTACTGGGTGGTTGGAAGTTTTATCTTTGATCTGTTGCATATGTACGTTTAGAACTCGTTAGATCCGATGCTATAATCCGGATCAATTCCCTTTGTTCGAACACACAAAACGGCGCTTCAGTTCTCATCGACATGGTATAAATGCTCTGAACCTGATCACTGTCTACATCAAATCACACTCAGCCCTCCTGGGTCGGACCTGGCTCTCCTTCCACGGCCGTAGCTGCAGGAGGCGCAGTACTTTCTGAATGTGCAGGCGATTCACCGGATTTTGGCGGCGGTGGAAGTGGAGTTCCCTTTCGTGAGGGCGCATAATCATGTTCTCGACTCTTTTGCTCGCCCTCGGCGAAATACTCCTCAAAGGCACGGCTGGGGGACACTCCAGGGCGCATTTTGCCACGTTGACGGCTTGCAGGTGATCCGGTCCCCGGCGGCGAAGCCACTCGCGGCCGAGAGGCCAGAGGGGGAGGCGACGCCATGTTGGCGGGGACTAAAAAGTTTCCGGGCGTAGTAGCAGGGTGTCCTGAGATCGCAGTAGATGGTTCATCTCCGCGCGTTTCAAAGACGACCTCCCCGGGCCCTTCCACCTCTTCGCCAAGTCCAACCGGTAGTCGATGCAAAGCCCCGAACCCTAGTTCTGCACCCACGGCACCTTCACCTCCCCACCCTCGTGTTGGTACTAATTCGACCTCGCGAACTACATCGAATTCACTGTTGTAGACCCAAAGAATCAAGGTGCGGTCAAGGTGGTCCTCGACTAGCTCCCCGAGGGCCGACTCTCCGCGTAATGTACCACTTGGGGTTCCAATGATATAATCCGAGTGTGGGAGTAATCCCGCGCGATATGCTGGACTCAACGGCGATGGGATGGCCAGAACATGCCAAATATTTTGAGTGGATGAGAGAGGAGCAAGTTGCAGTGCAAGACCAAGAGATGAGTTCGCTGGAGGGACAGCGACTGAGACAGTATGTGTTCGTTGACCCTGGGCGTAGAATCATACCATTAGCTACTGGGTAGAGCGCTATAGATGAGAATATGTGATCGCGATGATACCTTCGCACTCCAAATTTCCAGGGTCAAACTTGACCCAGCGCAATTGCGGACTTCGGTTGCAAAGAGGTTTGGGTCAGGATCTTCCTACAAGCAGCTGGTCAGCGACAGGAATGGCCTGGTTGATTCTTCCTATTATATACATACAATTGTATGACCATTAATCCCCACAATAAAATCAAACCAGGGCTCCAACGGTAGCTGGGGGTCTTTGTTGCGAATCACCTGGAAGCCAAAAGCATTGTCCCCTGGTCCACTCCGAGGCTGTTGACCGGGCTCGCCATCTAGACGGCCAATGAAACGATTCAGCGCACCAAACATTAGGTTCGGATTGCAATGAATAATATGACAAACAAGAGAGAAACTGGGGAAGATGGGAAGCTCTCCGCGAAGGAAAGCAATGCGAGCTGGCCACATGCAGGTGCAAACACTCCAAACAGCAACCTGCCTTATCAGTTATCAGTGACTTGATGGAGATAATCCATATCACTCTGCTGCTCACCATTACACGTCTCGCCATGCCGGATTCAGATGAAGCACCACCGGAGGTGCATCATTACAGCAGCTTGCAGCAAGTGCCCTGGGATATTCAAAAGTACAGTGCTCGCTCATCTATGTCAAATCCAAGCTCACATACACCATAGTTATTGGGCGCAACGCTATCGCATCTTTTCCAAGTACGACGATGGGATCTGGCTGACTGATGATGCGTGGTTTGGGGTAACTCCTGAACCAGTAGCTAAGTGGGTTCAGACTCTCTTCAAGACTCATCTTCGCTAGACTAACACATTAAGCAGCAAGATAGCCACTCATCTCGCCGATGCAGCTCCACCTGGACGTAGTATTCTGGTAGATGCATTTGCAGGTGCCGGTGGCAACACAATTGCCTTTGCAAAGACAGGAAAATGGAAGCGGATCTATGCGATTGAGAAGGATCCTGCAGTTCTTCAATGCGCCAAACATAATGCTCGAATCTATGGAGTGGAGGACAAGATCACTTGGTTTGAAGGCGATTGCTTTCACATTCTCAAAAATCAACTTCGAGATCTTGCGCCATACAGTGTGATCTTTGCAAGTCCTCCATGGGGTGGTATGTCTTCTCTACCGGTAGTCACTATACTTGAATCACTAACTGTGTCAGGGCCTGGATATCGCTCAGATGAAGTCTTTGATCTGAGCACCATGGAGCCATACTCCCTGCAGAATTTATTCACGCAGTACTCAGAATTCTCTCCACACATGGTTTTGTATCTCCCGAGAACCTCGGATGTCAGGCAATTGATGAAGTATGTTCCTGATGATCGCAAAGCCACGGTGATGCATTATTGTATGGAAGGCGCCAGCAAAGCACTCTGTGTCTTCTATGGGGACTTTAATGTACAACAATAGCTATCACTTATTCTTCTTTTTCAAAAGAAATACCACAATTATTTTCATGACTTTTTTACTCAGCACCTAAGATAGAATTCAACTGTGTTTGAAAGTGTCTGTGAAGCTGGTTGCCCAATTGGGTTAGCGCCACCTGACGCTTTTCCGTCATCTCTCGCGGTCCGCGATCTGTTCATCCCCATCCGACATTTCCCCCCGCCTCTTTCCTTTCCATTTTCTCTTGCTCCTCGTGTTTCCCATACGTGTCTTTTAATCTACTCGATGGAGAGGGGAGGCTAGCTGGTTCGCAAGTCCTGAGATTCGCGTCCTCACTCGATCCATTTGACCTGACCCTGTCCTTTTACCTCGCCATCCCTCCGTGCTCAAAGCAAAAATGCCTCACGCGACACCAACCAAGGCCCAAGAGGCCTCAGATGATCTGGATTTCGATAATGTCATGCAGGAGCTGCACAACCCCCAAGGCCCGGGACTGGACTTTTTGTCGCGCGACCTCGAAGTTGGCGAAAAGGCAGATGATGCGATCGATTATGAAGATATGAGTGACGATGATCTGCCCGAGGAAGAACTTGCTGTGGCCACACAACTTCCAGTAGCCGACACTGCGCCTCTCGCCGATCTGGGGCAGGACACACTCGATGATGATCTCTTTGGTGGCATGGGAGGCCAAGAGGATAACCTGGATGATCTATTTGGGGAGGGACCTGCGTCACCAACTGGCCAGGTCGATCCATCAGAGAGCTTATTCGCAGAGGATGGGCCATCATTGACGAACGAGCCGGTCGAGCTACCTCCTATACCGCCACCATCAAAGCCGCAGCCGATGGCCATCGAAGAACCCGAGTCACCAGAAGATACGAGCGATGTATCGGAAGATATGGATCCTGCAACCCTCCGGGCCTGGAAACTCCAACAAGCATTATTCGCCATGTCAGGGACTGGCCCCGATCAACTGCCTGCACCGCCGGAGAATCATGAGGAACTCCTTCACTCTTTGTTCCCGACCTTTGATCGAACTACGCTCCCGCGCTGGTTAGAGCTGATTCCCCACAAAAAGGCCTTCTACATCGGCAAACAACCTCTGAAAGTGCCAAAGCCGGTACTTCCCACTAAAGTCAATATTGAACTTGCGCCTGATCAAGAGCGATCATTTAGGACAGGCCAACCCAACAAGCGAGGTCTTGACCATGAGTCCTCGGGACTGGTGCTGATCACGGACGCTCCGCAGGAAGAAGACACGAAAGATGATGTTGAGATGGGCGAAGGTGATGGAGATGAGGCCTTGCCCGGTGGCTTCACAATGTCCGATCTTCGAACCATTTGCGCAGATTGGGATATCAAGGATGAGGAGCTTGCAGCAAAAGATGAGGCACTTCATACGCAGGCTAAACCTGAATCCTTCGAAGAAGATGACGACTGGCTGCTGGAGACCAATCACCCATCGAAAAAGCGCAAAACGGGACCAACACCTATGGACGTCATTGCCCTGTCACATCTTGACATACCTTATCTTGACGACCCCGAACATGCCGCTTCGCAAGTTGCCAAGAAGGTCACTCTCGATCTGAATGACCCCAACATTCTGGTGGAGGAACTCCGCGCAGATTCCGTTGTTAACAAGCCCAAGCATACCATTCCGCAAATGCGCGAGGAAGTCGATGCCAGCATCACCCGCCGCTTTACTCAGCGTTACAATATTTCCAACGACCAAGCATATGATATGTTGAAGCAAAACCATCAACACAAGATTCGAAGCACACTTGGCAACATCACTCTCGAACATGCGCTGCCAGCATTACGCTTGCAGTGGCCTTACTATAAGACGGAACTGGGCAAAGCCGAAGCCCGTTCTTTCCACCGGCCGGCCATGTCCTTCCGGCCTGGACAAACATCTTGGTTCAGGAATCCAACGCATGTCAAAAAGCAACACCGAAAGGGTGATGCGAAATCTCTGTACGGTACCACAAAATCTCTTTCTTTGGCCGACAACTCGAACGTCTTGCTGGTGGAGTACTCGGAAGAAGTTCCCATGGTGCTGTCGAATTTCGGGATGTGCAACCGCTTCATCAATTATTATCGGCGGAAAAATCCCGATGATCCAACCCGGCCCAGAGGAGAACTTGGGGAAACGAGTGTCTTGCTACCGCAAGACAAAAGTCCATTCTCCATTTTCGGACATGTGGACCCAGGCGAGATCACACAGGCGATTTCAAACTCCATGTACAGAGCTCCCCTTTTCCAGCACCAGGCCAAGTCCACCGATTTCCTAGTAATTCGCAGCAGCAGCGGCTCTGCGGGCAGCAGTTACGTTGTACGCAACATTGAAAACTTCTTTGTGGCGGGCCAGCAATTTCCATCCGTTGACATCCCTGGTCCTCACTCACGGAAAGTCACTACTGTGGCCAAGAACCGCATGAAGATGCTGGTATATCGGCTACTCAAGAAAAGCGCTGATGAGCGACTCGCCATCAGTGATGTCACTGCTCACATCCCTGGTACCACTGACATGCAAAATCGCCAGAAGGTTAAAGATTTCTTGCAACATGACAAAGACACCAAGTATTGGAAGCCACTGGACCCCGTCCTCCCGGATCAAGATACTATTCGGTCGTGGGTACAACCTGAAGATGTCTGTTTGTTAGAGTCGATGCAAGTTGGCCAGCAGCACCTTCATGACACCGGCTTTGGGAATGACGCCGATAGCGGAGAAAAGGAAAACCAGAAAAAGAAAGACGAGGACAATGACAACGAGGATGAGGAAGGCGAGAGCTTTGAGTTGCAGATGGCACCGTGGAAGGCCAGTCGCAACTTTTTGTTAGCATCTCAGGGCAAAGCAATGCTGAAGCTCCACGGTGACGGTGATCCGACTGGCCGTGGCGAGGGTTTTAGCTTTATCAAAACATCTATGAAAGGCGGATTCAAGGCGATCGGTGAAAGTGTGGAGGATAAGTTGGATGCGCAGAGGCTGAAGGAGCTTGGTGGTCACAGTTACAATGTCGCCCGTCAGCAAAAATCATACGAGACTTCCATCCGCCGGATCTGGGATGCGCAGAAGGCCAGTCTTTCGTCTACTGTCGAGCATTCTGATGCGGAGAGCGACGTTGATCAAGAGAATGAGGAAGAGTTCAACAAGCCAACACCACGGTCTGAAGCCCCCACGCCCGCGCCTTATCGTCGTGATGACGAGACCACCAGCCAGTTCAGCAAGATGAGTTTTGCGAGCCAGAAAGGCAAGGTCCTTCGTATTACTCGTCAATTCAAGGCCTCCAATGGCGAGATTTTGGAGAAGGAGCAGCTGGTATGGGATCCACGAGTTATCCGCCACTACATCCAGCATCGCCATCGTTCCGAGGCCCTTACCACCAAATTGGAATCCCTGCAACCCACCGGTGACCCTGAGGTAGATGCACGCAATCGAAAGCTCATTGAAGCTGAACTGAGCCGTCTCAATCGAAACAAGGAGCGTCGCTTCGCTCGTGAGAAGCAAAAGGGCATTTCCCGTTCTGGGGATTCTCCTGCGGACGGCCGACCTGCTGGCACTCAACGCAAGTGTGCCAATTGCGGCCAAGTTGGGCATATTAAAACCAACAAGAAACTTTGCCCTCTGCTGAATGGGACTATGAAGCCGGAAGATCGAGTCACAGACTCTGCCTTTTCGATGAGTGCCCCTGTTCTGTAGAATGGACATGGATCACTTCACGACGCTCTTCTAAGGGCTCATCACGAAGCGAATGTTTTGTCTTTTCATTTCTCTTCCAATCCTCCATTGACAATTCCATGCGACTCGATAATATCATGCCGGCAGTCGCATTAGGATCCGGGGATCCACGGATATCAGCTTGAACACCGCGTTTTCATATCTGGTATTTTGTATTTGGCAACTAGCACGGCCTGGCGTCATGGCTATTGACATCTACATGCCGATCTTCTCTTCGTGTACAAATAAGTTTTCTTACCGGAGCATGGGATTTTGCGGATAGCATTTATTTAATGGGCGTCTTTACGTTGTTTTGAAAGAAATCAAGTCATTTCCCCCGTCATGGTGCATATTCGTTCCTACTAAAAGGCTCTCGGCTCGCCAAAGAAAAATGATTGTGAATTATCTAAGGATACAATGAAGTGAACGGAGCACACACGTCGAAGATGTCTTGTAAGCCAAGAGTGTATATGAATAGGTCGATCAAGGAGGGAGAGAACCAGGGAAAGACATGGATGCAGCGAGGTCCTCGGAAACTCCAGTCCAAGGCACGAGCCCTTTTCCCACGAGGAGAAGTGAAGAACAACATTCAGGGAGCATATACATCTGCCAGATGGCCTCTAGGAAAGAGCTGGCGCCCGCGGTCTGTTCCAAGGGCCATGGCTGGCCCTTTGGGTCGACGATACGTGTAGCCCAAGAAGGCGCCTCTCTTGCGGATTTCCAGAGCTGTCTTTCCCACCTTCTTGTCCCGCAGAATCTTATCACGCGGACGCTTCCTTTCTTTCTTCTTTTCGGCATCTTGTGCCTTTCCCGGCTGAGCTGCTGGGGTGATCTCTAAGTCCTGTTGCTCGGCACACAGTTCGTCGACGATATCAGGACCTGTCCTTTGGGATTCAGGGCGTGGCAAATCTTCCAGTTCCTCACATTCTTCCTCCAAGTCACTAGTAGCTGATGGCTTGTCGACATTCTCAATAGAATTCCAATCATCAAAGTATCTTGTATCTTCCCAGTTCTTCACTCGCGGGATCATCGGCGGCTGGGTCGAATGGAGTTCGTTCCACCGAATGCCTTTGAAGAAAGGATGACACTTGATGTCCGACGCATCGTTAGGGTACACAAAATAACTAGCGACGTTCCTGTATCGAGGATCCATGGAGTAAAGGAAATTTGCAGAGGCTGGACGTCCGGTCAGGATATCATTTGCCTGGTATCGCGGGGAGCACAGACGAAATTCACGCTCTCGAAGAATGCGACTGATGAGATCCATGGCGTCCTGGGATACCAGTTTATCCGATGGTTTCTCTCTGGGGAATCGCAAAGTCCGAGAGTGTTGCTGAGAATTTGTTAACTCACACCCGATGTTAGTTGATAATGAATCTCACAAGAATCTTGAGCTTTGTATCGTGGCGGTTCTCGCTGGCGAATGGCGTGAATCCATACAAACACTGAAGAAAGGATGAGCAGACGCCATCAACAATCAGCACTAGAAGAGCTCACCTCATACAAGATGATACCTAAGCTCCACCAATCACATCGCCCATCGTACATTTCACCTCGGATCACTTCCGGTGCCATATATTGACTAGTCCCAACCACGCTTCTTGCAAAACGTCGTCTCTCCCTGCAGTTGCGCCAGTCCAAGAGATCTGTTGATGGGGCTTGATACTTTCGAGAGTCATTTGCGTCCCCGGCGTTCAACCCAGGAGTGGGCTCCTTTTTCTCTTCAAGGGCTGCGTTGGCTTGATCCTCGGCATCTCCTGCGACGCAGATACCAAGTTTGTCTAGCAAAGAGTAACGCTGATTGTTGTAGTATGCCTGATCGTGCGACCAATGCCCATTGAAAGCCAGTCCAAAATCGGAGATTTTCAAATGTCCGGAGGCGGAAATGAGAAAGTTGTCTGGTTTGACATCACGATGAATCCAACAGAGCCGGTGGGCCTCCTCGATGCAGAGAATCATTTCTGCAATGTAGAATTTTGTCCATTCTTCCCGAAGAATGTCCTTGCGAATCAATAGTCCAAGAAAGTCACCACCAACCATGTAGTCCATGACAAGATAGAGGTGATGCTCGTCCTGAAAGCTGGTAATCAAAGGAACAACCCAGCGAGATTTCTCAGAAGCAACAAGAAAGTCTCGTTCAGCCCGAATGTGTCCCTCCTGGGAGTTCCGAATCATGTCAGACTTCTTGATCACTTTCATAGCATAGACCTCCTTCTTTTCGCCGGTCATAAATTTCCGTCGTCCATGTTTTGTTCCGTCAACAGCGGACCACAATATATCGAGAGGGCTGCTTTTGACCGAAGGATCATCATCGGCTGAAGGCTTGATACCACCTCCACGTTCTCGAACCAAACGCACCACCCCAAAACTCCCCTTTCCCAGAACTTTGATGACTTCATATCCAGCAATAGAGACAGCCTCTTTCTTCCCTATGCATCGCATGCTGGACTTCTGAAGTCGGCATTGCCGAAGATGCTCATTCTCCTGTAGAAGCCAGTTTTGTCTGATGGTCATCTGTTCTTCGGGCGGTAGTTGAAAAGCAAAGATGTGCTGCTCTAGCTCATGTCGACGTTGCAAGCGTGGATCCAAATCTTGAAAAAGCGAGTTAAAATATAGTTCCAGGAACATCTTCGCTACAGAAGCAGCTTCCACGGTCAGAATGGATGGCGTGATACTTGATGATCTGCTGTCTGGGTTGTGATTTCCTTCCGGAACTCGATCTGGCCAGCTCCATTCGGTCACGCTGGCTTTGCATTTGTCTGATGACGGCGAGGGCTCCGTGGAAGTCACCGGAGTCGGAGGGGTTGAGTATCCAACTGGTGACCCGTTGCTGCTCGGTGCTGTCGACGGATCTGAGCTGTCATTGGCGCCATCTCCCTGTTCACCTGTGTTAATAGATGTTGGGGACTCGGGAAAGATAATGCTTGGTCTTGAACGCAAATGAGTGCGATGGATCACTGTGGGATAGGCCCATGTCAAGGAAAGTCCCCGAGAAAGTCGGGTAACCAGTGTCACACTGGGAGAAGTATGTTTTTCATCTGCAATGCCACCTGTTTTCTCGACAACTTCAATACCACTTTGCTGTGCAGCCTCTCTGAAGTCTGTCCGTTCGTCTGTAGGCGGTGATCCTACCTCGACTGTAAGCGAATGAATGGACGCGTCAGTCTGGATTTGGATCAATGGAGACGAAATTGGTGAATCGGTCCCATGTAGCCCAATTTCATGTTCGCCGTCAATAACGGATGGGCCTTGGTGTCTTGCAGGCCTATGTGGATGCTCACAGGAGCCAGACTCGGCGCTCGTTTTGTTGCCTGAGATATAACGTCAACAAATGCTCCCCATGTATACCTTTCAGACAAAACAGTACTGTTCGAAGAGGTCCCCAGTCCCAAAAGCAATAAGATCTTGGAGCCACTTCGCGTGAGTCTGATTTTAAGTCGATCTCGCCCAGACCATGGAGTACCAAGGGGCTCTGATGCAGGGCTGTCAGATGTCGCAGAATCAGTTGGAGAAGGGTTGCATTTGCTGTTAACGACTGGTTTGTTGGGGATCCAAAGTCCAAAAACACTTCGACGATTTCGTACTTTCTTTCCATAAGGGAGTGTCATGATTATACAGGCTTCGCCGAAAGGATTGGCTTTCAACGTGCGCAAAACCACCCTTGGTGACTTTGGTAACGAGAGATTGCTGACAAGTGTTGACACTTGAAGAGTTGTCGAGCTCCAAGTCCGAAATCAATGAGTGGTGGAAGTATAAGGTCGACAACGGCAAGCGCCACCGTAACGCTGCCGCCGCGCATGTTTAGTATGTCTTTGGGTGACCTCTCTGACAGTCATTAGAAACTACCGAGATTTGTGAGTCCCGAGATAAGTTACGGCTTTAAGAATGATTTCTTGTAGATTGGACAGCTAGAGGCGAATTACTGGGTATCAATTGATGCGTCATGTCAGTCGACAAAATCGGGTTGAACTTTACGTGTTGCCTCATGCCGGGCGAGATGGGTCTTTCTTTGATAAGACCGTTCACAATGTGAGCATTTGAACATGCCGACGTGATCCTATGAAAGTGCATCTGACGATATCGGACAATCACCGCTGTGACGTGAAGTGGTGAAGATTCAGATTCGGAGACTCGGTAATCCAGGGATGGCGCTAGTCCGAAAGGGGAACAATGTTTCTAGTATGGGATTGACAACAGACATCTTTTGCTGAATTTTCCGAGACAAATGACACTTGCAGAACCCCCTGCTACAAGTGTTAGACTTGCATGTCATTCACTGCAAATTATTGGGACTGGGGGCTTGGAAGTCACAATGCATTATGTATTTAATGCAGCTCCACGCGAGTCGGGCGGTTTGGGTGAATCATCCAAGGCAATTGACTAATATCCTTGCTTTGACAGGGTCCAAGAAGGGAAGAACAGAAAGGAGGAAAGTATCAAGGTCTACGAATAGACGGAAATTCGAATAATACACAATTGTCTTCAAACAACGATCGAAAGACAGTCTAACTAACCTCTGAGATAAAGTTTCGGAATCATTTCTTGAACAATTTGACTATTTCCAAGGTTACCTAGGTATTATTGATTGTACTAGGTAGGTACCTAATAATCTACTCAAACATCTTCCAAATATATAACCTCGTATAAAGATACATTGAAGATAGCCAAGCATGAGATAGGAAATTGGATAAGGCGAACTGGTAAAACAACCTATAAACTATGATAGACAATTGAAATGTCATAAACCTCGAGATGAAGGTTTTGACCATTATCTGCTATGCATATAATCATCAAGCTGCAGAATTTCTAGCTAGATAATTATCGACACTTTCCAAAGCACTAGTCAGATCAGAATGAAAAAATGGTCGACTTGAGCTCTCTAACCCACTAGAGCCGGGAGTGTAGGTGGATGGTCTCTTCTCTGTCTCGATACACTCCTCGCGGTTCTTGCATGATGCACTGTCTTTACCTGTCTCAACATCATGTGGGGAATCCCGACTGCAAGTGTCTGAGTCAGGGACCTGGCCTTCGATGACAGAGGAGATGGCGCAAGGCGAGGGAAATCCAAAACCAGCAGCAGCAAGCGCCCGCTTTGTCCACCGATCCCAGACATGCACAAAATGCCACTGAACTTCTAGTGGGGCGGCACGGAGGTTAAGCTGGGTGCGCACATCAACTAAGTATTGAATGCTGGTGACATCGACATTTTTGACAGCTGAAAAGTCAAGAATGATCGCCTTTAGTAGCGGGAGCCGAGACGTGTCTGAGTTGAGATCTTTTCGGTCGATTTCGGGATCATTCCATGGACGATCGCCTTTTCTCGCATATCCCTGTGTGTTGGATGAACGAGTCTTTTTCGAAATAGCCTGCACCATGGACTCGAGATATTGACTCGCATTGGGATAATCGAAACCCTCTGAGAAACGGTAGATGAACACACCAGGCTGCGGATTTTCGAGTTCGAGTTGGCCAAGACCTTTATCCAGCTCGCCTAGCGGAAGAAAGACTGGTCGCTGATTATTGCCTTGGCCAACCCACGTCCGAGCAAAGAAATGTCCGGGGGCTTTCGCATGGCGAAAAAGCAAAATTGCCACAGAGATGCAAACCGAGACATAGATGCTGTTGGGAATGCTATTTGTGATCGCAACCAGCAGTCCAACTGTAAATATGACCACATCAAGAGGTGAGATCAGCCAGAATTGATAGATGGTGTTCGGTGTGACGATTAGATCTCCGACTGCATGGATGATCACGCCCGATAACGACGCATGTGGCACATAGTACAGGACAGTTGTGAGTGCATAAATAGCAACCAGGACGACACACGCCGTAATGACACCAGCGAGGGGCGTACGGACTCCAGATTTGGACTGAATAGCCGAGCGAGAGAACGAGCCTGTCGCAGAATATGCTCCAATGAACGGACCCAGAAGATTCGTTATGCCAATGGCAATGAACTCCTGGGATGGATCGACTGTGTAGTTGCTTGCTCGCCCAAAGGATTTTGAGACAGCAATGTGCTCGAGTAATAAGACTGCCACGCAGGCGGGAAGCTTTGCAAGGAATTGCTTGATGACATTGGGTCTCAGCGTGGGAACCCCGGCGTGTTTGAAGCCACGGGGTATATGACCAACAATACTGAAGGCAGGATCATCCTGGCGATGAAGATTGACGAGGGCGCTGATCAAAGTGAAAAGAAAAATGACAAAAACTGTGCGTAAAGTGCTTATGAAAAAGAAGAACTTTGCTCGTCGCGGATGCTTTCGAGCACCGTAGTTGCAGGCAGTTCGAATCGCGTAGAGTGTAACAAGTGCAGCGACACCCATGGCGGAGTCATTTCCTTGCGAGGATGGAAGGTTTTTTAGACTATCAATGATGACCTGATATGCCGGTGCGCGTGTGCTGAAATTCGCCGACTCACCCAGCAGAGACTTAACCTGACCGGCGCAAATGGTTAAAGCAGAGCCCGTCATGAAAGAAGTGATTGCTGGAAGTGGGATGAGATCGACAATGAAGCCCATTCGTGCCAAGCCCATAACTGTGATGATGCTGCCGCAGATAACGGCGATCGACATGGCGATCTCAGGACTAGGAATGTCGGGGTAGACGTTCTGAACATCCACGATGATGGAACCAATCACTGTAGACATGACCGCGACTGGCTGGAAAAGAGGTCAATAAACTATATACAGAGACAGCAGCATCACTTACTCCAATGGTGATATCCTTGGATGTCGCAAAGAGCCAATAGACGATTCCACCCATAAAAGAGGTGTACAGTCCATAGTGTAGTGGCAAGTTTGCCAATTTGGCATAACCTATGCCTTGTGGGACCACGACAGCTCCAATGGTTGTTCCTATACATTCACTCTATTAATGAAACGTATCTCCTGTTGGCATTCAAGGAGTGGCTACCTGCAATCAAATCGCCGAGAAACCATTGCAAGTTGTAATGACCAATCCAACCGAGGAAAGAAAATAGTCTGACAACATACTGCACTAGTTGACAGCCCGATGGACAGATTTCATTCAGCCAATCCAGTACAGTTGGATCTGCATCCTGATCGGTATCAAACTTATCATGTAATGGATTGATGGGGTCCTGTAAGCCAAGACATGCTTTGACGGCTAACATTTTCAACCGGAAAATAACTGCGAGAAATACAATCTTGTCCTCTAGGCCTCGAATCTGGCTAACAATATTTATATACTGACTTCATCAAGCAACCTTGGATAGAGCGTACATTCAAGTAATCAGGTATGTTCAACACCACGTTGGAAGGATCCCATACTCAAGGAGAATCTCTCCCAAGTAATGTGGAATGTGAAAGCAGAGTTGATAGGCTGAGAGTGAGCGATGCTGTATTCTGGTGTCTGGGCAGCATACCACGGATACCTCACCCAAAAGGCAGCAAGTCGGAAATCAAATCTCGGGAGAAGATGCCGAGTAGAGTGACAAAGAGATCCATGGGCATTTCCAATCTAGATGGGCCGAGGTCTGGAGCAGGGGTCAGGGTTGCACCCACTCGCATCTTCCGTCGGGCATAAGAATGTGGCATATAAGGTCGCTTCAAGCATGCATAGGGCAGCGCCATGTTACCATCTCAGGTCGAGACTCTTGGCACATGCAAGCCGGGTTTTTCTTTTGTGCGGATTTCCAGCGAAAGGAATCCGCATATTTGGCTCTTTCAAACTCTTTCAAAGAAAAAAGCCGAGTGTCCATTGAAATGTCAAGTTTGGTGATTGACGGGGGGTGATTGTATTGGATAATTGATGCTTTATTCTAAACCATCACCTTTCCAGCGGGATTCAAGTGTGGGAAATGAAGATAATCCAGAGACTTTCTGATAGAATACTGTTAGAATATCTCCAGCTCTCCCAACTTTATATTTTAGGAAAAGCCCGACAATATCAGCTCGTACCAACTGGCTACCCGATCTATACCAAGGAGCAAGGTCTTGACCCCGCAACCCTGGAAATAACAAATCGTTTGGATCTTCCTAATTCCTCTAAATGATCCATAGTAGTCATGAGAAACACTTCGCAGCCTCCCTGACTTACCAAATGACATCCCGTCACTTCCCATCCCATGTTCCAATATCAGTTGCAAAGTCTCAGGTTGTCATCTAGACACCCCCCTGTCATGCGAACTGCCGATCCCCCATAAGAGACAGTACCGACCATGACATCATTCCATCTTTATCCTTTTTCACCTTCACCGACTGACCGACACTGGCCTCCAGTAGCTTTTCATCGGTCAAGTCAGCATGCGGGGTAAAGAACAACTCAAACACCATCTCTTAGGCCCAACCGGCCACCAATCGGTCTCTGACGGAGGTCGTCTGATATACAGAAATGGTAATCGAGTGTGCCGATCAAACGTGGAGCCCTTGGATTCTCCTGGGTCACGCATGCACATCCTTTCATCCTGCGTTATTGACCTTTGAAGGATGTCGGAAGATCGCGCTCTGCTCAATACAGGCACCTCCGACGGTGACCGAGCCGAAGGTGAGAATTTCACATGAATTGTCCGGGGATGGCAAGGGCCAGGGTAAGATGCAACCTTTTTAACCGAAGGTGATATTCGAACAATCTCTTTCATCTGATGTTGATGGGAGAAAATGAATGTTTTAATGTTGATGTTGCAAATATAGATCGAGATCGGCGCTGTAGTATTAGAGCCGCAGAATCTTCCTTTGCAGCTTCCAGATAACTGAAATATTGACCAAGTTGTGCAACCTGAACTTCCATGTGGTTTTCTAGTCCCGGATTTCTGATTTCCACACGCTCGAACCCATTCATCTCCCAATATAGCACGGTCGGGCTAACCGTGCAACCCGAATTACGGGCGCTGCGCCTCGAATTCGTGGCTGACACTGCTTGGAGGTTTCATCGTTGTCATTCCAGGGGAGAATAATCATAATAATAATAGTAAAAAACTTCCAAGACCATACTGTATGTCTAGCCTGTATGTTGTACCACACCTCGCAGATGAATGGGGTTTTTCAACGCGAGTTGACACTGTGTTTTCCGACGGAGCAAGGGGTTCCTTTCATTGGCTCCTTGCATACATCGACCTTCTAAGACTCTTTTTAGACTCTTTTCGGATTCGGATGAATTCTTGTCATGTCCAAGACAAATGCAAAGTTGCTAAGCATCATTTCCATCATGCCTTAAACCATCCTGAGTCGAACTCTTGGCCTGAGATCCATCAGTCTGTACATTCCAGTCTCCACACCGCAATAAACTTGGCGTGGAGGATCGCCCTACCTAATTCTTCCAATGCGCCCACGCCTTTTAGACGAGAGACTTTCATTCTCCGTGAACTGCACTCTAGCTAGATGACCGACTTTCCGAGGTTACGATCGCTTACCAAAGGAACGAAAGGAACGAACCGGGTACACCGGACTTTGATGTGATGCAGCATCACATTCACTACGGAACCCCTGACCCTGACCCATTTTCGGAAATCTACAGTGCCAATACCGTAGATGGATCGACTTTCACTGATGACCCACTCGGTTGTCCCCGAGTCAAAGAAAATACATAATAAATAATCATAAACTGAAAAAAAAACAAAAACTCGCTTTATGCACCTTAAGCCCTTGGCCCAATGCCATGCATCTCCCTCGACTCGTCCCGATCTTGACCTCCACTCTTCCACACTCCACTGATGCGATATCATGCAGGTCATTGGTTCCTGCTCTAATCCATAGACACGAGTCCAGACACAAGGAGGATGGGTGGACCGTCGAATTTAGTCTTGGATGCACAGCTGATGGATCTCCATGTCAGGCGTGCACCGGCTGTGAGTCTCTCCCTCTCTCCTTTCCCGTGCCGGAGGTTTTTTTTTGTGGCTCATCCCTCTCGCGCCAAGTTACGCTGGGTATCATTGGGATGTGGACCGGGAAGTAAAAACTGCACTTTGCGGTAGTCATGCTAGGCATATAAGAATGACTTGATCCGCCCTCGGATAGAGTATATCCAACATCGGAAGCTCATCATCTTTCCTCGTTCCCTATTACCTCTTGAAGCCGCGATCATAATGAGGTTCTTTTCATCGTCCTCCCCTTTGGCGTGGGTGTCTGCCACGTTAGCTTTGCTGCCTGCTGTGTTGGGTTCACCCATTCTCCCCAGACGCGGAAACGGAATTGTACTGGGTCTGAACACAAACTTCCCAGACCCAAGCTTCCTCGGAGCAGCAGACGGTAACTGGTATGCCTTTGGCACCAATGGCAACGGCAAACGAGTTCAGGTTGCCCGTTCAAAAGACTTTACCAATTGGGAACTACTGGATGTAGAAGCCCTGCCAACACTGGCAAGCTGGGAAACCGAGAAGGATCATTGGGCTCCAGATGTGATCATGCGTGTAAGGTTCCAACATTCCCATCAGCATCGAACAGAATACTGACCTATACCAGGACGACGGCAAGTACGTGATGTACTATTCGGGCGAGTCAAAGTCTCACGCCCCGCATCACTGCGTTGGTACGGCCATTGCCGACTATCCCGCAGGGCCATACGTGCCCAGTGAAAAGCCGCTCAGCTGCCGTCTCGACAAAGGTGGCTCGATCGATCCATCCGGCTTCAAGGATGCCGATGGCTCCCGCTACGTCACCTACAAGGTAGACGGAAATAGTGCCGGGAACGGTGGAGACTGCAACAACGGGAACCCGCCGCTGGTCGGCACGCCGATCATGCTGCAAAAGGTGCAGGCAGATGGAGTGACGCCTGTGGGGGATGCAGTGCAGATTCTGGACCGGAAGACCGAGGACGGCGATGGACCGCTCGTCGAGGCACCGAATCTGGTGCTGCGTAATGGTGTATACTTCTTGTTCTACTCGACGCATTGCTTTACGGATCCCTTGTATGATGTGCGGTACGCGACTGCAACCAGTATCACGGGCCCGTACGTGAAGAATAACAAGAAGTTGGTCAAGACTGGTGATTTCGGACTGACTTCGCCTGGTGGAGCGACGGTGTGTGGATGTGGTGATCGCATGTTGTTGCATGGATTCTGCGATGAGTCGAAGAAGTCGAGATGCATGTATTGGGCGAACGTGAGTTTGCATGGAAACTCCGTTTCGGTGGTTTGAGGTGATGAGTGATGGAAAGTTTTGTGTTGCATTTTCGTCTTTTGATATACCCCTATACACTCGTTCATATGTGCATGATGACCTTGAGCATGATTTGTCGATTTCAAGATGAATTTACGAGGCATGACGGTTCTTTGGAGTGGAGTTATTTTCCGCTGATATATTTATGAATCATTCTATCATCGTCTTTCATCCTGGTATCCAGTATATCAATGTCTTGAATTCAAGCAGAAGATTTCTCCTCGCGCGCGCGCTTGTCTTCCCGAAGACCTTGAACCCAACTCTCAGCCCCAGCAATGGCGGACTCGGGGGCATTTTTGTGATTGAGGAGATAACCCTGGATCTCGGCAGCAGTGAACTCGCCGCCGGGAACAACCGAGGAAAATTCTTTCGACAACGTTGTGATCCGGGTCCGGAGAGATTCGAGGTGCTGCTGGAGCTCCTTGAAGTCTTTGTCTTTTCGTTGCTCACCCTCCGATTGTTTCTGACCAGTCTGAACATGATGCTCAGCACTTCCATTCAAAGGGCTACCTGGGCAACTGCTCAGTCGACGAGAGCCCGATTTGCGTGGAAGATCGCCCTCCTTTGTCATGTAGATAGAGCTGAAAAGCTCTTCAATGTCCGTTTTACTTGTGTATCCAAATGCAACGCTCATGTCCACACGACCCGGGCGGAGAAGAGCGGCATCGAGCTTGTCAGGATGGTTGGTAGTCATGACGAGAATGCGGCCTTCGCTGGCAGCAACACCGTCAATCACATTCAATAGACCTGAAAGAGTAATTCCATCTGCCTTTGAATCATCCAGGACGGCAATATCATCATCAGCGTCATCAGTGCCCTTCTCCTTCCCGACATCCGTAGCACGGGTATTGTCCTTTTCCTTGGTTGCGTCAACAACCGTCTTACCACGGCTTTGAGTAATACCCGCCGTGTCAACGTCCTCAAGAAGAACCATGCATCGACTAGGCAACTCAGAGAATAGCGATGACAAACTATCCTCATCAAGGGCTTTCGAATTGAGATTGAGGAGGTGCAGTTTCAACCCAAGGAGACCCGCGGCGGCAAAACAGAGACTGGTCTTTCCAGTCCCCGGAGGTCCATGCAAGAGGTATCCACGTCGATACGGGATACCACGATTGGAGTACCAGCGACGAGTGCGCGGATGCAAGTACTCCTTGATATCGTCCACAAAGGCCTGTTTTTGCTCTTGATCCAACACCACAGTAGAAAGCGGACGGGGAGAGCGAGCCATGCAGCGAACCCAATCAAATCCGTTGCCATAGGCATGTTTATGGCCGCGGTAGATGATGGTGCGATTTCCATCGCGCTCGACAAATGCCCTCTGCGCTTCAAGTAGCAGTGTCTTAATGATGGTCGCATCACGACCCAAACATGACAGATAGAGACGCTCATTGTTAAGCACCCATCGCGTTGTCTGGTTCTG
The DNA here is from genome assembly GCA_037042135.1 of Penicillium sp. PG113-03A. Lineage (NCBI taxonomy): Eukaryota > Fungi > Ascomycota > Eurotiomycetes > Eurotiales > Aspergillaceae > Penicillium > Penicillium sp. PG113-03A. The sequence continues at coordinate 37,525 of JAXQJW010000056.1, read as the reverse complement.
GTTTTGGCGATGGAGCATGAGTGGTTGACCTCGATACCAAAAGATATGTCGACCTTGCGATGGAGTGAAACGCAACGGCTTGAATTTATCGCGACTCATGATTTTAGCCCAATACTTATCAAAGGACTCTGCGTTGGTGTCGCTGCCGGGTTCATCCAAGTCGTCCGCTGCATCTGACATGTCATCTTCGCCGTCGGTCTCGTCTTCACTGATATATCCATTTGTTTTCACACCGGCTACAAAGCGATTGGTCCGCTTCATGTGAGGTTGTCGGGCCATCCAATACATGAAATAATTGAATATCTCATCATCGAGGCGAATTTCAGCAGTGGAGATGAAGTATTCCTTCACATAACCCGAGAGATACTCGATGATGTACTTCATGGCGGCACCGAAGGCAGCCAGCACGATCACATACTGCAGATAGGCTGCGAGGTCGATTTGAAGGTAAGAAAGAAAGAAGCGAGAGATAAAGGTATACCCAGGGACCAAAGCCTCTAGCATTGCCGCATCGGAATGGGTGAGGGGTCCCCTCGTGGAGGTGGAATTTGACTGATCAAAAGCCATGGTTGAAAAGACCAGGAGGCGATAGGAATGAGAAACGATGACATTGTCGGAGGGGTTCTTATACTTTGAGATTTTAAGCCTCGTCGTCAAGGCAGAAGTGGTGTTACTGGATTGGGAGTTCGGGCAAACATTGCAGCGTTTGCGCAGCGTCTGCCTAACAGGATTATTTTGCTTTGACTCATTGCATGCAGTCGGTATCCAAACCAAGTTAGAGAGCATGCAGATCGGACCAACTTGGAAAAAAGACTTGCAAAGTTAATTTTCAAGGATAGGAGTTAAATTGAAGAAAAAAAAACTCTCCCTCGGGGAATCGAACCCCGGTCTCCCGCGCTTATCGGTGTTAATGACAAGCGGAAATCATGACCACTAGACCAAGGAAGATGGAGGTTGATCGAGTTAACCGCTCGACCACTTGGTTTTGGCTGATGACACATACTCTTGTGAATGCTTCCCAATGTTGTTTCGAATGTCGCATCTATGTAATGTGGCAAGTTGACTCCAAGGCAAAACAGAGAAGACATAGACAGCCAGTATCACGCTAAATGTGTATATTACAAAAGTATCAGCTTGGGTATCTCAAAAGCAGCCCCACGCAGGCTAAGGTAAAGCAAATCTAAGTCCTCATCCATCCGCCATTTCATCATCAGGGGACAGGCACACCAATTGATCGCCTGTTGGCGGTCCCAAAGGTATCGCTGGCCCATTGTTTGAGATCGTTGAATTTACCCTTGAGGTAATCCAACCACGTAGACTTTCCGTGGTCATCCTCTTCATCGTGTTCAGAGTCATCATCCGCATCTGTCGGCGTCCCTTGGCCATCTGCTGGGGGTGCCTGAGATGCTGGACTCGTGGGCGCTGGAAGAATTGCGGTTTCTGAATGCGCCATTGAATCAGCCGGGCGCTCGAAGCTAGGAGCCTCGTCGACCGAATGAAGGCCAACTGGCGTAAATGGCAAACGTAGGGTGCCATTGTTTGGTAAAGGATCAATGCCCAGCGAGTCACAAATGATGTTGTAGACTTCGATATTCTCTGGTCAAACTATTAGCACTCATCATGTAGGAGGGTCAATCACAAGGACATACGGAAAGGCTCAAGACGGCTGTTAGGTGTATGAGGAAATGCCGGTCCGCGCGCCAGGAAAATCGCTCGCATCAATGGGTGTTCGTGGTCATAACCATGAATGCCCTTCGGATGGTAGATCTCCCCATTTTTCAGAGCTTCTTTGGCATCAAACTCCGGACGCTCGACGATCGCCCATCCCGTCTTCGGGATTATCCACAGCGGTGCAATACGGTCGTTGTTCGAAAAGTGATAGCGTGCGGGCATGCTCTCACGCGTGTAGATCTCCACTGCATGTTCGTACTCGGGTGCCGCCTTCTCCAGCTGCTCTTGCAAGGTCGGCAAATCTTCTGGTCGTTTGGGCCGCAGGCCACGAGAAGGCCACCCGTCGAGATGCTCGACAAGACTGAGATCAAGGAGATCCTCGAGCTGGACGAGTCTTTCATTTGATGTACTCGCCATGCCGTGATCTGAGACAATGACCAGGTTTACCACATGAGTCAAATTGCGGCTTTCGAGGCCTGCAATGAGCCCACCGATCATTTCATCTGCTTGCGCAATTGTGGACTGAATCTCAGTACTGTTAGGGCCATAGTTATGACCATCCCGATCAACGTTGGGTACATAAGCAGCGATAAACTGCGGTCGCTCCGACGCCAAGTGCGACTCGCCCTCGAGGCCGGGAAGGTCGAGCATCTCAAGAATGCTCTTCACCTTGTGTGATAGAACTTCCGTCCCGTTGTATTTGTCCACATAGCTTGGCTCTAGATCTCCAATATGAGCTTCAGAGCCTGGCCACATATGGATTCCGCTTTTCACGCCTTGTCGTTCCGCCGTCACCCAGAGGGGTTCCGCATTCCACCACTTGGGCAGCATGCTAACCGCCGGGTGCGTGTAATAGAATTCCTCTTGAAGATCCGGGTCCCAGAAAGTGTTGCCCACAACACCATGGCTTTCCGGATACAAGCCGGTCACCAATGTGAAATGATTCGGGAATGTAACACTCGGAAAGCTCGGTGTCATGTATCGTGGAGAAACGCCATCGGCAATGAGTGATTTCAATGCCGGGGTCAGTCCTCGATCAAGAAAGTCTGCCCGGAAGCCATCGAGCGATATGAGGATCGTTGTGGGCGCGAAAAGCGCAGTTCCGTTGGACAGCAGCGGAGGAGGATGGGCTTGCAACGCTCGGTAGCGACCGGAGGCTTTGTATGCACCGAGAAGAAGAATCAAGAAGACGATGACGATGAGCGCAAAGGCTAGTAGGTATTTTCGCCACGAAGGTCGTGATGGCTGCAGCAGAAGTACTGTCAGTCTGGGAATAATCTCATGCCAAAACATTTCAAGACTTACCGGCTCATAGATGAAGTCGTCCTTTTCAAAATCCCCTGAAGAGCTGCTCATCAAGGAAGCCGTATCATCTCCAATGCCTTCTTCCAGCTCATACATCAATTCTCCCTCCTCGCTGACCCTTTCTCGTCGTGATTGCTGGCCCTCCCTTCGCGACCGTCTTCGTTCCCTCCTCCCAATCCGCACATTGCTCCTGTTTGGACTGAGCATTCTTCGAATCCCATGAGCGGGACCTTGTCTCGTGAGTAGCTTCTCCAATTCATCTTCATCGTCCAGAACTGCCTTGTCGTGTTGATTGAGCTCTAGGGTGCTGCGAGGGTGACGAAGGAGCTCGTCGTCCTCGGAGTCTGAGTCCTGTTCGGAGGGCGACCGCAATGAGGCCGCATCGCCATCGTATCCACCGGGGGATAGAAGAGATGGACTCTCGGGATTCCGCATAGCGAGCGCGTCGGCCGCGGGCTGAAGTTGAAGTGCATTGGAGAGAAGCAGATCGGCGGGTAATTTGCCAAGACCGCCGCTTTGCGCTTCGATAACAACTTGCACTTTCAACACCGACAGTTGATTCTCAGTCTTTGGGCATCTTATACTGATCTTTTCTAATTGACTTTCACATTAATCATGCTGCATCTCCCTAGAGAAGGTGCCTTTGACCAAAACGGCATCATTTACCAAACAAACACTGGATCTATGAAGATATCGTTTCCGCACGCGAAACTCTGGTCATCATCGAGAGATTTGAGCTCTGGGATCGGAGGTACTAATGAAGATTTACTATTTCTCCAGCGAACATAGGCCCAAGCTGAATGGCCGACGTTCGATTTGGGCTATGCAATAATGCAGATGACCACTATGATGAAAATCGGCCAAGGCAATCTTCTAGTATAACACCTTGTCATTGCGAAATCAAGGAGATCATCGCAACATATTTGTCCTTTTTCATCTTGGCCAATTCCGTTGGACAGCACATGATGATGAAATATAGCTGTGGATGGTGCTTTCTATGACTAGCGCTGACTCTGCATTCCTAGACTCGACTATCCTGCAACTGAAGAACCTCCGAGTTTCTAGCAATATGCTGACAAGACCCTGAATTACTCATTCTATGGGGTTTCCGGGGTTCATCTCCACTCCCTGTTTCACTAACGCATTCTGGGTACATTCTCTCTTACGCGGAGCCCCAAAATCCGGAGGTGGCGCATCGAAAACAGGGCTGCCCACTTTTGTCCACGTTTCAAATGGCATTGTTCATCAATTGAATGTTGATCACTGGAGAATTGGTCGTTGGCGATGTTGACGTGCACGGCCGACTTTCCGCTTGCGATGCCCGCCGATTGCCTAATTAGGAAATGATATCACGTGTTCTATACTGCCCTCGGCCAACAGCGAGCTATGTCGATTGCCCACTGCTCAGTTGGGTTGGTTGACCATCGTGGTTCTAAAGTTGTGCCAAGTCAAACGGTGGACCTGGTCTCGGCCGGAGACCTAGAGTGACATCGCCGTGTCCACCCCCGCATGCGGAAGTCGACGACAAGCAAATTTCTGCTCACGCCACTCAACCAGGGCTCCAATGAAGACGGGAAGGCACAGACGATTATCGAAAGGGACATCAAAGTGAAAATTCTTTCTTTCTCCTCGTTACATGGCATCATCCACTTTTCTCTTCCAGATAACAAGCCGGATTTGGATTACGCTCCGAGGTATAAAATAGGGTCTCGGCCACTTGAATCACTTTGCTTCCTTCAGAATCCTTATCGCATTAATACCTGAGGTTGGTTCTTTCCACACTATATATTCACACGAAGGATATCAAAACTGATATTGCTTTCCAGCCTTGTCATTCGTTCCGACAAGAAGCCATCTCACTTCTTGATACGATCGCTTTATCCTCATTTCAAACGCAATGCACTTCACTGCTCCCACTGTTGCCTTCCTGGCCCTCGCTGCCGGCGTTGCTGCCGGCAACGGCAAGCTCCAGGAGCCCCCTGTGCACGAGAAGAGCGTGAGCGTCCACGGCACCGGCGTCTCGACCGGTACCCACCCCATGGTCACCGGTGGCCCTCACGTTAACGGCACCACTGGCCGCAACTCGACCGCCCGTGTCACCTCCACTGCCGCCTGCCACAACGGCAAGTGCAGCTCGACCCCAGTGTCGGTTCCCACCGGTAGCAGCAGCTCTGGCGCTGGCGCTGGCTCCGGTATTGGATCTGGCTCTGGCTCTGGAGCTGGCGGCTCCGGTAACACCCCAGCGGGTCCCAGCTCTACCGGCTTTGTCCCCTCCAACCCGGGCTCAAAGGTCTCCGCTCCCCAGGTTGGCGTTGCTGGTGCTTTCGTCGGCAGCGTCATCTACGGCACCCTTGCGTTCCTCGCATAAGGGCTTGTATCTATGATAATTGGGTTACGATTTTGCTTTTAAAGGCGTTTGGTGCCTTGTTTTCCCCTGTGATCTCATGTCTGCTTTCCTGATCGCACTGTAATGAATAATGGCTGCTGTCCAGGGTTCAGGATGTACCAGGTGAAGGAAGCTGAAGAGAAGGATCCAGGGGAATGCAGGCGTTTAGGGTGGTCTAGTCACGGTTTTTGGGATATACTGCTCTAATATAATTCTAATCCAAGAAGAAGTCCTCTCTTCCAAAATGGTTTATCGGCTTAGATTTCACTTCCTAGAAGTTATGCGCGCGCTATTCAAGTCTTTTCAAGTCTTTTCAAGTCCGGCAACAGAATTCTGAAATCTAATAAGAATATTGATCGAAATCTATCCTTATCTCGAGTCGAGTGATGATCTCGACTCGAACCTTAATTGCCAGTGGCAAATGCAACCTCGGCATTACTGGGGTCATATACTATTAATAGTATTTGCAAGAGTAGCTTGCTGCAGCTGCAGGGTGGTTTATTACTGGATTGCAAATGGGCTTATCGTGAGAACTAGAATGAAGTTTACGTTAAGCTATTAGTTACACAGGTGGAAATGTAACGCTCGGAGATGAAAGCTTATCATGAACTGATCGGAAGTTTTGTTCGTTTCTTTCAGTAGTAGCAAGTCATGGATTCGAATTTTGCATTTGTCTGGCAAGCAGCTGTTGATTGTCGTTTGGCTGTCTCGATGTCTTATGTTCATGCTTTCGTGAGTGCTCCATAGGTCACTTGAGGAAATATCAAAGACCCAGGAAACAAGTTCATCTAATCCATCCATCGATCCATTTCCGAATCCACTCTTCTTTGACGCCTTCCACATCTCGTAGCTTATCACTCCGCTTGGCAGTCAACTGGGTATCCAAAGCATTGTCCGGCTCGGAGTTACTGGTGGCAATTTCCTCGAAGAAATCCAGCAATTTCGCGGCAGGATTCTTTTTCAAGACTTCCTTCAACTCTTCATCTTTAACAGATGTGCCGCCAGCAGAACTCTCCACATTCTGACGTATACGGTGGACCCACGACGATAGAGAGATCGTCTCTAGCTCTTTCCCGGACAAAGAAGCAAGTGTCTGGCAAATAATCGGCCGAATATCCGCCCATGACTTTGGATGCAGATTCAGTGGATGAAAGACATCAGCCGAATTCGGCGTGGATGGTTCCCCGAGGGAAAGGTTAACCAAAACCTCCGCGAGCAGGTCGATTGGGACCCAGTCGATACGGCCCAAGCCGAGGCCGATATCCTCCGGCACAGCGCCGATATGTCGAGAGCTCAAGACAAGACTAGGAAACCATTCGCGTTCATTCCAGCGACCGGCTGTTCTCACGGGCCCGGCGATTTGGCCTACGCGCGCGAAAGAAGCTTTGATACCGCGTGTGCGTGCAGCCTGTGCTATCAAGTGCTCCGCAATATACTTGCTATTAGCGTAGCCGTTCGGCGCAAGTGTCTCGGTTGTGACGATGGATTCGGGCGTAATCAGAGTCTCGGTGCGATGACCCATCACAGAGCTGATGGATGACAGGAAGAAGAAGTGTGGAGAATTGGCCGCTGAAGCTGTAAATTCAACTAGATTGGTGACGCCAGATAGATCGGGCTTGAATGATGACAGGCCCAAGTTAAAGTTCACGTTCCATGCGTTGTGAATAACCACGGTGGTGGTTTCTTGCAGAAGCTTGTAGGACTCTGGCGTGAGGCCGAGGTTCTTCTGACGGAAATTTGCATGCCAGAAAGTAACTCGCTCAGGCTCGATTGTACTGGAAAGATTGCGCGCTTTATGTTTGAGAAGCTGGTACGCATGGCTGTATCTGTTGCGGTTCAGACAGTGGACGTGGGCTACTGCTGGGTTGCTTAGAAGCGAATCAAGCAAATAAGGACCGAAGGTTCCAGTTGTTCCTGTCAAAATAACAGTGTGAGACTTATTACTTTCAGTATTGGAATTTGATGGAGGCCCCTCAATCTGAGCCAAAAACTCGGCAAGGATATCATCCCGTTCTTTGAGAAGGAGTTCTGTTACAGTCTCTCTCGAGGCCACTTCATTTCGAATGAGCTTCAATGTAGCCTGTGTGAGAGCAGAAAGCGAAGGATTCAGATATATCAAACTGGGCGTAAACGAGGGCAAATTGAGCCCGTGTTTGATATTCCGTGTTGCGGTTATAGCCTGTAGAGAATCCAAGCCAAGCATGAAGAAGTTTTCGGCGGAACTGATCTGCTCGAGGGTCCAGCCTGTGGATAATGCTAGGCAACGCCCAATATGATCTGCTATTTGCTGAGAATTCTCAACCTGCCCAGGGCCGACAATCCCATTTTCCGACTGCGCGATGAGACGATCTGCATTTTCATAGAGGGCATCCAGCTCGTCGGCATATAGTGCAATAGTGGCAGCGCGTGCCACCGTGCCTTTCCCAGCGCGTATGATAGGCTTCTCGGGCTTTGCAAAGAGCACATGTGTTTTGGAAATGCGCGCATGAGCCGGACAATACTGGTTCGCCTCCTCGATACTTGGCCACATCTTCTCGATAGCGGCGGCCCGTTCACTGGGATCCAACGCTTCGCTTCCGTATTCGACAAGGAGGGATGCCTGAAAGCGCCGAGAGCCCATAACGAGTGCTGCAGTGACCTCGCGGTTGGAAGAAATGATATGTTGCTCCATAGATACCGGGTTGGTCTTCTCGCCGTTTAAGAACACGATCACGTCGTCGAGACGAGCACTCCACCGCCACAAATGCACCTTTCTCCTGTCAGTATGGCGAATAAAGAGGTCTCGTGTCGAGTATTCCTGTAGTTCTGGGAAAATACTAAACTGGAATTGATGTTGCTCGACTTGAGGCGATCGTTTCAGTACCAGTTCATATTCGTCGTCGGTCACCCGGCGCATATCAACTCCTAGATTCGGGTGAAAATGCAGATATCGCCAGTCCTTGAGCGGGTTGCAATTGACAGAGTGTATTAAGCTCAGCAATCCCAGCTCTGTAGCCCCATATGCATTGACGAGTCTGAGTTTAGATGCAACCTTGTCTCCGGTGACCTGAGGCAGGTCTCCGCCACAGTACATGAGAAATTCGAGATTTTTGCTGCAATAATCCAGCATCTCAGGGTCCTGTGCTAGCTCGCTCACCAGAGACGGAACTACAAGAGCAATGTCAAAGCGGGTATGCTTTGACGCTTCAATCATCCCAGCCGCTGTCGGAGGTCCGTCGGAAGATGGAACAATCATGGTCATGTCAGCGGGAGCTCCGACGAAAAGCATACTGCCTAGACCAGCGGCGTGGAACGGTGGTAAAGCTAAGAACTGTTTTTTTCCTCTCGTCCAGGCATGTTGAGCTTCATGCCCGTTAGGTGGTTTCAAAGCAACCAGACGCATGTGTCGATTCGCAGAATCCAGTGTCCAGACAACAGGCTTTGGGATTCCCGTTGATCCAGACGTGTGGATAATAGCCAGCTTATTATCCTTGTTCTCTGGGTAAGACTTGGGATACTCGAAATGAGCATACGCCTTGTCGAGCAAGTCATCGAGACTAGGAGCCTCGAGTGCGTGAAGAGCCAATGTATCAAGGATAGCAGTTACTGGTGGCAGACGTGGCAAGCTCGCAATAAACTTGCTACATGCCGTTTGCTCCAACAGACTCTTGTTCGCGGCGATGCTGTTCCGTGGCGAAAGCAACAACAAACAATATCCAGCTTTCAAAGCACCCAGCACAAGAGCCGGATACCGCAGATCATTGGGGCCAATGTAGGCTAACGTCTCTTCTTTGCCGGGACCAATAGTCTTTACCAGCCACCAAGCAACGCCATTGATAGCATTCGCATAAGCGCGGTATGTTATGGGTCGATATCCCTGATCATAACCGTGGGGGGACTTGGGATACTCTGCGTAGAGTTGGTCCGGTTTGACACGAGCATAGTGATCGATCAGGTTCGGTAGGAGTTCACGATCTGGAATGATATCTGTCATGGTTGCAAAATATGGGGTCACAAGCTTGATGGTATGTAGACGAAGACAGAAAGAAAGAAAGAATCATGAAATTCTGTTGTCCCGTCAGCTTAACTTAAATAAGAGCAATCGTCTCAGCGGAGGCTCAATAAACACCATGTCGCGAAGCGTACTAGACCGAGAAACCGATAATCAATTCAAGTCAATGTCTTCGATTCAGAGCACAGCATTTCTCCGTGCAGCGATGCCCCACACAACACGCATAGAACGGAGGCCATGTCACAAAGAAACTAACTGCGCAACGACGATCAGAGCGGTTAGTGAGTCGATAATCCAATGAGCATGAACCATCGAAGTTCTCAATTCTTTTCCATACCAGGATCTCTCCGATTTACATATTTTCTTTGTGTCATTGAGCCGATCGCAAATTCAATTGCCACTCAGGCCCCCCATTGGAGGGTATTCGTTATGACCTTGGCCTGAAGGCAGAGATAGGATGAACTTGTTTCACTGATTATAGAAGGTCCAGCGCATTTTTATTTCTGTCGCATTTGCGAGAAAAGGCTTGTGCAAAGGCGATTCAAAATGTCAACGATGAATGCAATGTTCAAACTCCCGTGATACGAAAACAAAACACAGATAGCCACCTCAGACTCGATGATTATGACAAACGATTCCCAAATAACCTCGACAAGCAGACTCAACCAAATGAAGCGAATTAATTAACAAAACACATTTTTGAAACTCAACCAGTCCGAGGAAGTTCCCATCGCCCATGGCATATCGCCTAGTGCAATTCTTGATAGCCTATACGGAAGAAGGGGCCATATTCCAGAACAGCTGAGCCCCGCCAGATGTTAGATAACTGGCCTCCTCTTTGACAAATTTCAGAACCGTGGTGACAAAGTCTCTTGTCCCCTTCTTGTCATGTGTCTTTTCGTAAAAAGGACCCTCCTTTTGCGACATGAACACAGCAATGCTCCCGGCGACTAGTGGCGCGGCTAAAGATTTTCATAACACCAACATCAGCTTTGTCTCTATACCATTATATGATTTGTCTTACCAAACGAAGTCCCGGAATCGCCATTCAAGGGACCAACACAGGTAGTCTTATCCCCTGGAGCGAAGACGGCAACTTTAGGACCTCTCTTAGAGTCTTCAACAATGGTGCCGTCAAACTTGGTGCTTCCGACATTGATCAATGGGAAATCATCAGCCGCGAAATATTGAGGATAGTCCTCAACAGTGATACCCCGACCGGGCCGGTCGTGATATTGGCCAGCGTCATTCCCTGCAGACAAGATCACTGGCACGCCCAGATCAAACAGTTCGGATATATATTTTTTCGTCGATGCCCATGGTTCCCTCGTCGGGTCCACCGCACTGTCAATCCTGTCATGTCCCCATGACATGACAACAATGCTGTTCTTGTAACGCACAGGGTTTTCTTTTCTTTTGTCCTTTTGAATGTCAAGAAGCACCTCGTTGAATGCCTCGGCCATTTGGGCTCCGCGGGTTATCCCAAAGAGAACAGGGACGAGTCTCGCTTTTTTGGCTGCGCCATAACTTTTGCCCATTGCTTTGTCGGCAACACATGTGCTATGACCATCCGGGGGCCTCACGCTGTTCAGAGGGAGAGACCTATAAGTATAGGTTTGTAATGACGCTTCCACTCGGTCCTCGAATTCCTATAGATTCGGATCGTGTTAGTAACTCTGCGGCAGTGTCATTGTCTTAAGGTTATACCCACTTCATCGAAGCCATCACCAATTCCCTATATTTAGAAAGATTCCTTGTTAACAAGTCTGACAAATAGTTGAAGAGTATCTATAGACGGCTCAAGGCCTTCTTGATATACGATCTCTTGGAAGGATGAATTTTGGGGAGCTCTTACTAATTCAATATGGTAGATGTAAATGCCAGACCCAGCCTCGGAAGCATAAATATATTCTGGCCGACAAGACCAGTCTTCACCTTCAGGAGTACTCAAAATCTTCAACTCGTTCGGCGGAATGCGCCAAATTTCCGAATTAGGCTGATAGCTGTACTGCTGCTCGCGCTTGGATAGACCCGGCGTCGACAAGAAATTATGCAAATCGGTATCATTGCTCCATGCGTTGGTAGGAAGAGCTCGGTTCGCTGTCAAAGACTGATTTTCCACGATATAGTCAACGTCGGCATTTTTCTCAAGCTTCTTCAGTTGGGCATCAGTCAAGTCTGCATAATACCACTTCAATTGCTCATCGGATGCCCAAGAAAGAACTTTCGACGCTTCAGTTGTAGATGATATCGTCTTTTTGAGACGGTCTGTCAGATCTGAATCTTTCCCATCTTTAGGAACGACCAAGTAAGAAGCCTTGTTATCGGTCGATTCCCTTTTGGAGATTGGCGTGTCTGATTCCGTTATTTGTTCGCCCGGTAATGGAGTCGGATTGCTTAGGCCCAGAGCGGAAAATCCGGTGAAGAGGACAAGGACAGAGGACCATGATACAAGACGCATTGTGAACGGACAAAAAGACAGAAAGCAGACGTGAGAAAAGGAAGTAGACCTGGGTATATACCCTGTTAGGTAGATTATTCGAGGCAGCGATTATGTTGGATATTCCAAGTTGAAATATGTCCCTAGCTCTGGCTTTTTCAATTGCTATTAATAAATATTAAGCTATATACCCATGTTAGCGAAGATGGGGCGAAGGGGCGAAGGGGCGAAGGGGCAGAGGAAGCAAATGGTACCACACACCTAGGTAGCTATGAAGACGGTGACATGAGCTCAAATTGAGCCCTCGCCATCATCCTTGGGTAATAACGGTCACATATAAGTGGCTTGGCATGCCAGAAAGTAGATTGGTTGGTTGGCTGGAAAATCTGGTTCCTGTTTTGTGTCCGGGAAAGCCTCCACGCAAGCCGGGGGCGGGGGGGGGGGGGCCTTTGGCCTCCCAGTGTGTGGATCTGTTGAGCTAGCGACTCATGAATATGTAGGTAACTACTCTAGCGCCCCAGAAAACAACTCAAGCTTTTCACCAGGCCGACAGGCGTCTGAATTGCGGCGGTCTCTGACCTGTGAAACAATGGTAGATGGTTGAGGCATACACCAGACAGCATATGACTTGCATGCTGAGTAGACTTTTGAGATGTACTTTTTGGTTTTTAGTTAGTTATCAAGCTGAAAGATATTGGTAAGTGGGTTAATAGCACGGTGTCAAGATGTAGCTATTGAAGCCAAAACGAACTGAGTAATGTGAAAGATGCACTAAAGGACAGAACAGTCACCGAGGTCTGAGAGATAAGAATTTCGAGATCCAACTTGCCAAAGTCAGAGTGCAGATAAGAATCGATAACAATGGAATGGAAATTAAATATTCTCGGGGTTAGATGAAGAATGGAAGCGCGTCAAACGCGTTCGCGTCTTCTTTCATCTTCGAGCATGACAACTTTCCAAGGTTTTGTCCAATCATGCACATCAAATCTACAACCAATAACCGGAGTATAAGTCAGTCTTCTTTGTCTTGTTCTCAGAGGATGTGGGTTTGTGAAAATAGAAAGTCTACTGCCCAGGTACCTTTGAATGATGAAAATTGTACAAAATTCAAGGCACATACCAAAACAAGATAATTAGCCCCGACGTATCTTTGGAACTACATACATCCCACATGATGACTGAGGAGCAAGAAAGAAAGACAGGATATGCTTCGGTTAATTATCCTGGAAATAATGATAATTATTGAAAATCTGTATGTGTAAAAGAGACAGATAGAAAGAAGAAAGTAAGGAATGGGTTCGTGGGAATGTAAACTGTTCAGCGAAGTGAAGAAAGAAGAATCGAACTTTGGACATTGCGCTTATGCTTCTTTCTCATTGCAACCTGCCGTCTCTTGCGCTTGAGGCAGTATTTACTGTGCAAATAGCTTTTGTAATCAGTGTCCTCGCACCACATGATACCGTCGGTGGTCTTCTACGTGGTAAGACGGGGTCGAAGTAGACGACGTAGCAGAAGACGTGGCAGACGACGAAGCAGACGACGAAGCAGACGACGTAGCAGACGACATAGCAGACCACGGTTGCGATGTCGAAGATGAGGTGGTGCCGGAGCTTGACCAGGTGCTTGGCGTAGCTGAAGGAGTGTATGTATATTTAGTCGAGGACGTGGAAGGCGTTTTGGTTGAAGTCGATTTTCCGTTGCCAGCACCTAGCTTTACGGAGCCGGTCGGACCAAAATTGAAGCATGACGATTCCATTGGCGCCGTGACCTCCTGCATAGAAATCAGTCGTGAATTCGGTAATCCATCTGCAGAATGAATCAACATACCGCAATTGTCTTTTCCACCATAGGGTCTTCAGGCGTATCAGCCTGCGCAACATCCACGTTAAGGCTAACCCCGGCCTTCGGGGTGAGGCAAGCCTTAGCGCCTAATTTTGTCAGAAAATGTTCAAATTTATTGTTGAGACTCAACTTACCGCCAGCTGCGATATTAGCTCCGAGGTTGCCCCCCAGATTGACATCGACTCCCAAGCCCTTGTCTAGATGATATGAGTATTTTGAATTCACGTAGAGGAAGTGACTTACCAGTAGAGGCTAATATAGTGGCTCCGAGATAGGGTCTCAAGTTGACACCTGCTTCATAGCCATGGTCTAGATGATGTCAGTGCTTGAGTCTATGCTGACACAGACATATATACGTACCAAGAATTGCCGCAGAAAACTGAACCTCAGCTTTGGCGTATATCTCAGCCCCAGCCTCGATCTTAGCATCGATTGTCATCGGCTGAGTTTCAACCTGAGGAGTCCATCCGCCAGCGGATACATCCGGAGATAGGAAATCAATCTCGAGCTCTGCAGAGTCTTCTAGACTGAGAGTCACTCCGGATGTAATACCTGCAGAACCGTTGACTGGGCCAATTTGGTAGCCAAAACTAAGGACAACTTCCGGGCCGAGGTCAAGAACACCTCCTGGAATCGAGAATCCCCGAACGGGGATCTTAATGAGCTCGTATTCGTCGGATAGCTCACTTGTCATGTTCCCACTCAGTCCCAGACGTGGCGTGAAGCTTACAGAGACATCGTTGGGCGAGAGTGTTAGTGAGGCGGACTCGGGGATGCCAACATTTGTCTTGACATGAATACCAAAGTCGAATGATCCTTTTGTTTCACACTCCTCGCATGAAATGTCCACGGATAGATCCTTGCCGGGAATAGGGATCGACTGCTCAAGGGGTATTTTATGGTTGAAGCTTAGGGAAGCATCCGAATCCCAGTCTCGCTTGCTTGTGGGTGAATCTGGAACATTTCCCACCGTGACTTCGTAGTTGCGGAAGAGCTTCTTCCAATCCGATGCCACGCCACTCAACTTTGCCTTGAGTGAAGGCTTGTCGAACACGATTGACGAGACGAGAAATGGCATCCTATGAGGGTTCCAGCCACAGTGCTTACTGCCAGTGACAAAGATCAATTTGCGATCATCGTCATCATTGACCCACTGCCACCCACGCTGTGTGTGTCCAAACGCGCGAGTATCTTCAAATTCCATGACCATACCATTGTCGGTACAGTTGATGGATTTCAGCAGGTGCCGAAACTTCTCCATAGAGACGATGTTTGCTTCGTCGTCACCGACGTCAACGGTGAGGTTTGCTAGTGTCTTATGACCATTCTGAGAACCTAGTGTACAATGTTAGTGAGTGATCTTTCCTTTACTCGGGCAACATGCTCTATCGAGGGAAACCATACCGCTCCAATAGTAAGAGTCTTTGCTCAATCGATCAAATATCGAAAAGATAGCATCATCATCCAATTGATCTCCCCTTTCGAGAAGAGGATTGACAGCGTCAGGGGCTTGTATCTCTTCAAAAACAAAGGACAATCCTTGCTGGGCAAGGAAGGACAGGATCAGGCTGGAAGATAGCCAGTACCGCCGGATGTTCACCATCGTGAGGGCGAAGATGAAGTCTGGTGCCTGAGACAACGGTTTCCGACGCCTATCAACGAGGGATCTGATTTCCTCGAAAAATCATATTGCGGCTTCCGAGTTCTCCTTATATTCATCTTGTGGATGTGACAGGCAGATTTCTTCTCGTAAGTGATCTTCGTCTTGAAGCAGCCAAGGGAATTCTCGAACTTTACGAGATCCACACTATTGTCAGACATTCCTAGTGCGATCTATCCCGTAGGTACTTTAGTAGTCTGTTAGTCTCGATGCCTCAATCCCTTGCCAAGCGCAAACGCCAAGACGCGGCAACGTTCGTGTTCTCGTGGAGGCTGCGCTCTAGCTCCACCTTTCGGGGCTGTTCGCTCAGCGATCCTGCCTCTTGAAGATGATGTGCGATTTGTTTCCGCTGATCATAATCTCACAACTCGTATTGAGCCGCAATGAAGAGCCGTTTGTCGTAGAATAACGTAAAATCTAAGGTTCGTAGGGGAAATTAGTTGCCCAGATAAACATCACAATCCGATATTGCACAATGCAGTCCCCACTTTCCATGCGAATAAGTGGATTATGCAGAATCTGGTCCCAGGAAACCCCGTCATCATCGGTAGGAAGGCATTGTTATAATGTTTGGGGACTCATGGCCTTTTGATCAAGTTCGTTGGACAAAAGGCGGTCCATCATGACCTGCAAAACTGCATAGCGGAGCTTGTTCTTGCCTTTAATATTCGACAATCTCAGCAAATCCTCTGAATCTTCGGCGGCGAGGCACAAATTGAAGTGCGTATCAATGTCACGAATTGATCGACGGCGAGACGATGTCATGCACGTTTTGGGCACGCGTGGAGTGGTCCCTAAAATGAAATGGGGTATGTTGGAGGTTACGTGGACAGACTGAATTGCATAAGGTAGGGATTGGATCGAAGGGAGAGAGAGAGATGTTGTTAAACTATCCCCGAGAGTAAACTAAAGAACTACATGATTTGTGGGTTTAAGGTGCCTGAGGCAGAGACATATGACCTGATATGTCAACACACCCCCTACGCCGCAACCCTATAAATAACATATATAAAAATCAAAAATAGAGCTAAAAATAGGCCCAAAAACGTAGGGGATTAGTATATAAGGCAAATTTGTTAGCCAATCCAATCTCCCCGCTATCAATAGTCTTACCCGCTACTTCTATATAGACGTAGCCGTTGATAGAAATAGCCGAAATCTTTATGCCCTAGGGCCTTTATAAGCCTATCTACTACGTTATCCTTAGTATCAAGAATATATAAGGTGATCTAACCCCTAGATACTATATCCCAGACTATATAATACTATATATCGAGAGCTTTTAGAGCCGGTCGATATCTTACTCCTCCGCTAATAATGTAAGGAGTAAGATCTTTAGTAAGACCTAAGGGGTTGATTAGGCAAAGAAGCTATAAGAAGGACTTGTTGGTGTGTGAAGCATAAAGACTGATTCTTGAGAATCTAGTCTTTGGGGTTTCCTATAATTCTTTTATAATACTAATCGATAATAATTCGACTAAGAATCGATAATTTAACACTCCTATTTCTAGTGATAGACCACCTATTCTCGGCTAGTCCTTCTATTCCTACTTCCTATATCTATAAGATTACCTTAGGTTTATACAACCTAGTAACCCTTTATAATTATCCCCTCTCTTTGGGATAGCTATCCCTAGCTATTATTATATAGTAAGGGGTTAGATTAGTATCGAAAAGGTAGCGGAATTCAAGTTTAAATAGGGTAGGTTAGAATATTTAGTTTATACTAGTCTTAGTAACCTCTTTTACTTAAGATAACCTATTAGAAGGTACTAGGTTTTAAAAAAATTAAATAATATAACTAATTTTATATAGTAGGGTATTAAATTATTATTATTTAGGTACTAGATTAGTATATTATTAGGGTGTTTTTATATTATTATAAGGTTATATAGTAAGGTTTATTATAGTAGTAGTTGCTAAGTATTATATTTTAGGTTAAGTAAGGGTTTATTTTAGCTAACTTTTTTTATATTATTAACCTCTCTTATTTATTGACTTCTTTACTTCTCTTACTATATACCCCTTCCTTATTCTAATATTATTTTATACCCTTATTTCCCTTATATTATTATATCTTCCCTAATAAGTTCCTCTATATATTATATTCTATAGTCGACTCCTCTAGAGGCAATCTATAATTAGTATATAATATATTTTTAGATTGTAGTTCGAGAGTAGGATAGTTCGGAGTAGTTTTCGGTTAGCTATATTAATAATATAGTTACTTTATATTCCTATAATTATTATAATTATTCTAAGAAACCTTATATAAGGGTATAACCAATATCGATTCAATTAAGAATTAATATATTACTAACTATATTTATATAGGTAATATAGGGAATTAGCGTAGATGTAAAGGGTTACTAGGTTGTATAAACCTAAGGTAACCTTATATATATAGGAAGTAGGAATAGAAGGACTAGCCAAGAATAGGTGGTCTATCACTAGAAATAGGAGTATTGAATTATCGATTCTTAGTCGAATTATTATCGATTAGTGTTATAAAAGAATTATAGGAAACCCTAAAGACTAGATTCTTAAGAATTAGTCTTTATACTTTATATACTAATAAGTTTATCTTATAGCTTCTTTGCCTAATCAACCCTTTAGGTCTTACTAAGATCTTACTCCTTATAATTCTAATTCTTCTTCTTTAATTACCTAAAGAAGTTATAATAGTACCTACCACTAGGATATCGACTAAATAGAATAATAGGGATTCCCTATCGAATCGATCCCTAACTATCTCTAGCCCCTCTAGGGAAGAACCCTCTCTCGAAGCTATTTAGGAAAATAAACTCTATAAAATCACTACCCTATAAGAGGATATTATATAATAAGAATAGCTTACTAGCCTTAAATAATAAATCGCTAAGCTAGACTAAGAAAGTAAGGAATATAACTATAAAATTAACTCAACTCGATCTTAGAATACCCCTTCTTCTAGTATAAGATCTAAGAAGTAAATTAAAATCTACTATATCGAACCCCTAACCCTCTAATCTAATATCTAACAACTTACTATATAGACTAAGAACCTTAAAGAATTCTTTAAGACTAATAGATATAATTATAATATAGATAAATAGCGAATCTATTACGCTACTATATAGTTTATAGATAAAGAATATTATTAAAGATAGAGAGACTATTTTAAAAACCTTATACTAGATCGATAGGAAATCGAGCTTAATTTATAGGAGGAATTTAAGTGTTTTATACCTAGCTTATTTTATAATTTAGTAACTATAGTCTAAGACCTCTATATTACCTATAAGTATACCTAATAATAACCTACTAATAGCCCTAGTATATTCGATTAATATCTTTAGAGCTTAGAATAATATTTTAAAAGAAAGCCTAAAAAAAATAGTATACTAGCCTATTTCGCTAAGCTATTACTAGAGCTTCGATTAAAGATAGAAACCTCCCTCTATCCCTTACTATCAAAATAGTATAAGATAGTAGTCTAGGCTAAATATTTCTAGAACCTCTTTAAGTAAATATAATCTCGAAAGGATAATACCTCAATATTAAACTAAGAATAAAGAAGGGGCTATTTATCTACTAATACGCCTTAATCTAGAGGATTCCTCTCGAAGCTATTATTTAATAAGGGTAGCTACTTACTAAATAAAAGAAGTCTAATCTCTAACCCTAACTATATTCTAATTAATAATAAAGGAAAACCCTAAGAAGGCCTTTCTAATCGCTCTAATTCTAATAATAATTTAGATAAGAACTACTACTATAACTATAGTAAATAGGGCTACTAGGCTAAGGATTATTAAAGTAAGAAAGATTATACTAAGGTTTAATCTATCTAAGAGAAGCCTTTAGAAAACGCTAAAGGGTTAGAATAAGTCCTATATCTTCAACCTAACTTCCCTAAGTAGAGATAATAGACTATTTTTATATAATAATATAACTATAAAATAATATTAAGATTACTATAGATCTAGATAGTTATACTAAAGCCGATATTATTAGCTATAACTTTATAAAATAGCACTACTTATAATAGGCTAAATTTTTAGTACCCCTCTTATAAGCCGCTAATAATACTAAAATAACTTACTATAGTATATAGACAATTTCCCTAACCACTACTAATTTATAAAGGACTATAAAAACTATTAAATAACCTTATATTACTATCGACTACTACTTATCTCTTTTCTCTAGCCCTATTATCTTATCTTAAATAATACTTAAGGATAATTATATTACCCTTTTCCTAATAGCGAACTAATAGTAGTTCGAGAAAAAGAAGTTATTATTTAAGATACTATTACCCTATCGATTTATAAAGAAATATTATAACTAGGCTTATATCTTTGCTATTATAAAGACCCCTAAAAATATCTAGCTACCTAATAAGAAAAACAACTTATAGCTATTATATCCCTCTCGATTACCTATTAAATTATAAGAGTTTAAAGATATATTTAAGTCTAATCTAATAGAGACTCTCCCTACTACTAATACCTTCGACTATACTATTAATCTAGAAGAGGGTTAATTACCCCCTTTTAGACTAATTTATCTACTCTTATAGACTAAACTTACTATCCTATACTAATATCTTAATAAAAACCTTATAAATAGCTATATATACCCCTCTAAAAGCCCTACTAGAGCTTCTATCTTATTTGTCCTAAAGAAAGATAGGAGCCTCTACCTTTATATCGATTACTAGAGACTTAACTATATTTCGATTAAGAATCGATACCTATGCAATTTTCGCACAGGTCACCTAACCCTCTTGTCCGCCCGGCAGAACTCGCCGGACTGTATATAACCTTCCTTATACACAAAATAAAACGTTATTCAACCTTCTCCCGAAATCTCATCTAGTAGTATTGCCTAATCGGCCCGATCTTCTATAATCGGCTAGGGTAGGAAGTAGGAAAATTATTACTAATCTAAATAGGTTAGTTAAGGATTATTACTAAGCTAAACGGGCCTATCAAACCTATAAAGCTACCTACCCTAGGAAGATTCAAGGAGCGTTTCCCCTAACCGATTGATCTCTCCCAAAACCGGCGAAAGAGAAAATAGCGAGTATACGGTCTATTTAACCCTAAAAAGCGCTAAGATTAGAGCTATTAATTAGATCTACTCCTCCTCCGAGGAGACCTAAAGGATCTACCGATTAAAGTGCCGGTAACTAGAAGGTCAACTAAGATAAAATAGGAAGGGTTGTTTCCTTAGGTAAAAAAGGATTTTATCCTCCCTAAGTATTAAGAGAAATTACTATTTGTTCTATTAAAGAAATTTCTATTCTATCGGACCTCTATTCTATTAAAAAATAAACAATCAACCGTTTAAAACTATTATAGGCCCGAGCTACTCGCTAGAAGGAGTATACTAGCTATAGGAGTTGATCAACGCTATCTAAGACCTCGATCCTACCTATTAGCCAATAATTATATAAATCTAGTAAAATATATATAATCGGGACAAGGTTCTACCCTCTCTAATAGCGATAGCCCGATCTTATATAATACTATAGCACTAGGTCTATAAGATATCTAGCCCAATCCCTTAATAAGCACTATAGGAAATAGTCTAGCCGGCTATTTAAGTAGAGTCCGCACTTTATAAGACCCTCGCTAAGTATATTCGGCCAATCGATATCTATAGGGGTATAATCAAGAATAACTAGGCCCGAAAATTCCTACTAGACTATGCCTAGTACTTTAGGGAAGTATATATATATACCTAGTAAGAACCTATAGACTTCTATAAAGTCTTGGCTATAGGATCTAGCTTAGTGAAATATACTATAGACGCTTAGTATATATAGAACTAATATATTGATAATAGGTATAAAGACCTAATTATTATATTCGAAGGGTTCGAATAGTAGATCTACTATAATTATATAGAATACCTAGGCCTAGAGAAACGCTAGGACCGCTTTATCAACTTGTGGTAAGGCAAGAATTCGGTTTAGGTCTTTGCTATCTAACTATAGTAGGTAGCGATAGATTATAGTATATCGATAATAGATAAGGTCCTAATCTAATTCCTCTACAAAAGGGTTAGGGCCGATCTTCAATAGAGATAGGCCGAAATAGGTATCGAAGTCTTAACCTTCTATAAGGCCGAAGAATAACTAGTCTATTTTAAGAGTACTTAGATAATCGCCTAATATATTAATTAGTAGGCCGACCTAGACTATATAGACCTATCCGCTATACTATCTAACTATTTAGATAGTAAGAAGAGGAAAAAAACTTATACTTACTATAAGTATAGGAAAATTGGCTATCTATAGAAGAATTGCTAATAGAAGGAGGGTATAGATAACAAACCTATATCCTAGAATAAAGAGTCTAGTTCGGAAAACTAGATCTAGCGGTTAAAGACCTTGCCTATCGGCTCTATAAGGCCTCGTTTTTGCTAGAAGTTAGTTAAATAGATATATTAGATCTATATAGGGGTAGTTAGGAACCTCCTAAAGAACCTAAATCCTTATATTAGGTATCCCTCACTTCTATAGGTGATTTATTAATATACTTTAATAGCGAAATTAGTCTCCTAGAGTAATAGAGACCCGTTCGGGTTCTCTTAGATAGTAGATTATCCTACTTATTTATCTTACTAGCTTTTGCTAAAGGGCTTAGATTAAAATAGGCCAAAAAGGAGTTATTAGTCCACTTGCCTAATAGGGAATAGTTATATACTTACAAGTTTGTATAGGTCCCTCTTCGGCTATATATATAGATAGGAAGTATAAAGATATAGATATTAGATCTCTCGGGTCACTAAGCAGTTCTTAGACACGATTTCTTAAAAGCTATAAACCCGCGGATCGATTGGAATCTTATATAAATAGTAATCTAGGATAGAGATAAAAGAAGGAAAAGATATATCGTTCTAATAGCTAGTCGAACTTAGGAGTTAGAAAACTAGTACGCCTATTTAAACCTAATATCGGCTAAGCAAGCTTATCGATCCTTAAGAAAATCGGGTATAATAGTGTATCTCTATATTGCAAAAGAGAAGGTACTAGAAACGCTAGATATCGACCTCCTATAGTATATAGACTTATATATTTAATATATATTGAAAAACTATATATCTATCTTTAGGTTATCCCTCCTAGAAGGATTGCCTCCTAACTATTTAGTGGCTTATTAAATTAATACTAAATCGGCCTATCTAATTAATAGGAATTTATATACCCTTTTAGCCAAAAAATTAGAGGAGTAACGCAATTAGGTAGAAGAGCTAATCTATTTAGGTTTAATTCGGCTATCGGATAGTCTATAGGGGTTTCTAGTTATCTTTATACCAAAACTAGAAGGCAAATAGTATATATATATCAACTATCGAGCGTTGAATAAAGTCACTATTAAAAATAGATATCTAATACCTTATATTTAAGACCTCTTTGATATAGTAGGTATATCAAAATACCTCTCTAAGATTAACCTAGTATCTAGATATTAGCAAGTCTAAATAGACAAGGAATCGGTCCTAAAAATAGCCTTTAATACTATCTAGGGAAAATATAAGTAGTTAGCTATACCCTTTAGGTTATATAACGCCCTAGCGATATTCTAAACCCTAATAAATAAGACCCTTCGGCCTATCCTAGGCACTAGTATACTAGTTTATCTTAATAATATCCTAATCTTCTCTAACTCCTTTAAAGAGTATTATAAACACCTAGATTAGGTCCTCTCCCTACTAGAAGGATAGAAACTAATCGCTAAGCCGAGTAAATATATTATCGCTACCTTAGAATTAGAATTCTATAGGTATATTATCGAGAACGGGTCTATTCGGCCTATCCTAGAAAAAATTAAGGTTATTTGTAATTAGCCAAGGCTATATATAGTTAATAATATACGCCGATTTCTAGGGCTAGCAATATATTACTACTACTTTGCGAGGTTATTTATAGAGATATATATCCCTTTATATAAGCTATTGAAAGAATCGGATATAGAGTTAAGGAAGTAGAAATTCCAACTAATTAGATAGACCCTTTAGTATAAAAGTGTATTCTAAAGGTTGAAGGTGGCTTTGACTACTATACCTATCTTACGCTAATCTAATATTTCTAAGCCCTTTATAATCGAAACCGATATATCCGAATAGGCCCTAGGGTATATACTCTTATAGGAGGATAAAAATAGGCACTTATACCCTATAGTATTTAATAGGAGAAAGCTCTAAGGAGCCGAATTAAACTATCTAGTCTATAAGAAAGAGCTCTTTACTATTAAATATATACTCTATCTATAGGATTGGTTTATCGATAATAGGTAGGAAACAACAATTATAACTAATTATATAAGTCTCTAATATCTATAAACCACTTCTATATATAGTAAACGGCTCGCCTATTGGATTATAGAATTCTAGGAGTACAACTTGAAAATTCGCTATCGGAAGGGCTTAGAAGTAGTTATACCTAATACTATTAGTCGCCGCCCTAACTTTGTAAAAGATTCCTTAGCTACTATATTAGAAGATTGGCCCGTCTAGCCTATAAACCTTACGGCGATATAAACTATAAAGTGTGTCCCCGAAGAAATATGGCTATCTACTATACTAGATTATCTTTGGATAGGAGCCGTTTTACTACACAAAAATATTGTAAAAGCTATTAAAATATTCGCTAAAAGATTATCTATAGAGAGTAAAATAGACAAATAGAATAAGAGACTTGTTTTTATATATAAGGATAGTATAACCGCACTATACCTCGAATAACCGTTCTATAGTGATCTTGTCCGTCGCCTATATATTAAATTTGGCTATCTCGGTTATCTAGGACTAGAAGGAGTTATCTGTCTCTATATATAGTGGCCGACGATCAAGAAAGACATAACTAAACAAGCTTATATATATCCGAATTACTAGGTTTTATAGGGTTTATAAAAGAGCCTAGAATATAAGACTATATAGTATTTAGTGACCCCTAGTATCTAGCCGTTCTAATAATAGGGAGTTGACCTAATCGGCCCTTTGCTAGTCACTCTAAACTAGAACTAGTAGGTTATTACTACTATTGATTATATAATAGGTTAGCCTATCGCTTGCGCTAGCCCTAATACTAAAGAAGAAACTATTGCTAAGTTCCTATATAAGGATATTTTTATCTAATATAGAGCACCGAAAGAGTTTATAATAGATAATAGTCCTAACCTACTCTCTAGGGCCGTTGATTACTATATCTAGTTACTAGAAGCTAATCACCGCACTACCACTCCTTATTATATATAGACCAATAGCAAGGTTGAAAATTTCAATAGTCTAATCGGCTATATAATAACTAAGTATTTAATAGGTAAACCAATAAAGGCGTAGGACCTATATCTCTTATAGGCCGTTTTTGTATCCTACGTCCGTATATATACTAGGACTAGTTTTAGCCCTTATTTCTTAGTGTATAGGATTCACCCCCGAATTCTAAGTGATACTAAGTTACCCAATAGATCGTCTTCGGACCGTCTTAAGTAGCTTTAGGGTCTTTCTAATACTTGTATATAGGCGAATAAATTACTATTAAATTATATAATCTATATAAATTATATAAGGGACTCTTTAGTTACAAAAATAGGTTTCTAACCTAGAGATTGGGTACTTATATAGAATAAATCTATAAAGAAGTTTGAGAGTAAGTGGTTTAGGCTATATAAAGTTATAAACGCCTACCCGCTTAGTATATATACTCTCTAGGACCCGAAAGATCGGATTCTCCGTAACCTTATCAATAGTATATATCTTCTAAAGGCAAATATTAAAAACCCTTAAGATCTTTAGATATCTATAGCGGCCTATTTAGCCCTATAATAAGCTAGCCTTTGTATCAAATAGCCTAAGGAACTTTAGCGTATACTAGATAAGGAAGGTAGCCCTCCTACCTATTATAACCTATCTATATTTACTACTAAGGAGTATCGTAAGTTTAGGAAGAACTATAGTTATATCCCGATAGGGGAGGGTAAAAAGGAATAATTAGTTTCCTATATTATCGCTAAATCAAGAGCTAGTATAAAGAAAATAGGCTAGAATAGCAAGAAGCGTGCGACTATATAAAAGAAGTATAATAAATAGGATTCTAAAACAAATAACTACAAATCGTTAGATAGCTTATCGGATAGTTTAGTTAGTTCGAATTTAGATATTAAAATTAGGGATAATATACCTAAAACTAGGCGTTCTACTTAGGGCGCCAATATAGAGAAGCTAGTCGATTTTAATAGACTATTTATAGTAGTAATAAGAAAGTAGGACTACCCTAAGTCACCTAGCTCCTACTAATCGCTATCTCTAATATTTTGAAAGGGCGCTTAAACCGTCCTATTAGATTAATTAAGCTATTTAGTCTATAAAGGATTATATAAGATATAACTATATATTATTAAGCAAGAGCTTAAAATAAGCTATTATAGGGTTCGGACCCCCTAGAAATAAAAATACCTAAAGAAAAATCAATCTAATAGACCTAATCGGGCCGGAAAAACAATATAAGACCCTTAAAAATTAGGGTTAGAAATATCCCCTAGAATATTCTCTCTATTACCCTCTCTCTTTATCTAGCTATTACGCTCTAGGGTTGTCTAGAGCTTATAGATCTCCTAGTCGATGCGATAGGCAACCTATTTTAGGTCCTAGACCGCCTAGCGTATAGTAGCCTAATCGCCTTTTTAGAGTATAGGATTAGCTAGGATAGACTAATATAGTCTATTAGGGTAGAGGGGACCTCTATTAACTCCTCTACAAATAGCCAAAGGGCCTAGGGTTAGCGTTATAGGAGCCTTAGAATAGCCTATTCTAGTCGACTTTTCCTTATTAGAAGTATAGGACCACTTACTTAGAGTTTCCTTAGTAGATTTAGCGGCCTATTTCTTAGGAGTCGACTTAGTAGTACAAACGGGCGTTATAGGAGGCTCCTCTATAGTAGTAGGGGCGGGATTAGCTACCTCAACTACAATCTTTTGCTAATTAGACAAGTTAGTGTATATATATATATAAATTAGATTTTATTTATACTATCGGCCTATAGAGTATAGCCAATATCTTGTATATAGGCCCGAGCGGCCTCTAGAACGCTATCCCCTATATAAAAAATTAGTAAAACGGTCTATAACTAGAATAGAAAACAACTAATAGAAAGAATAACAATTTGACTCGGCTATAAAGCTATAATTTATATAGCTCCTAAGGAAAAGTATCGCTTCCCTATTAAATACAATATAGTAGCTCCTAAATAGCCTAAAACCCCTTGTATAGTACGTGCACTCTTATCCCTAAGGGATTTAGGCTCTAATCTACTATCCGTATATAGTATAATAAGGAACATCCTATATAGTCTTCTTCGGCCCCGCTATACGCTAGTCTATATTCCTAAGAGGCTAAGAATATACCTATAGAGCCACCTTAGATAGGCCTATTCTCTCGATAACCTTTAGGTTGAACCGCTTATCTAAACCCTTAGGAGTTACCCCAGCTAGAGTCTATATATTATCCTCCTAGGTAGGCTCCTTACCTTTTATATAAGTAGACTTCTTAGGCGAAGTAGCTATATTAATAGCGCGGGTTAGCGTAGTAGGAACCGATTTAGCGGCGCTATAGGAGATAGTCGACTTAGCTAGACTAGCTATTTTCTTAGTATAAGTTTTCTTAGTAGCCGTTTTCGATAAAGCCAATACTAGAACTTTATAAGCATCCTAAAATAGGTTGTTGTCGTCCGGGATCTCCTATATATCCTTATATCCAAGCCTAGGGCCGACTACACTAGTGTTGACCCCTTAGGATAGCTATATAAAGCTCTAGACGGCCGTAGAATCAATACTAGGCTTATACCTACCTTCCTTATAATCTATTGTAGCGGTAGGGCCCCCCAATTCCTTATAACCTATTATAGTAGTAGGGCCTTCTATATCCTAACCTATCTTAATAGTAGGGTCCTCTACTCCCTCCTAACCTATTATAACGGCTAGGTCTTCTATATATTTATAGCCTATCGCACTAGTAGGGCCCCCTTCTATTTCCTTATAACCCGTCTAAATGGTAGGGTCTTCCTCTATATTGTTATTGTTGCCTATTATAGTAGTAGGGCTTCTATAACCCGTCTTAATAGCGGGGTCTTTAATGTCTACAGCCGATTGTTGACCACTACCTAAGATATGCCTAGATACTAGGAAATCGAGAGCGGTAGTATATATTTCCTAGATAGCGGCCTTATCTTCCTAAGACACAAAAAGTTTATTATTTCGGTCCTAGGGACCGCGCGGGACCTACTTATCTACTTTACTATCTATTAGTATAATAGACCTAGAAAACACCGAATTAAGTGTTAAACGGCTATAGATTGCGTATAGGATTGATATATTGATAGAGACTTACCTATTTCGATAGAAAAATATATTCCTAAGTAAGGGAATAGGTCGAGATATTGATAGTTTAGTAGATAGGAGAGGAGAAGTAAGAAACTAAGTGACTATATCAACTTATCGATATATTATTTACCCCTTAGTTTGGCGGTTTGGAGTAGTATAAAAAGGGCCTTCCAATCTCTCTTTCTCTCTTTCTTTCTTTCTCTCCCTATCTTTCTCTCTCTCCCCCGAGAGAGGTGAAAGAACCTCCTACCCCTACACTAGTCCAACCGGAAATTGCTATAGGTGCTTGGCTATAATACTACGCGAGGGGGGGATAAAATAAAGGGCGATTCGAAGCCGTCTACAATATCCTAATAGTTTCTTTCTACAATTCTTTAATATATAACGCTAAAGACCCCTTAGAACGGCCCTTAGAGGTGTTTTCCCTAAGTCAATAGCCTAAGGGATAGGTATATACTTCGATTGACCCTTCGATTAAGGGCAATAGGATCCCCTTTAATAGTTGGGCGCCTTATACGCTAGGTTTTTTCGGAGACAATAGCTCTCTATCCTTTCTTTTATAAAGGGTCTAAACGGCCCGTTCAATAGCGTCTAGCCCTTATATATTTCTTTACTTCCCTTATATCTCCCGATCGGTCAACCAATCTAATGTTTTTTCTATTTTATATCTAAAATTGGCTTATTTTTTTTTTTTTTTTAGACCGCAAGTATATAAGGATATATACGGTCTTGGTGGGGGAGGATACAATTTTCGTATAGGTCACCTAACCCTCTTATCCGCCCGGTAGAACTCGCCGGACTATATATAACCTTCCTTATACACAAAATAAAATATTATTCAACCTTCTCCCGAAATCTCACCTATTACCTCTTATATTAGAGATTTTAGATTAGTTATCTAGTACTAGATATTTTAGTAAAATCGATATCCAAGATACTTACTACTAAGTTTATATTAAGGAAGGTAATAAATAGAAAACTATATTCTATATATATTATAGTTACTTAGAATATATAGTTATACCCTTTAGGTTAACTAACGCCCTCGCAATCTTTCAAAATTATATATATATTACCCTATAAGGGTTATTAGATATAATTTATATTACCTATCTTGATAATATCCTTATCTTTTCGCCTAATTATAATTTATATATAAAATATATTTATTAAGTCCTTAAAAGGATAAGGAATACTAAGCTTTTCGCTAAGGCTTCGAAATATATCTTCTATTAGTCGGAAGTCGAATTTTTAGGCTTTATTATTAATTAATATAGTAAAAAGATAGATAAATAATATATTAATACTATCGAATTATAGCTAATTCTAAAGACCTATTATAATATCTAGGTCTTTATTAGATTCTATAACTTCTACTATAGATTTATCTACTAGTTCTCTACTATTATATTACCTTTTATTTCCTTGCTTAAAGGGAGTAAGAATAGCAAGAAACTAGGGCTAGTCTAACTTTCTAATACTAAAATAATCACTTTCTAATAGCTAAAATATACCTTTATAGTAGCGCTTATACTATAATACTTCGACCTATAGTAACCTATTCGCTTTAAAACTAATACTTCTAATATTAGAAATATAGGTATTCTATCCTAACCTAGCGAAAATAGGATCTAGAGGCCTATTATATTCTAGTCTTATAAATTTATAGGAGCTAAGCTTAATTATAGTATACTAGATTAAGAGCTATTTACTATTGTTTAGTCCTTTAAAATCTAGCGATACTATATAGAAGATAGCACTTACCCTATAGAAGTACTATTAGATTACTCTAACCTATAATATTTTATAAAATAGCAATAGATAAATAGGAGATAAGCCTATTAATACTTATTTCTAATACCCTTTAATTTTATTATTAAATATAGAACTAGAAAATCAAATCCTACTAATAGACTATCTAGATAATCTAATCTAGAAATATATATATTATAAGACAATAAAGTTATAAATCCGATCCAAGCTCGAATCGCCCCTATTTAGAAAATAATATATATATCGATTAGATCTATAGATCTACTAGCTAGTAAATCCTAGTTTAAGAAGAGTAAAAGATAGGAGTCCCCTAAATCTTATATTCGAGAAGATATTAATTAGTAATTAGCCTCTAAGGATAAAATAGACCTAGAAATAGTTGATCTAGAGGGTAGTCCTAATATAGAAATAGCTAACTAGGCTATCTAAGAGGATATAGATAGCTTCTAATCTAGATCTTAGGGTACTAAAAAGAGTGCCTATACTATTAAGGGTATATATAATAATACTAATATAGAAATTAAAGAGTAGATTAAATAACTCTAAGATAAAGACCTATCGATTCGCCTATAAAAAGAGAGTATCTCGAAAGAAGAAATAGGAAATAAGAACTAGTCCCTATTAAAAGATAGGATATTACTATTCTAAAAGTGGTTTATTATCCTCTTTAGGAAAATCTATTAAGACCTACTATAAATATATTATAATAACCCCTATATAGGATACTTTAGCAAAAATCGGATAGAAAACCTAATTAAGTAGAAATACTACTAGCTATAGCTATAGGAAGATATTAAAGAATATATAAAAATATATTAAACTTACTAAGGGATAGCTACCCTAAGGTATAAACTATTTAGTAAGCTTGATTCGCTACTAATTCTAGACTAACCCTTTATCGAATTAATAATAGATTTTATTATAGGATTGCCCCCTATAGTATATAACTACTAAATAGTTGATTTAATACTTATTATTATTAACTAATTTATAAAATAGAATATTTTTATCCCTATATCTTCTATAATTATAGTAGTAGATTTGGCTATAATCTTTTATAAATAGATCGAATTAAGATTTGGACCCCCCTAGGGTATTATATTAGATCGAGGGCTAATCTTTACTAGCTAATTCTAGTCTAAATTATACTACTACTCCTAGATAAAGAACTAGTTTTCGATAGTGTTTTATCTATAAACTAATAGCTAAATAGAGAGGTCTAACTAAACACTTAAAAACTATCTTTATTGCTTTATATATAATAAATAGTTAATATAGCTAAAGTTACTACTAATTATATAATTCGCTTATAATAATACTAAAAACGCTATAATCCAAATATCGCCTTTCGCTATATTAATAGGTTATAACCCTAATTTTTAAATTAGATCTAAGGATAGATCTATCGAGAAAGGGGCGCTAGCTACTAAATAATATACTTAAAAATTATAAGAAGTCTATAAAAAGTTATAGGACTACTAGTAAAAGGCTATTAAATTATAGTCGAAATACTATAATAAATATTATACCCCTTTAAAGCTTAAGAGAGGAGACCTAGTTAGACTATCTACTAGGAACCTAAAGTTAAAATTACCCTCGAATAAGCTATTGCTAAGATATATCGGACCCTTCTAAGTCTTTAATACTATTAGAACTTAAGTATACTATATTAGCCTACTAAATAAATATTTATAAATCTATAATATCTTCCTTATCTCGCTCCTAGAACCCTAGTATCTATAGGAAAATAACCCTAATTTAATACTAATACCTAACCTTAATAATAATAAGGAGTAGGAGGTTAAATAGATTATAGATAAGGCTAAGATTAACTAAAAAACCTACTACTTACTTAAGTAGAAGGGTTAGCTAGTAGAATATAACTAATATATCCTAGAATTAGATATATAAAATACCTAAGGGCTAATCCGCTAGTTCTAGAAAAGGAAAAATTAAATTTATAACTAAATTAAAAAATAATAATAAGGAACTAAGTCCTTAATAAGGTATATATAAGAATATAGCGAAATAATACTAGCTATCTAACTTTTTTCTAAAAATTTTTAAAAATTTTCTAACCTTTTACTAAGACTAATGCAATTTTTGTATAGGTCACCTGACCCTCTTGTCCGCCCGGTAGAACTCGCTAGACTATATATAACCCTCCTTATATACAAAATAAAATATTATTCAACCTTCTCCCAAAATCTTATCTAGTAGTATTGCCTAATCGGCCTAATCTTCTATAATTGGCTAGGGTAGGAAGTAGGAATATTATTACTAATCTAAATAGGTTAGTTAAGGATTATTACTAAGCTAAATAGGCCTATCAAATCTATAAAGCTACCTACCCTAGGAAGATTTAAGGAGCGTTTCCCCCTAACCGATTAATCTCTCCTAAAACTAGTAAAAGAGAAAATAGTAAATATATAGTCTATTTAACCCTAAAAAACGCTAAGATTAAAGCTATTGATTAGATCTACTCCTCCTCTAAGGAGACCTAAAGGATCTACCGATTAAAGTACTAGTAACTAGAAGGTCAATAAGATAAAATAGGAAGGGTTGTTTCCTTAGGTAAAAGGATTTTATCCTCCCTAAGTATTAAGAGAAACTACTATCTTTATTCTATTAAAGAAAACTTCTATTCTATCGAAAAATAAATAACCAACTATTTAAAGCTAATATAGGCCCGAGCCACTTATATAAAGGAGTATACTAGCTATAAGAGTTGATTGATACTATTAATAACCTTGATCCTACCTATTAGCCAATAATTATATAAATCTAGTAAAATATACCTAATTAGGAAGGGATTCTACCCTCTCTAATAGCGATAGCCTAATCTTATATAATACTATAGTACTAGGTCAATAAGATACCTAGCCTAGTCCCTTAATAAGCACTATAGGAAATAGTCTAGCTAGCTATTTAAGCTATTTAAGTAGAGTCTATACTTTATAAGACTCTCGCTAAATATATTTGGCTAATCGATACCTATAGGGGTATAATTAAGAATAACTAGGCCCGAAAATTCCTACTAGACTATACCTAGTACTTTAGGGAAGTATATATATATACCTAGTAAGAACCTATAGACTTTTATAAAGTCTTAGCTATAGGATCTAGCTTAGTAAAGTATACTATAGACGCTTAGTATATATAGAACTAGCGTATTAACAATAGGTATAAAGACCTAATTATTATATTTAAAAGGTTCGAATAGTAGATCTACTATAATTATATAGAGTACCTAGGCCTAGAGAAACGCTAGGACTATTTTATTAACTTATAGTAAGATAAGAATTTAGTTTAGGTCTTTACTATCTAACTATAGTAGATAGTAATAGATTATAGTATATCTATAATAGATAAGGTCCTAATCTAATTCCTTTATAAAGGGGTTAGGGCCGATCTTTAATAGAGATAGGCCGAAATAGATATTAAAGTCTTAATCTTCTATAAGGCTAAAGAGCAACTAGTCTATTTTAAGGGTACTTAAATAATCGCCTAGTATATTAACTAGTAGGCCGATCTAGACTATATAGACCTATCCGCTATACTATCTAACTATTTAGATAGTAAGAAAAAGAAGGAAACTTATACTTACTATAAATATAGGAAAATTGGTTATCTATAAAAGAATTACTAATAGAAGGAGGGTATAGATAACAAACCTATATCCTAGAATAAAGAATCTAGTTTAGAAAACTAAATCTAGTGGTTAAAGACCTTGCCTATTAGCTCTATAAGGCCTTGTTTTTACTAGAAATTATTTAAATAGATATATTAGATCTATATAGGGGTAGTTAGGAACCTCCTAAAGAACCTAAATCCTTATATTAAGTATCCTTTATTTCTATAGGTAATTTATTAATATACTTTAATAGCGAAATTGGTCTCCTAGAGTAGTAGAGACCTATTTAGATTCTCTTAGATAGTAGATTATCCTACTTATTTATTTTACTAGCTTTTGCTAAAGGGCTTAGATCAAAATAGGCTAAAAAGGAGTTATTAGTCTACTTACCTAATAGGGAATAGTTATATACTTATAAGTTTATATAAGTCTCTCTTTAGCTATATAAATAGATAGGGAGTATAAAGATATAGATATTAGATCTCTTAGGTTACTAAGTAGTTCTTAGGCACAATTTCTTGAAAGCTATAAATCTATAGATTAATTAGAATCTTATATAAATAGTAATCTAGGATAGAAATAAAAGAAGAAAAAGGTATATTATTCTAATAGCTAGTCGAACTTAGGAGCTAGAAAACTAGTACGCCTATTTAAACCTAATATTAGCTAAATAAGCTTGCCGATCCTTAAGAAAATCGAGTATAATAGCGTATCTCTATATTACAAAAGAGAAGGTACTAGAAATACTAAATATCGACCTCCTATAATATATAGACCTATATATTTAATATATATTAGAAAATTATATATCTATCTTTAGGTTATCCCTCCTAGAAGGATTATCTCCTAACTATTTAGTAGCTTATTAAATTAATACTAAATTGGCCTATCTAATTAATAGGAATTTATATACTCTCTTAGCCGAAAAATTGGAGGAGTAATATAATTAGATAGAAGAGCTAATCTATTTAGGCTTAATTTAGCTATTAGATAGTCTATAGGGGTTTCTAGTTATTTTTATATCGAAACTAGAAGGCAAATAGTATATATATATCGACTATCGAGCGTTAAATAAAGTCACTATTAAAAATAGATATCTAATACCTTATATTTAAGACCTCTTTAATATAGTAGATATATTAAAGTATCTCTCTAAGATTGACCTAGTATCTAGATATTAGTAAGTCCGAATAGATAAGGAATCGGTCCCGAAAATAGCCTTTAATACTATCTAGAGAAAATATAAATAGTTAGCTATACCCTTTAGGTTATATAATACCCTAGCGATATTCTAAACCCTAATAAATAAGATCCTTCGGCCTATCCTAGGCACTAGTATACTAGTTTATCTTAATAATATCCTAATTTTCTCTAACTCCTTTAAAGAGTATTATAAATACCTAGATTAGGTCCTCTCCCTACTAGAAGAATAGAAACTAATCGCTAAGCTAAGTAAATATATTATCGCTACCTTAGAATTAGAATTCTATAGGTATATTATTAGGAATAGGTCTATTCGGCCTATCCTAGAAAAAATTGGGGTTATTTATAATTAGCTAAGGCTATATATAGTTAATAATATATACCAATTTCTAGGGCTAGCAATATATTACTATCGCTTTATAAGATTGTTTATAGAGATATATATCCTTTTATATAAGCTATTAAAAGAATTAGATATAGAGTTAAGAAAGTAGAAATTCCAACTAATTAGATAGACCCTTTAGTATAAGAGTATATTCTAAAGATTGAAGGTAGCTTTAACTACTACACCTATCTTACGCTAACCTAATATTTCTAAGCCCTTTATAATCGAAACTAATATATCTAAATAGGCCCTAGGATATATACTCTTATAGGAGGATAAAAATAGGTACTTATACCCTATAGTATTTAATAGAAGAAAGCTCTAAAGAGCCAAATTAAACTATCTAGTCTATAAGAAAGAGCTCCTTACTATTAAATATATACTCTATCTATAGGATTGGTTTATCGATAATAGGTAGGAAATAACGATTATAACTAATTATATAAGTCTCTAATATCTATAAACCACTTCGATATATAGTAAATAGCTCGCCTATTAGATTATAGAATTCTAGGAGTATAACTTAAAAATTCGCTATTAGAAGGGCTTAGAAGTAGTTATCCCTAATACTATTAGTCGCCGCCCTAATTTTGTAAAAGATTCCTTAGCTACTATATTAGAAGATCGGCCTATCTAGCCTATAAACCTTATAGCAATATAAACTATAAAGTATATCCCTAAAGAAATATAGCTATCTACTATACTAGATTATCTTCGAATAGGAGCTATTTTGCTATACAAAAATATTGTAAAAGCTATTAAAGCGTTCGCTAAAAGATTATCTATTAAGGGTAAAATAGATAAATAGAATAAGAGACTTGCTTTTATATATAAGGATAGTATAACCACACTATACCTCGAATAACTATTCTATAGTAATCTTATCTATCGCCTATATATTGAATTTAGCTATCTTAGTTATCTAGGACTAGAAGGAGTTATCTATCCCTATATATAGTAGCCGATAATCAAGAAAGATATAACTAAATAAGCTTATATATATCCGAATTACTAGGTTTTATAGGGTTCACAAAAGAGCCTAGAATATAAGACTACTTAGTATTTAGTAACCCCTAGTATCTAGCTATTCTAGTAGTAGGGAGTTAACCTAATCGGCCCTTTGCTAGTCACTCTAAACTAGAACTAGTAGGTTATCACTACTATTGATTATATAATAGGTTAGCCTATCGCTTACACTAGCCCTAATACTAAAGAAGAAACTATTGCTAAGTTCCTATATAAGGATATTTTTATCTAATATAGAGCACTAAAGGAGTTTATAATAGATAATAGTCCTAACCTACTCTCTAGGGCTATTAATTACTATATCTAGTTGCTAGAAGCTAATCACTATACTACTACTCCTTATTATATATAAACTAATAGTAAGGTTAAGAATTTCAATAGTCTAATTAGCTATATAATAACTAAGTATTTAATAGGCAAACCAATAAAGGCGTAGGACCTATACCTCTTATAGGCTATTTTTGTATCCTATATCTATATATATACTAGGACTAGTTTTAGCCCTTATTTCTTAGTATATAGAATTCACCCCCGAATTCTAAGTGATACTAAGTTACCTAATAGATTGTCTTTAGACTATCTTAAGTAGCTTTAGGGTCTTTCTAATACTTATATATAGGCAAATAAATTACTATTGAATTATATAATCTATATAAATTATATAAGGGACTCTTTAGTTATAAAAATAGGTTTCTAACCTAGAGATTGGGTACTTATATAGAATAAATCTATAAAAAAGTTCGAGAGTAAATAGTTTAGGCTATATAAAGTTATAAACGCCTACCTACTTAGTATATATACTCTCTAGGACCTAAAAGGTCGGATTCTCTATAATCTTATTAATAGTATATATCTTTTAAAGGCGAATATTAAAAATCCTTAAGATCTTTAGATATCTATAGTAGCCTATTTAGCCCTATAATAAGCTAGCCTTTATATTAAATAGCCTAAGGAACTTTAGCGTATACTAGATAAAGAAGATAGCCCTCCTATCTATTATAACCTATCTATATTTACTACTAAGGAGTATTATAAGTTTAGGAAAAACTATAGTTATATCCTAGTAGGGGAGGGTAAAAAAGAATAATTAGTTTCCTATATTATCGCTAAATCAAGAGCTAGTATAAAGAAAATAGGCTAGAATAGTAAGAAGCGCGCAACTATATAAAAGAAGTATAATAAATAGGATTCTAAAGCGAATAACTATAAATTATTAGATAGCTTATTAGATAGTTTAGTTAGTTCGAATTTAGATATTGAAATTAGGGATAATATACCTAAAACTAGGCGTTCTACTTAGGGCGCTAATATAGAGAAGCTAGTCGATTTTGATAGACTATTTATAGTAGTAATAAGAAAGTAGGACTATCCTAAGTTACCTAGCTCCTACTAATCGCTATTTCCAATATTTTGAAAGGGCGCTTAAACTATCCTATTAGATTAATTAAGCTATTTAGTCTATAAAGAATTATATAAGATATAACTATATATTATTAAGTAAAAGCTAAAAATAAGCTATCTTAGGGTTCGGACCCCCCTAGAAATAAAAATACCTAAAGAAAAATCAATCTAATAGGCCTAATTGGGCTAGAAAAAGAAAAATAATATAGGACCCTTAAAAATTAGGGTTAGAAATATCCCCTAGAATATTCTCTCTATTACCCTCTCTCTTTGTCTAGCTATTACGCTCTAGGGTCTTCTAGAGCTTATAGATCTCCTAGTCGATATAATAGGTAATCTATTTTAGGTCTTAGACCGCCTAGCGTATAGTAGCCTAATCGCCTTTTTAGAGTATAGGATTAGCTAGGATAGACTAATATAGTCTATTAGGGTAG
>JAXQJW010000055.1:0-128805 GCA_037042135.1 Penicillium sp. PG113-03A | reverse complement strand
GCCAAGAACGACCTATATGGCAAATACAATCAGCACATCGAAAATATCAATAGTTAAGACGGGTCGGAATCGACGTACCAGCTTTGCATAGAAGTGCCAATTCTTAGACACCGGCTGCGGAATGCGCTTTCTCAGCAGAAGCCACAGCGCTGCCGCGCCAGAAAATGTACCCCATACGGCCACGACGGCCACGATCACGTCCAGGAAGCATGGGGTCAGGTGGAAGCCTGTTGGACTGAGCGGACCCCAGCCCTCGGCATCACTGCAAAAGGATTGTCGCTTGATATCCAGGATCGACGGTAGCGGGGAGAAGTCTCCCGGATGGGAATCTCCTAGAACCACCTGGGTATGGCCATCCAACATGTTGTTTCCAGGCGACCCTGTGTTTCTTGCGCAGAGGAAACGGGAAGCCAGAAAAGTGGTGGAGAGCTTGCACTGCTTAGTCAAAGAGCTACTGATGTCAAAAGCGGTCGGCACTGACCGCAAAGTGGAACATTTCCATTCTCCGGATTGGATCCACCAAGTCGCTCCTGTCCAGTCATTTGTGGCCAATAAGTCCCGAATCCCGACCAAAGATACCGATGCTTGTTAATCAAGTCTCGATGGATTGGTAGTCATGTTACATAGTTACCTGGGTGTGGTTTGTCATCTCGTGGGACTCCATGTCGGAGGCTCTAATTATACTACATACATATAGTCTTTGGGCAAATTTAATGATGGAAAGACTTTTTGGGAGCCCATGAAGTATTGTGAGACATGGTATAAATTCTCTTCAATGACTTGAAACAAGATATATTTCCGCATGCCAATATACAATCCCAGCTGATCTTCGAAATCATTCCATAGCTACAACATTTCAAAAATATAGTACAACCAGGATATGGATTTATAATCACTTATGTTTCCTAAAACTAGCTCATCTAGCCTGTACAAATTGATAGTTGCTGCCAACATATGTAGAGCCGATCCTATGATGTCATCCAACACCTATGTGTTTAAGAACACTTTCAAAAAGCCTAGCACTTCACCTTGGATACGAGGTGGATATTCAATTTAAGATCATAATACAAATGAAAGGAAAGCAACTGCCTGCGCGTAACTATAGGTCTCAAATTATATTACCACATCCATGGCTCACAAATGAGTCAGAAGGCGGGGAACTCCTAGTCATAGTCTTGCCTAGATACAGCCACAGAATCAAGCGAAACTCTCACTGACTCATTCGAAGGCGGGGTTAGAAGACATTGAGGCTGAGCTAGTTACCCTTCAATATTTGCATGACTCAAGATGGTCGCTGAAGTACAAATTGGTACAGCGCGCCGGGCGGTAAGAGCTTTATCGGCATCACTGGAGGGGCAACTGCACTCCTGTACTCTCCATCTCCAAGCAATTCCACCCCACCATGGTGGACTCGACTCGCCTGGAGGAGCTTCTGAAAAGGCCTCTATATGGTGCGCATACCGTCTGAATTTAATGGATCCTCGCTGACCCAAACAGTGTATGATCTTCCACAGGAGCTACTTGCGACGTTAAGCGCGAAAACCACCAGTCAGCCTGTCGCCCAAGAAACTCCTCAACCTAGCCCCGAAGACCTTGCTACCGCGGCCCAGGAGTCGGCAATTGCTACTTCAACCTCATGTGGTCTCTGTAATGTCACCTACAGAAATGTCCAGGAACAACGCAGCCATGTTCGCTCGGATCACCATCGATACAACATCAAAGCCCAACTTCGTGGAAATTCACCTTTAGATGAGGTCCAGTTCACAAAGGCAGTTGGAGAGCTTGATGAGTCTATCTCTGGGTCGGAATCCTCAGAGTCTGATGAGGATGAAGCAGAGGGAAACGGGGATACTACATTGACAGCCTTGCTCAAAAAGCAGGCTAAGCTGTCCGAAGGGAATGAGGATGCGACTACAATAGTTGAGAAAGGCCCGGGCAAGCAGCCGCTATTCTGGCTATCTAGCTCCGGCCTACCTTCAAACAAATCCTTGGGAATTTACCGAGCGATCTTTTCCGACGTGGAGCAGGATGAACCAGCTCATTTGGTGGACACCCTCCGCAAGAAACAGTTAGCCCCAGTGCACGCACGGTCAAATAATGGTCAGACAGAGCAGACTTCGTCGACTTCCAGCCCGCATGTCTTCATGTGTATGATAGGAGGTGGTCACTTTGCTGCAATGCTAGTGTCCCTCGCACCCGAGATCCATCGCAAACAGGGAGGCGTGGAAGATCGACAAGCGCGAGTCATTGCCCACAAGACTTTCCACCGCTACACAACTCGCCGAAAGCAAGGTGGTTCCCAGTCTGCCAGTGATGCCTCTCGTGGCGCGGCGCACTCTGCTGGCTCTAGCTTGCGACGCCATAATGAAGCTGTACTGGAGAAAGACATCCGGGAGCTGCTGGCAGATTGGAGGCAGATGATTGATACCGCAGAGTTGCTTTTCATTCGAGCATCTGGAAAGACCAACCGCAGGATTTTGTTCGAAAAGTACGAAGGCTCGGTCCTCAGGGCAAATGATCCTCGATTGAGGGGTTTCCCTTTCAACACCAGGAGAGCCACTCAAGCCGAGCTCATGCGATCTTTCAAGGAATTGACTCGCGTGAAAGTCAGCGAAATTGATGAAGCTGCATTGGCTGCAGCTGAGGCCAAGGCTAAAGAAGAACCTAAGCAGCCCGCGCCTCGTCCACAACCTCAAAAGCCGAAGCTTTCCAAAGAGGAGGAAGCTGCTCTTCTACACACATCGCAGCTACAGGCCCTGATCCGCCGCTCAAAAGTCCCTGCTCTTATGTCTTATATATCCAACAACTCTCTACCTGCATCATTCATCTTTCACCCACCCGACTCACCGCAAAACTTCCGCTGTCCTACCCCACTCCATTTGGCAGCCAATTTGAACGCCGCGGCCATTGTCACAGCTCTACTAACCCGAGCTGAATTCGACCCGACATCGGTCAATAATGAAGGCCGGACCCCGTTCGAATTGGCGGGTGACCGTCCAACGAGGGATGCGTTCCGTGTGGCGCGACATGATCTAGGCGAGTCAAAGTGGGATTGGAACAAAGCTAAGGTTCCAGCTGCTGTATCCAAGGCCGAGGCCGAAGGAAAAGCCGAGAAAGAGAAAGAGGCTGCCCGAGAGGAAGAGGCCAACCGTCGAAAGGCCGGCTTAGAACGCCTCCAGAAAGAAGATGCGGAACGAGAAGCACATCAATCATCCCGTAAACCCGGTGGTCGAACCGTTGGTGTGACTGAGAAAACTGCAGCAGAGAAGCGTGATGAAGAGACACGAGGTATGACGCCTGAGATGAGAATGCGTTTGGAAAGAGAACGTCGCGCACGAGCTGCAGAAGAGCGTATACGCAGGATGCAGGGAAATTAGATCGAGTGTAAGCAGACCGTGGTTACAGATATGCATTCTTTCATGGTGTTTAGGACATGTGTCTGATATGGCGAAGCGGTGGACATAATGTACAATTGCAAATACCAAGATACCACCAATCATTCTCAACCTGCTTCTTGACTTGAAGAAGTCATTGCTTTAATACCTAGGTACCTTGCCATGCATGAACAGAAAAGACAAATGAAGTCTCCATCTCTGGTATTTTCCATCCAACATATTCAAGAAAAATGCGACCTAAAGCATTATGTACTATGTTTAGTATGACACATGCTGAGCTTCCGGAACTGACGTACGACAAGCCTCAATTCTAACTTTATTGCGGTCGATACTTGATTTCTGGCACCTTGAGTGGAGGAATTTACAATGATAGTGATTTATGATGATTCGCTTAAGAGAGGATGGTGGACACTCTAAGACTGAGTCCATCAAGTAGAGTGATGAGATGCATTTATAAGGTCGCTCATACATAAGAATTGTGCGCTGTGAGGTTGCGCCAGTGCGAATGACAACATAGCACAGCCAGTAAACTGCTCACTGTACTCCATATGACTCTTTGCTAATGAAATGCCCAGTGATCGGATGCCTGCACCTATAGTGTGCTCAGATCTACCGAGTGTGTTTTCGGTGGCGAGTGTCAATAATTGATGGCATCCCTGCTATGATAGTGATTTAGTGGCCACCAAGAAGGGAGGAGGCAGTGGGGTCAAGGGTTCAGCTGAGGGTTAATCCAGGGCGAAGATAGTATATCGCGATTGGAGGGGATTGCCCTAGGAATAGAAACGAGAGTTGATCTTCTTAGATTCGTGGAGAGTCTCAGTGTAGACCAATCATGAATGATACTGGCCAATATGTCTTAGTGGTGTCTTTGATGGATGAGGCTGAAGTTGCTTCCAGTCTAGTCCGTGGAAAGGATGGGATTCTCAGGCTGGAGTTCCACATGCATATTTCTAGCTCATACAGTTGACCGCGCTCTGGTACAGCATTAGCCTAACCCAGGTTTGAATCTTTCGTACGGAGTAGGAGTAGACTCTTGATGCTCTGTAGACTCGGACCAATCGATCGGACGCCACTGTCATCCACAACAAAGAATGTGGGTCTTCGCACAGGCAATTGATATCAGACAGGGATTACCCGTAGACATAATTGGATGACTGAGTGCTCTAAAGCATTTGCAGTGCTCAAAGGATCGAATCTCTGAAACAATTGCCTAGAGGGACTCACTCCTTGGGCCCTAGTAAGACCCGGTTGGAGGGGCAACCAGCCCAGCCACTGCGATGCATGGATTCAGCGAGATCGATCGACACCTGGCGCCCGCAGTGGAGAGGCATTCAAAGGCTTGCTTTTGCTTGTCCTTGGTGAAAGGTCGGGCAGCATTAGTACCATCGACTAGGTCCCAGAGTATATCGCTGTTTGACGTTGGGCATACCCGTGCTGCCTTTGAGATTAAGTTTGTTTCGGCCTATCGGGGAACTCAGTGGGAATTAGTGGCCGCTTTCACCATCCCTTGCATCGGCCTGGTCGGTGGATGTAGCCCTAGACTGAGGGTCCTGGAGGGGTAATCCAGACAGAACTTCTCATCCCAGCCACCATGATGAATGCGGAAATCCCTTTGTTGAAAATCCTGTGGTGACAGGAGCAGACTGTTCTGTCTAGGAGGAGCGAGGGCCGAGCAAGCCTTGAGGTCCCCCGAGATGATGTCAGATTCATGGTCATTGTTTGGAAATTATTGTATCGAGGTCCGAGGTGGTGAGAACACGGAGAGGGCAGTCCTTTCGACTGGATATGGAAAGCCACTCGGCCCGCGATGCAGTCAGACTGCACCCCACACTCAATGCGAGATAAAGCAAAGCTCTAATTTTATCTGCTGAGTTTGCCAATTCACGGCTATGGGCTGCGCAATGCAAGGCATAATCCGGGGTATTGGAAATGCGGCAACCTTCCTGTCATCTTAGCCTGGATGTAGAGTAACAGTCCCAGTACTATAGAATGACGTATGGCTTCACCGTGGCAGTCGTTACTTCATTTCTTGTTTCTGCGAACAGAAGACCGGCAATGACGGACATGAAGTGTAGCCGAAGCTAGATGCTGTAGTCCAGTTTAGTTCCGAGATATTTCGACGCACTACACTCCGTACTCTGGAGGTATCTCCGACGTCCTTCACGTTCTCCCCGGGTCGCACTGACCACAAGGTCCTGGCCAACAAGGTGATTGGATCTTGGAAGATTGAAGTGCGCGATCATCAGGTACGCGTCTCCACTTGCTGGACCTTGATTGGTTGTCACGACGCGCTCGCGTGGCTCACGCGCCTCGACGCGTGCCGGACGCGAGTCTATTCATAGTTGAGAATCATGAATACAATATGCATTTGAATCAAAGAAATCAGTCGAGTGCAAGACGTGCAAAACATCTCGAGTCTGACAAGCTAAGGACTTCAGTCCCAACCCCATAGTAAACACTCCTTCAGGGCTGGTATGGCAGGGTCAACCACCCCAGTAAAGGAATGAACTCACCCTCGAGACCGACCATTATTAAAACGCGTACAGCCGCTATCCAATGGGGCCAGTGGTAAGACTCTCATTCGACTGCTTTCCATCGTACAGCATCGAGAATCCGTCCTATCCCATCCTAGCGCCGTGAATGTCGACTGC
Organism: Penicillium sp. PG113-03A; assembly: GCA_037042135.1. Lineage (NCBI taxonomy): Eukaryota > Fungi > Ascomycota > Eurotiomycetes > Eurotiales > Aspergillaceae > Penicillium > Penicillium sp. PG113-03A. Next base: position 122,759 of record JAXQJW010000055.1, on the reverse strand, counting down.
CATTCGTTGATACCCAACCCTGCACGTCATTTTCGATGAAAGATGCAGTCATCATGATATCGTACGCTGATCCAACCGGGTCACTTCTGGGGCGAGTTTCGGAGCGGGTCGAAGCGGACCATCCTGATTAGGAAGTGTAATTGAAAAATCCAAGGATCGTCGTTTCAGGGGCTGAATGGCCTCGTGCGCCCTGGGAGATCTCTCCTTGCATCGCTTTGTCCCTCCTTTTGTCCTCCTTTTGATCGTGTTTCACTGGGGCCGAGGGGCTCAAAGGGAGAGAGGGGAGAGAGAAGGAGTGCAGTTCTGTAGAATCCAGGTATAATAGAATGGAGGAGTCGAGGTAGTGAAGGATGTGAAATTCTCATCGTCGCTCGTTGGCTTGAAACCAGACCTTCTTTTGTGTTGAATGATTCAATCGTTTTCCTCTGCATATTTTACATTATTTTTCTCAATTTAATTGTCCCGAGTTTCCCTCCACAAGTGGATCCCACGTTGACGTTTTCGGGTGATGTTCGCTTGAACCGTTTGCGCTTTTCTTTTATCGCGCTCCCCGCCCGCTTTTTCCCTTAGCAACCATCGCTCCCAAACACCCCCCATCACCACCACCATCGCTTCCCCCCGTCGCATCCAATCGGAACGGGCGGTCTCAAAAGCGCATCGGGTCTACATTCTTTTTCTTTAATTTGGCTCTCTTTGACCCCACTGTTGCGCTGCGCAACTGCCTCCGGCGCAATCGCCCAGCGCTCTCGCGCACAAATCCAGTCGCCACACCAGCGCAACCACCTCTCCATCACTCACATCACATCTCAACTTGACAAAATCTTCTCCCGACTATACACGCTCTTTGCGCATCGATCTATATACCTTTACCAAGATGCTGCTCCCATCCGCCCTTCCATGCGACGTGCGCCGGTCGTCTCGCTTTACCCCCAGCCGTCTTTTTTCGACTCCTCCCTCAGACCGAAGAAACCCAAATGGAAATGGTCTTCTCGGCACATGTCGCGCTCTTCAATCTCTCCTGGGATCACCAGCCCCGACGCCGCGTCGCTCTGCCAAGCCGCAGCGCCTCCAAAGTCCCCTTCCCATGAATCCCCCGCGCCGCTCGCCGAGGACACGCAAAGTGGCTCGGCCAGCGTCGCCGCGCCCAACACCACCTCCACAGTCTATCGCTTCCACACCTCCACCACCTCCAGCCGCGCCTGCGCGCGGCGCGAACAAGCGCCGCCGCTCCAGCTGCGACGACGATGAGAGTGACTCAGACATTAGACGCGGTCGTTTTGCGACACCCAAGCGCCAGCGTCAAGTACCCTACGAACTGCCCCTCGGGCTCGCTCCCACAGACTTTTATTCCCTTCACTCGCCGCCAATCACACAATCACCACCCTCGCCAGGTCGGCGACAGATGGCTCCGCGTGTGCTCGAGCCGAGCGCGCGGATCGATCCCGACGCGGCTCTTCCTTCTATCGAAGAGTCGGACGAGCCCACCTTGAACGGTTCATCTGATGGATGGACCGCCGAAGAAGATCAACACCTCATCGAGCTGGTCCTCGAAAAGTTCCGTCTCTCCCAAAAAGAATGGGACGAGTGTGCGCGCCGTATGGGCCGCACTCACTGCCCGGATGTGGACCGACGATGGCGCACTCTCGTTGGAGAGGGGCGTGTCGGTCTCCATGGGGCACGTCAATAAGCATTTATTCCTTTGTATTATATGACTCTTCTCGATTTCGAATTGTGCTGCAAGAACGCTGTATTATCATTGTTTGTGGATTTATTCTTTTGCTTCTTCGCACAGATCGTTCGTTGTTCGAGTTTCGCATCTGGATGTGGATATTTCTGTCTGCCTGTCTTGCGCTTTCGTGCTTTGATTCGGGTGGTTTCCTGCACATGTTTATCCTGCTTGCGACTGTAGTCGCTGGGCTTGTACTATTAGAATCTGTACTTTATCAAGATACCATTGCATTGATTGATTGTCAAAGAGTGTTCCAGCTTGTAGTGCAATATAGACTGTTTCCGTATATTGGAATTGCCAAGTGATCCAGTGCATCCACCTGATAGACAGCAATCTAGTCTATACGAATACTGGAATATGATTTTGATTCTGCACTGTTCGCTAAATATGGGTTCTCTCATGTATACAAGGATGGGAAATAAGTCCATCGAAGTATAACTCCCTGTCCACTGAGAGTCAATGTCTGATGGAGCGGCGGTGCACCGATTTATGAACCCATCAGTGAAAGTCCATTTATTAGTGCTGTACAATGCACCGCGAGGATTTCATGGACTAAGCGATGGCAAAGAATAAGATGATGTGGATAGTTGACGCAGTGCACATAATGGTATACAACCTGGTATACCAACCGCCAAAGTAAACAAAGACCTCACCACGCAAATAAATCAACAGAAATCAAATAAACAGCAACACCCCAAATCGAACCGCCAACCTCCAAAACATCCAAAATCAGACAAGTGAATAGCATCAAGAAGACACCAGGCCATCACGAAAACACACCCTCACCTTCCAACCTCCACAACTCAAAACTTTGTATGGATGAAAGCGTCAAAAAACAGATCAGTGAAATCTACGGCATTGATTATATCTATGATGAAAAATTAAAAAGATAACCCGCGATTGTATCGCGCCCTCCCGCCCCCTCTTGCACCCCCCGCCAGCACGCTAGAGCCGAGGTCACTCTAGGCACTGATCACCTGGAAACCAAATCAACCGGTGAACTCATAGACCGTTAGGCCACCAAGGCGGGTTGTTGATATTATGGGTAAAAAGTGGGATTTATACCCCTCTACTGTATCCCCAATATGGTCTATTTGACCGTGGATCGTGCCTTGGGTTTACACACTCTGGTTTACATCACGCTGGTTTACTCATGGCGATGACTTTAGATGTCCAGATTTGACTTCTTCAATTATGCAAAGAGTTGAATACTGTGTGCGATGGTAAATCTGTTCAATGGGTGGTGTTATACCAAATGATCAATTTGATATTAGGTATATGGAAACGACTATGCATCAGACCGGCAACGCCATACACCCTGCATGGTGATCATCGAGAAAGGAAACGCGCAAACCAATGTGCAAATCGCAGTTAATGTCGCGATTAAAAGCTAGAGTCATGCTGTTAGCTTTGAAATATGCTGGGTCAGATAAAGACCTACCGGATTTCATAACTCCCCGCACGAGTCATATACCGCACCCACTTGACCGAGCTGTAGTTGCTCTTCTCGAATACCTTGAGATAGCGCACGAGCAGACCAGACGAGGTGAACATCAGGATGCTGAACGATAGACTGAGCGGCGGACGACTCCATGCCTTCTGGTGTGTCATGGAGGTAAGTGTGGCCTCGGCATTCAGGACAAACTCGCTCTGTCCAGAGAACCGGGGGATCTTCCAGACGATATTGTTATGCTCAGGCTCATACCTGGCCCGGCCTTGACTTGTCCGCTCGACGGTCTTGGCCGTGTTGAGCGGAGTCGGGATGCGGACCACCACGTTTGAGGCGAATAACTTCGCGCTGTAGTTGGCCTTGATGGCAACGCTGTACTCAACCTTGGTCGTGCCAATCTCGCGCACAATCGGATGCACCTTGAAGGGGAGGTTCACGTTCTCCGTCGCGCGGTACCGCATCAGCTCAAACTCACCGTCCGGCGGCACGAACGAGATGATCCGGTCAGCATCGAACCGTCCTAGCTTGACGCACTGATGAAATTGACAGTCCTCCAGTGTGACGGAGCCTGCGGCCGCGCGCGTGGCCTTGCTCGCGCCGGAAGTCCCGCCACCTCGGCCGCCATTCCCTCCAGACGATTCGCCAGTATCCAGCAGGAGCCGGTCATTCAGCCCAAACTTGCACTCTGGTGTACCGGTGAGATATGCACGCATCACAATCTGCCCATTCACATCGGCGCGTAGGACGGTGCCAGTCGCTGACATCAGGAGATTCACGTCCTCGATCACGTCCACGAATGCCTCGTTCTTGCGGTACTTGATATCGGAGCGTCGCCATGATAGCGCACCGGTGGCTTGCTGTGTGATACGACTCGAATCGGTAGGTGAGTTGGCAATGGCGGACTTGACACCTTCGGTCGTAATGTACATTTTCAAGGTATCAGTCTCGGTGTTTTGGGGATAACCGAAGTCGAGGATTTCTAAAAAGACGAGCCGTATTAGACCTGAGTCAATTCCATAGGAGGAAAAGGAACGTACCATCAAGTAATTCATAAATCAATACAAAGTTATTCTTCACGGCCTCCTCGTCCAACTTGCCAAAGTAGCTCTTGCCCAGCCCAATGAGCCGGTAGAGGAACTCAAACACCAGCGCGGCATTGGCATTGCTCTTCGTGACAGCGACTAGGTAGATATTTTCATGCTTGACATGGCTGAACGTGGTTGAGCCCAGGGTCAGGATCGGGGAGCGGACCTGCGGGTTGGAGATGACTTGGATGCGGAAGATATCGGCGAGACGCGGGCGACAGTCGCTGCGGAACGCGCGGAAGATGAGGTTCTCGCCTTTTTGATTAAAGATCAAGATCCCCGAGAGCATGGTGAATGAGGTCGAGGGCTCCGTGAAATCGGAGTGAAGGAGCTCGGGGGGAATGTGGGGGACGCGATCGACACCGCCCGAGAGCATCGACGTGGATGGGTTCAGGGGAAATGCATTCTCTAAGTACTGATGATAGATACGGATTGCCCGGTGACTAGATGGGCCCAAATCAGGTATTCCGGTGAATTTCACTCGTATTATGTGCTCGAGATTCGAGATCAAAAGTGCATCTCGGAACTCGGTCTAGGAATTATCAACATCAAACAGAAAACCTCCTAAATTCACAAAGAAAAACCCAGCGGCGGGATGCAAGATGACTGGCCCAAGTCCAAAGAGAACTGCAAATCAAAGCGAGATGCAGGGAAAACAAGAGAGGCGGAAGTGTAGAAAAAACACCGCTGGGAGGGATATCATGCAAAAGCCTGAACCAAATGACAGATTACAAACATATACAGGCAGAAGGTGGAAGGTGAGAAGAAGGTGAGTAGGTAGTAGTATATGCCCGGGACCAGGTCAATTCCCAGGAGCGACGCCCGTGCTGGGCCGGGTATTGGGCATGGAAGGCGCCTCGCTGGGCACGATGCCCACCTTGGGATCGGGTATTTGGATATCAATAGACATGTACGCCGTGCGCCGTAGGCTCCAGATATGCACCCCATCCTTAGAGCCCACGTCACGGTTCCATTTCTCAAGCCAGGACTCCACATGTTGCAGTTGACTCTTGATCCCAGGGGCGTTGAGATCGTCCCAAACCCATCCCGTCAAAAGGCCCATGGCCCCGTCAAACCAATTCCGCAAGCTGTACGGGTCAAACGCCTTGATTAGACTATCGTTGACCATCGTAATCACTCTGCGAAACTCCTGCTCGGAGAGCAATGGATCCAAGATTTCAGGGTACAGGTTGGAGAAGGTCGGGGCCAGATCACCCTTGACCATCCAATCACGTCGGATACGGATCACTCGTGTTGTCAAGTATTCCTGCGAACCAATGGGGACATGTGGGTTCAAGTGAGGATAACATGGGTGCGCGGGGCCCCATGCCAGCTCTTCGGCGATGTCGGCGGGGGGCTGACCAGTATGAGATGGAACGGATGCAATCTGGGATCCAGATCGGAGAGAAGCTTGCGATTGCATGTGGCGGGGCCTTTCTTCATCTCTGCGGCGAGTCCCATCCTCTGTCAGGTGAACTGCCTCTGGTGGACGAAGGTTCTCGACTTCTCTCGCCGCACTGCCAGCGAAGACTGCGGCCATAGTGGTAGGGGATAATTGATCGCTGCGTCTGTGTCGAGGGGGAAGCGCAATACTCGTACGCCGACTGTCCGTTTCTCCTTGGCTACGTTCAACCAGGAGACTGCTTGGAGAAGGGGTCAGACGGCTGCGTCGTTGCTCGGGGACGCTCAGGAGCGGCGACGCGTCTGGTCCGAGTGGGAGACTCTCGTCGGAGGGATATGCAGCTGGAACCGCAATGGGAGTGATTCGAGGGACGTGGTTCACGGGATTGGCGAGGCGGACGGCGGGGGGACGAAGAATGGCAGGGAACGACGACGGACCCGAGAGGGGAACGCACTGTCGCCGCTGTGCACGAGCGAATGACGATGTTGCCTCCACCGGGGCACCACTCGGTCGAAAGGATAAAGTTCGAGGCACGCGAGAATTGTTATCGACTTCCCTCGATCGAGGTGGAAGAGCTTTGAAGGACGCCGTCTTGAGGAGAAGGAGTGAACTTGGGGAAGAGTCGGAGGAAGAGATCGGCGCAGGAGCAAATCTCCTAGGAACATGCAACGAATGACTGCAAAAGAGTGGAAAGAGTCAAGATTAAGATTCTTGAGCTGCAGAAATATGAATGATTTCAAATTGATAAATAGTTTAAACCCGCATCTACCTAGAATACGGGTCGCGCGGCACAGAAGAGGCCAAAATCCTGCGCGGGCCAGACTTAATAGTGTAGGGGCGAGAACTTGGCGATTTGAAAAGTATAACCGATGCACGATAATCATACTGATTGCATGGGATCTCTTGCATCTTTATGCTCTGCACGCCGCATCTCTCCGTTTGTCGTAGTTTCACGCAGATGGATTTATTGGTCTCCCTTGTTTCACCTCACCCGCTTTTTGGGCCAATCCGAGGCCTACAAGACTGTGTCATGCAAATGTCAGCGCTGAGATCGATGAACCCTCATGCAAGGCGACATATTGCATTTCGATCTATCACTAATAGCCTTTGCATCAATCTGGAGATAGTGCGGAGTACATGCCGACAATTGAGACGAAGCGTGGAATAAGTATAATCAATGGATAGTTGACCTCGGCAGGAATAAAATAAGGCCATGGAGGCATATATTATGTACAGAATGCATCCATAAAGCCAGAAACAATATCCGAAACCATAGAAATCAGGGTATCAAATAAATCAAAACTACAACTTCCGATTCGCAGAGGCTTGCATCCTCCGCATCGCCTGTCGATGCAAGTCGGTCATACTGCCTCGCTGCATGCCGTCAGCAATCGCATTACCAATCTGAGTCGACGACGCATCTCGCATCTGCTGCACCGATCCCCAGTGACTCCGCGGCCGGTCAGGACCTGGGGATTTTGGTGGTGGAGAATTAAGAGCAAGAGGGTCTCGTTGCGATAGATCATCTCGCACAGACTGGCGCCATGCTGCCATTCGAGAAGCGGATCTTCCTACTTCTGTGGTTGTGTACTGTGGGGATCGAGCTTGCTCGGAACTCTGTAGACTGGTCTCGGAGGAAGATTGCAAGGTGTGACGCTGGAGCATAGCTCGGCGTTTGGAAAGAGGGATATCGTCTTCATCGCCCTGAGTAGCCTCTTCGTAATCTTCATCCTTCTCGTCGGGGATGGATAAAGGCGATGAGACTATCGGGTCTGGAGTGACCACAGATTGGCGGGATTGATTGCGCCCAGCCCATGGGTCATATCGAGGGGAAGTTGATGACATTCGGTTCCGTACCATGTTTGCACGGACTGCTAGAAGAGATGGAGGCCCGCTCCAACGCGGTGACTCTTTGACTGGGCTGGTCTCTCCAATGGTCAGATGCGGCGTTGAGGGGCTTCGCATCGGAATACCACTATCATCGTGCTCAGTTTGATTGAGAGAAGGCGAGGAGACATTTCGTGAGAAGGTTGGAGACTTGGCTCCTAGAAGACTGTGCATGCTGTGTCTGATCTTCGACCGAGATATCTCTGGAGATGGCGTTGCCGTCGTGCGAGATAATCGGTGACTTTGCTCTATGCTTGACTGGCTTTGCTCCGTTTCCGTGGGACTGTTGACCACTGGAGGTGGCTGCGCATTCAAGGCTGTCTGAAGTAGAGCATCCACGTCGATGGGAGCCGCAGTCTCATTGTTTTTGGCTGGCTCTTCTTCTGGTTCACTCTCGAATTGGAGAGGTTCGAGTTCTGGTCTGTCTGCATCCGCGAGATGCCTTGCCCATTCCTGTGTACGGAATGAGTGAATGATTTTTGAAGTCTGCTCTGGAATGCCCTGAACGGTATTCCTATCCAGCTTCGCCTTCTCCTTCTCATTCTTTATCGCCTGAGACTCAGACGTAGCATTGTTGTCATGCGTAAGCTCTTCATGTTGACGGTGGGATTCTGGGGAGTCTTCAACAATATCATGCTTAGTTTCAGCTGGAGCTTCCTGGGGTAAAGATGCAGCTTTAGAGACTGGCTCTTCGGTCTTTGTATCCACGGGAACTGCTTCAAGGGCCACATTCTGAGAATCTGGCTTGTCCGATTCTGTCGACTCAGGCTTGTTCAAGTTTGCTGGCTCTTCAGGTGTGTCGCGGCTCTGTGTGATTATGATAATCGGCTCCTCACTATCTCCCTTTTCCTGACCGACAGGGGTAGCTTTCTCTGCTGTGGCCGCAGCAAGCTTCGTTTCGTCTTGCTGAATATTTGGTTCAGAGATCTCCACTTCTTTCTCTGGATGACTGGCGTTGTGTTGCAAGGTCGGTGCTGCTTCAGCAATGCCATATTTTGGGTCAGGTCCGGCCAAAGACTTCGAGTCATCCTTGTTATATGTCGGTTGGTCCAGATCAGAGATACTGGTCTGCTGAGAGCTGACACTTTGAAGGTCGTCCACAATGCCAGCTACAGAAGAAGTGGCATCATCATGCACCAAAGCTTCGTGGGACTGTGAGTTCCTTTTGCTGTGTCCACTGCGCCATGATAGCCTGTTTGCAAGTGACATGGCTGATCTCCGTTTCGAGCGCAGTGTGCCAACTTCGGAGCCCACAACGGCTCCATGTTCAGAGTCGTTGTCTTCGCGAACATGGGCTTCAGGCAAGGATTCATTGCGCGAGATGGCATTGGCTGGCGGCTCTGTCTCAGGGTTGTGCTTGTCATCTCCGCAATGAACTTGCTGGGGCTCTTGATATGATGGGTGCTGTCCTTGACGGATTGAATCCGACTCAACTTCATGCACGGCATCGAGAGTTCTCCCGCTATCTGACACGGGAATGGACTGGTCTGGGCTAGCCATATCCTTCATCTCGAACGAATTTTCCTTTTCACGCATGGTTGACCCGTACCCATCGGAGTCTCTCCTCGAGTCATCGGCCACTGCCGTCTCGGTCACGGAGGGCTCTTTGGCGTCATGGCCATTGCCATACACCTGTTCCCAGTCTGCCCGCTCTTTGAGGTTCTTTTCTTCAAGTTGACGACCAATCTCGGCGTCGTCTTGGTCCTTTTGTCTCTGTACCTCTAAGCGTATACTCTCTTCCTTGGCTCTGCGCTCTTTGATCACTCTCCATAACCTCATCTGTGCGATCACACCAAAAACCGAGATAATGATGATGATGGCAATTTCAACACGGATATTGCGGGTAACTGGGTATGTGTCCGTGTTGAGAGGGAACATGTCATCGTTTAATCCTGTATGATAGTCAGCTACCCTGTTACACTAGACTTGATCAATGACGACAGCTGACCCCAGATGTAAAGCCAGAACTCTTTCAAACCTGCCCGGCTGAAGCAGTCGATCCCGAGCACGAGTGTGGTCGCACCGGCAAAAGATGTGCACAGTATGGATCCGTAAGATCGAGTGTAGTGACTAAAGGAGAGACAGTACAGGCCGATAGTAAACGCAATGATGAAACCAATCTTGGATCCTTGTTCGGTGACAAGTCCCCCAGACTTTAGAGTCAAAAGCCACATTGCGATGCAGAATCCACCGAGAAGACAACATAGTCCTTCGGTTATTTCCTGGAAGACCAAAGCCAGGCCACCAAAGACCATTCCCGTGATGAAAACAGCCACCAGATAGCCTCCTTGAACGGCGTTACTGACTGGTGGAGTCATCACATACTCAATGAGTACAGTGACACCTAGAGCGGCGAGCAATGCAGTAGACAGGAATATGTATATCCTGTTTCTCGTCAGCAAGATGTCGTAGAGATGTCTGCAGATGGACACTGACCGTGGCTTCCGGATGCCAATTAGGGCTAGAATTCCGCCCGAGATCAAAAGTATGGCCCCTGCCACACCCATAGCCGGGGTGATGGATGGTTGAATAGGCAGGCCCCCTTGGTAGGTCGATTTCGCTCCATCCTGCTTTGTCTCGCCTGAGGTGGTCGAGTCATCCAGTGAAGGGACTGTTGTTGTCGCAGGTGCTGGCTCGGTTGTACTTGACACAGGGGGGTCCGTCGATGTTGCGGTTTCGGTTGGCAATTGTGTATCTGATGTCGTGGTCCTGGGCTGTTCACTGTCTGCTGTTGCTGTGGCAGCATCTGGTTCATCCTGCCTTTCGACAATAGCGAGAGTGTCAATGTCGCGCCGTCCCAACTCCACTGCCGGTGCTGCTAGTATTCCCCCGCAACATAGGAAAATAAATATGCTCAGAAATCCAATCCACCGCATCTTGAAGAATGTTTTCAGTATCGCGCAACAGATTCTCGACACTCAGAGCTGGATTCTCGCAATCTCGTTTGGTTTTCAGCAATACCAGTCCCGCTTAACATATCCAAACAATGCCGGGACAAATGTTGAACTCAATGAGGCTGATCACCAACTAATTCAAGAGGCTGAAATCAGAATATCACCAGCAGCAGACGCGTTGACAGCCCATTGGGGCAAAAAGGCAAAGATTTCCAAAAAGCCAATCTCCCAGCCGCGGACTTGCCCCCTACATAAGAACCCCGTATGGACTCCAGAAACGGCCCAGATTGTTTGCCACATTTGAGTTTCTAGGGGCAGGGCACCCGACAAGGAATTGGACAATATACGCCCACGCGAAAGCCGGCAACAGACCAGTGAGCTATCCATTTGGACCCACCGGATCGTAAAGCGTCGATCAGGCATGGATCCGCTTCCTGCCGGTGCATAAGGGCCGGTCATCCTGACAAAAAGAGATTAGATTCATTTATCGTTTACCGGGATTCAGGTCAATTGGACCGTTGCCACTCGCTCGGTCGTACGAGATCTTTCATCCCGGACGTATTGGCCAGCCATCAGCCATTGAGTTCAGGGGTATCCGATGGTCAGGCACCGTTAATTACCGGTTCGGCGATTGCAAATGCTTGTTGAGACTGTGACTCCCGAGACCTGAATGTTGATCGACGATGATCCTAGTCGGCGCACGGAAGTCCATGTTTCGTTCTCCGCATTCCTCGATGAGCTGTCATATTGGGGGCCTCGGGATGGTCTTCGAGAGTCAAATTGGAAACAAAAAAAAAGAAAAAGCATAATCACCGTTACTGTCCAACGGATTCGATAGCTCTCGACAGCAAACTTAGATTGTTCGGAATTATCGGAGAGAACCGAACCGCTTAGGGGTTCACAATGGTGGGTCGTCAAACCCGATCTGTCGAGTTGTTGGTCTTGATCGGTGCAGGCGTTGTCTCTCTTTTTTCTTTTTCTTTTGTTTTCAAGTCTTGTCCTGCATGCACCCTGAGTTGGCTCTGGGCCTATCGCCACCCGAAGCGCCCCCACTGTGCCGTTCGTGCATTGTTCCTGGACGGTTGGGCATGAAATTGACTTTTCTGCGCGCCAAGTCTATACTCTTTCAGGGGAAGTCTCCAGGTAAGGAGTCATGACACAGACTTGACGATCTGGGCTCTCAGATAGGATAATGCATTGTTAAGCAGCGGTGACCTCTCCGCCATTTGTTTATGCGTTAGCGGGACGTTTGGACGGGAGTTCGTGCCTGATGGATTGCGGTGGACGTGTCGGTGACAGCCACCAATTATTACCAACGCATGGGCTTGAAAAAAGAAAACCTCACTTATCAATAAGCTCAGGATGGTAATCTTTGAAGGATAGCTACGCAGGGATGATCGCATGATCAGACAGGCTACCTAGGTAATGCCCAGGTGAGGTGTCTGAGTGGAGTGTATTAAAAGAATGTGTTTTCTAAATATATTGATTGAAGGGAATCCTGATATATGCTCATCTTGGTAGGTAGTTCGATTTTTTCCTAGGCATTGAGGTGCCTCGAGGCCGGGGGACTCGACTGACCTACAGCCCTTATATATGTACGCTAGTGAACTTCGGAGAAAAAGTATGGAAAAACTTTTGTCTTTTTTCTTCTAGGTTTTTTTTCCCTTTGTTTCTACATGAAAATCAACACGCCATCCTACAAAATTCTATCAAGTTCATTTATTCCAGTGGAAATAACTAAATTGCTAACACAACTTAGTCTTGTTTCTAAGCTTATTTTCAAGGGTGCAGATTATCACAGTTCGCTGTTTAGATAAAAGCTAACTTCCCGTTGAACTACACTTTTTGCTAATTTTTATATCGATCGAAGTTAAATATGAGGCGTAGAAGGGAAAATAAAAGGTGTTTCAGATGGAGTGTACACAGCTTATGATCAGTACTGCACCTCTCAACCATTCTAACATCGCAACTACTTTCACGCCACTATGACAAAAAAGCCTGCAATTGATGAGTGATCAAGTGAGATAAAAGACTCGACCGAGCATCTGTGCTTCGACTATAAAATGGTTTGCTTCCGTGCGGGGTTTCTGGAACAGCATCACTGGCTTTTGGTATCGCCCGCGAGTGGGATCGGCATTAAATCCGACATCGGGACACCCGAACCACATCAACGATTACCAATCCAGCCTGCTTCCATGTTTGATGGCTCAGTATAAGTAGCGCAATATTCAGCACCGATGGCTTGATGTCTGTTGCCTGCGGTCAATGCTATGCTATATACGTCAGCATGTCGAACATTAAAGTCACCACCCGCCGCGCCTTTCGTCGAACCGACGACTATACTCCTGACACGCCCAAGTTGAAGCTTGTGGAAGAGACTCTACCATTGCCTCTCGCGCCGACCTCGGTCTTGGTCAAGGTACATGCTGTCGCGCTCAACTATCGAGATGCCAATATCGCAAATGGCGGAAACCCGTGGCCAGTTTTACCGAATGGTATCCTGTGCAACGATGCGGCTGGCGAGGTTATAGCCGTGGGTGGCAAGGTGAAGACCTTCGTCATTGGGGACAAGGTTGGTCCAATTATCGACACGGAGTATGTTTCGGGACGCGAAGTGGGACGGTCGTGGCTTGCAGCAGATGAAGACGGTGTGATGGCAGACCATATAGTAATCGACGAGGCCGTACTGTGCAAACTCCCAGACTACCTTAGCTGGATTAGCGCAGCGATGATTCCTTGTGCTGGGGTCACTGCATGGTCAGCATTGAAGGGCATGAGTATCGGACAGACGGTGTTGATCCAAGGTAAATTCTGTGCCCTTGAGATCTAAAGAACACTGAGTACTAAACCAAGTGAAGGGACTGGGGGTGTCAGTATGTTTGCGCTCAAACTCGCCCGTGCCGCAGGCCTGAGAGTTATTCTAAGCTCTTCGAGCGATAAGAAGCTGCAGCAAATGAAAGACAAATTCCCAAGCCCTCCAGTTTCAACAGTCAACTATGCGACGAACCCGGATTGGCATGAAGAGGTTCTCAAGCTTACCGACGGCGTTGGGGTTGATATCGTGATCGAAAATGGAGGAACTGGATCGTTGGTCAAGAGCTTGAGATGTACGCGACGTGGTGGTATTGTCAGTCAGGTCGGGTATCTTGGGAAGCAGAACCCTATGGACCTTGCAGAGCTGGTACCAACTATTATTGACCGTCGAGTCATTCTAAGGTGAGGCCCCCGAGATTTGATATAACGAGGAATCCGCTAATACAAAACGTAGGGGTATCAACGCAGGGTCCAAATATGATACAGAAGATTTCTGTGCTGCTTTATCAGCTTGTGAGACGTCACTTGATGATCTTGTTGACAAAGTTTTCCCCTTTGAACAAGCCGAAGAGGCGGTTCAATATATCTGGGAGGGAAAGCAGATTGGAAAGGTTGTACTGGAAATCTGAATTTTCTACAGCTTTCAATTCAGCTTTCTGACTCCGCATCTTAACTGCTGTCAATGACGATACCGCGCTGGATTACCCACTGGTGCTTTTTTTTTTTTTTTTTTTTTTTTTTTTTTTCAATTGGGCCGTTGTGTTGCTACCTAGTCTCTTCGAATCCACCCGTGTAGTATTTATAGCGATATGTTAAGGATCTTTCATAACATGTAGTCAACTTGCTACTGTCAAAAATATACTTCTAGAATGCTACTTGTATGAAAGACAGTTCAAGTCCCTTTCTTGACGTGATTATTTCTTATAATGAGGCAAAACTTATAAATATTGAACCAGGAAGAGAAGGACGCTATTCTGTCTGTAAACCATGCGAAGTAAGCTACTATGGATAGTAGAAGTGAGAGTATAGAGCAGCGAGATGGCTACATTGTTTGCTTAGTCATATCTATCCACACTCAAATCCCCCACTGCAATTCGCGTGCAAAAGATACTGTCATTACAACTTGAATGTGATCTGTGGTACATAAGCTTGAAATCAAAGTGAATGTAACGAAGCTAGATTCACTGTCACTAGAGCCCCACATAATTCTTAACTTGAAGCTAAATAAAGCTCCGACGGCCGAAGGTCACGTGCCGCTTCCGTCATCCCCACATGCACAGGGGCCGTGTAGTTTCACCTTGTCTTTATCCTCAATTCAATCCTGTTGCATGTGGTGAGATGATGGATAGACTTACAAGAGCCTGGCATCCTTAATCTGACTTTGAAACCCACAGATCTCCCTCGAGCCACTCCGCAACAGGTACCAAATTGCCTGCTATGGATGACCTCAACGGCCTAAGTTGGTCGTCCGACTCCAATGCCCCGGCCAACAAGCCCCCGCCCATGGGATCGGGTTTTATGTTTCCACCTGTGCGCCCTAGCAGAAATTCTGGAAAGTCGACACCCTTGTCCGCAGCATCAAATCGATCCAATTCTCCATCGAAACCCACACCTTCAACCGGAGATAGTTTCGCAAACCTCGTCTCGTTCAACTCCTCTACATCCAACAAAAACCTATCACTATTGGAACAACAGAAACGACTACAGGACGAGAAGGCGAAAAAGGCCGCGGAAAATCAGAACCGATTTGAGGCGCAATATGGTGGCCAGAATTCACAATTCTGGGATAGTCTTGAGCAAGGCCGGACACAAAGCCCTGCCACTCAACCGCAACCCCAATCTATGTCGCCGCCGGCCGATGATGACGATTTGTTAGCCGCTTTTAGCTCTGCAGCGCCTGTAGATGCATCGACGAATTTCCCGATTCCAAGGTCCACATCGTCCCCGCGCATTGACATAAGTTCGCCGCAGGGAGTGTCCGGTGGAGGTATCACGATGCAAGACAATACCGGGGGATTAGATGCGTTTGATGATGATGATCCGTTTGGGCTGAATGAATTAAAGCCCAAAACTGCACCAGCCCCTGCGCCAGCCCCGGCGCCCGCACAAGACGACGACGACTTCTTAGGCTTGCTGGGAAAGCCAGTATCTGAGATTCCTCGCCAGCCATCTCCGAAGCCAGCAGCTTCCCCTATTAGTGACCGGGATACTAGCGATGCGTCTCCCATGCCTTCGAACGATGTGGACCGAGCTATTGCAGAGCTTGTTGATATGGGATTCCCAGCGGACAAATCTCGCCAGGCTTTAAGAAATACCGCATCGGGAACAGATGTGCAGGCTGCAGTGGGCTGGCTTTTGACCCAAGCTCATGAGGAGTCTCGCCAGAGGACGCAAGGGCGATCTGCCTCCAATGGCCCACCAGGGGGCCGGGTGGATTCGAATGAACGTCAGCGTCGTGATGGTCCTTGGATGCGCGATGGAAGGTCACAGACTCCTCGATCGCGCGAGGATAGCCGCGGCCCGGCAAATGGAGAAAAGGATCCGGCGCAGATGGCTTCCCAATTCGGTAACAACTTGTTGAAAACTGCGAATTCATTATGGAAAACCGGGAGTAAGAGATTTCAACAGGCTGTGCATGATCTCAATGTCGAGCATGATCCAAGCCAGCCGAAGTGGATGAGAGATGCGTCTGCTCCACAAGAAGACCCATTACCTCAAGCACGACCTAGCCGGCGCCCAGACGGGGAAGATCCGCTCCAGGCCAAACCCCAAAACTTTACCGATGAGGCAATGCTCTTGGAAACGGGCGAATCTCGTCCTCCTCGCAAACCTGCCCGTCCTTCCCATCCTGCGCCAAGTGATATCGATCGGCGCAGTCAGCCATCGCCCAGTGCCACTCAAGGCATGCCGCAACCTTCTTTTCTTCAACGACCGTCACGACCTAGCTCCCAAGAACCGAAATCTCGTTTGTCACGATTCGCCGCTGAAGAGCAGTCTGCGCAAGCATATGTTAGCCCAGCACGACGTAAGCGGCCACAGGCGCCAGCCCCAGCGGCCGAGCCCAACGTTGATCTCTTTGATTCTCCTGCTCCCTCCTCTCAGCGAAGCAAACCCCCGCCGCCTGCTCAAGTTGCCTCACAACCAAAGCCTTCAGCCTCAATTCCTGTACGACCGAAGGTTCCAACACGCTCCATCCCCCCTGTCTCCTCGGAGGCTCTTCAATCCACTCATCGACACCGCGAGAAGGCGGCGGAGGCGTACAAGCGTGGTGATTACGCAGCCGCACACCAAAGCTTCTCAACCGCCATCGGCATGCTTCCTGATAAGCATCCACTTACAATCATGATCCTCAGTAACCGCGCGATGACAGGGCTGAAGGTCGGTGAGCCGAAGTCTGCAATTGACGATGCTGATACCATTTTGAATGTGATTGGTCCCTCGAAGGGCGAATCAGAAATAATCGAGGTTGGGAATGGTGAGCCGGCCAAACAGATGAGAGACTTTTACGGCAAAGCTCTCATGCGCAAGGCCGAGGCTCTGGAACAGCTTGAGCGATGGGCAGATGCGGCGCAAGCATGGAAGCAAGCCGTGGAGTCGGGACACGGTGGAAGTACCAGCATCCAGGGTCGGAATAGATGCGAGAAGGCAGCTGGAATCAGCAAGCCTCCTTCGAAGCCCGCGGCCCCTGCTAGGAAAAGGCCGGCCCCGGCTCCTCGAAAGGTCTCTGCTATGTCAGAGCTCGCAGGCTCTTCAGGCCCTGGCAAGGACTCGGCGGCAGTCAGCCGATTAAGAGAGGCTAATAAAGCTGCCGAGCGTGCTGATGACGAGAAATTTGCGCTTTCAGAGGCAGTCGATGCCAAGCTGGCAGCATGGAAGGGCGGCAAACAAGACAATTTGCGTGCTCTCTTAGGCAGCCTGGACACTGTCCTCTGGCCGGAGTCTGGCTGGAAGAAAGTCAACTTGTCAGAGCTGGTCTTGCCAAACAAGGTGAAGATCCAATATATGAAGGGGATCGGCAAGGTGCACCCTGACAAGGTATGTCTAGTACCTCTTTCTCTTGAGGGGTTCTCTACTAATTACTGTCTAGATCCCCACCAATGCCACCACTGAACAGCGTATGATTTCTGCTGCTGTATTCGGTACCCTGAACGAGGCGTGGGACAAATTCCGCGTGGAGAACAATCTTTGAGCAGTTCATGTATTGCATTGTCTCTTCCGCTGTTACATAGCAACCCATATTTTTACCCTCTGGTAACATTTAGAACATAGTCTACTACAGCCTGCCAATAAGCATGCATGAGAACATGATGATAGATATCTTTCTTAATTGCCTGATCCATACATGAATCTCTATTGTAGATGGGAAAGCTAACAGCTGCACAACATTTGGTTGTGTTTTGGTCGGAATTATTTTGGTCTGCAAGGGGCTTCTGGTCTAATAGTACATCGTGTAGTATGATTCATTTACAGACGCCATTATGCCTCGGTCTTGGGCGTTGGTTCTTGTGTGTCCTCCACTTCTTGCTCTTTCTTCTGTCTCTCTTTCTCTTCCTGTTTCTCCTTCTCTCGCTGTGCTTGGAACTCTCTCTTCATTTGTTTTCGACTCTTCACACCGGTCTTTCCTGCGTTCTCATCCACTTTATCCGATGGCCACTGCTCGCGACATCTTCGCTCATCTTCCTCGGACCAATCTCGAGGAAGAACGGCGAAGACTAAATAAGATGTATGTTGTTTGATTTCTGACTCTGTGCGGTGCACTAGACGGCCCTGATCATACGCAGGGCCGACGGATTGCGGCGCAGATGGGTCCTTGGTCTTGGTGTTCCCCATCGCAGCGCCATCTTTGTCACCTTCTGAGGTGACCTGGCGTGACTGACGGGCGCGTTGATCGTCGCTTACAAGCTTGTATATGGCATCGTCCACGGAGCTCGGGTGGACGGTGGCCCCGCGCACGCCATCGAGATCAAGTCCGATACGTTCACGCTTCACATTGATCATGCTGTGGTTAACTTCAACCATGGAAATGTTTAACCAAGACAGCTGGCGCATCAGCTTAATCGTGCGCTCTGCCTGCTCAAGACATGGAGAGAAGGTGCATAGGTAAACTGTCGATGATGGATCCAGTGGGGACTCAATCCCAGAGGCGGGCTTGCGAACCAAGTGTTTCAAGGCAAGCCATGGGGCTGGCAAATCCAAAAAGATCGCATTGGCTTTGGGCGACCGGCCGGTTTTAGGATCGCCCAGCAGAAAGCCATCCTCGTAGACATCGCGGTGGTTCACTTCTACCAACCCATCAAGCCCATGTTGCGTGACTTCGTCTCTTATCCGTCCTACTCGCTGTTCATGAAATTCAAAGCTGCATACCTTGCCATGGCGCCGGCGTTTGGTGGTTTGCTCTTCGTAGGGGTATCCATTAAACACGGCACGGACAGCTGCGTGGGTGAACGAGCCACTGCCTGCCCCAGCTTCAATGACAGTGCCTCCAGCTCGCGCGCGCAGCCGATGAAGAATATAGCTGTAGTCTGGGGTATAGACGACCTGGGTGCGATGTGGAAGCGACAAAGTCCAAGCCTCGGGGGTTGGATACATCAAATGAAGAAATCCGCTTTCAGCGGCGACAGGTTGCCTTTGTGCTGGTTTCTCGTCATCGTCTGCGCCGGTGGTGGTGCCGGATGCCTCAAGCTCGTCGGCTTTGCGCTTGGCGGGACCTCGTGCTTGTCGGCCTCGGGAGCCGGTATCGACGACTGATGCCACAATTTGCGAGCCCCATGGTTGGTCTATCATGGTACTGTGAGGGTAGGAACCGAACCGCGTATTGGTGACTTTGCCTTCCTTGTACCCAAGATTCTCATCGTCGTATGCGCGGAGGATCGCTGGCATGGTCTCATCGCGGCGCAGGTGCAGTAGGGCAAGACTGTCAGCTTTGGATGTTGACCCCGGGGTCAGAAAGGGCGACGGCATGGTGGAATACAAGGCAATTGCCGCCTGTAGCTCTGAATTAAAGATTGAAGATCGCGATTCCCGTTTCTCCGCAGAAAAAGATAAATTGCCTATCTGGGAATCTAGGGCTCAGGGCTGCGGACAGACCCGTGCACTGACCAATCACCAATCACCGTCGCGGTCGCGATGAGTCGATCTGGTCTTCAGCGTTGCCCCTCCCTTATGCCCCTCCTTCCTCATTCCTTCATTCGGCCGATCCAGCGGTTCTTCCCTGTGTCTGTGGCTTCAGCGTCTGTTCGATTCATGTCTCGCCAGCAGCCGTCTTGGCAGGAGCCTTCCTCACACCCTGGCGCGCAACTGCCGCCGTTGAAGGTGTGGAACTCTTTGACCAAATCAAAGACACCCTTTATTCCAATCGACCCGGCCGGCAAGAAGGTGACTTGGTACGCCTGTGGTCCAACGGTATACGACGATGCGCATTTGGGTCACGCCCGGAACTATGTGAGCACCGACATTATTAGGCGCATCATGCGCGACTACTTTAAGTTCGATGTCAACTTTGTGATGAATATCACCGATGTAGACGATAAGGTATAAGCTGCTGGCACACCCTGCCGTAATCCACTGGACGAATGCAATGGCTCATACACGGGATAGATCATTCTACGCGCAAGACAACAGCACCTCTTCAACGAATTCGTGGCTGCCAGCCCTGTCATCACCGCCGAGGTGCAAGATACTACCAGAAAGGCGTATTCAGCTTACCTGAAGAAGAATTTATCGTCCTTAAGCCCCGAGCTACCGCCGTCAAAATACCAGGAGGAGGTGGAGAAGGCATACGCCACGGTGCTGAATGGAGGCGCTCTTCCCGGCAACCAGAAAGCCGGCGATGATGAGGCAAAGGTCAAAATGCACATTAAGACCGCCACCTCAGCAGCCAGCGTACTAGCGAAGGCCGAGGCTGGCAGTAACAATGCTGAATCTGCGGCTTTTGCCGAGTCTTTCTACTCAAGTGCGCAGGATGTTTTGCTGCCATACTTGGATGCATTGAAAGGTTCACTCATTGACGCGGACGACCATGGGATTTTCACCAAATTGACCAAGAAGTATGAGGAACGTTTCATGACGGACATGCGAGATTTGAATGTCCTCGACCCGGACGAGCTCACGCGCGTCACGGAATATGGTCAAGAGATTGCCGACTTTGTGGAACGCATTGTGAAAAACAAGTTTGGATATGTCACTCAAGATGGCTCAGTGTACTTTGACATCAACGCTTTTGAGGCCGCGGGCCACCCGTATGCACGGCTCGCACCGTGGAGTCGGTCAGATAACAAACTCGCCGCCGAGGGAGAAGGCTCTCTCGCCAGCAAAACCACAGAAAAGCGTGGACAATCTGATTTTGCTCTTTGGAAGTCTTCCAAGCCCGGAGAACCGAGCTGGTCAAGCTCCTGGGGCAGAGGCCGTCCGGGTTGGCATATTGAGTGCTCGGCTATGGCGTCAGCGCGGTTGGGCAAGCAAATGGACATCCACTCTGGTGGCATTGACCTTGCTTTCCCGCATCACGATAATGAACTCGCGCAGAGTGAAGCGTACTGGGATGAAAATCATAAACACGACCAATGGGTCAACTACTTTTTGCATATGGGCCACCTTTCCATTCAAGGATCAAAAATGTCTAAATCCTTGAAAAACTTCACTACAGTCCGGGAAGCGCTTGAGCGGAAAGACTGGACTCCTCGGAGTTTGCGCATCGTCTTCCTGCTGGGCGGCTGGAAGGATGGTGTTGAGATTACTGATGAACTTGTGAGCACGAGCAGTGCGTGGGAGGACAAAGTCAACAACTTTTTCATCAAAATGAAGGACCCTGCTGTTTTCCAGGGCCCCGAGCCCAGCGTCCAGAGTACATTCAGTGCCGATCTTGCAGCCTCCAAGAATGCAGTGTACGAATATCTTTGTGATTCGTTCAACACAGTCGGCGCCATGCAATCCATCGCGGAGCTCATCACCAAGTACAATAGCGCGGACAAGTCAGCCCTCAGCCCGAAAGATGTCGAGGCTGCCGCTCGCTGGGTCACTTCGATGGTCAACATTTTTGGTCTCAACGGTGCTGCCACCAGTGATGGTGCTGAGATCGGATGGTCCGGGATCGACGTGCCCGAAGAATCCAAACCTTTTCTGTACCCACTCTCTACCTTGCGAGACACCGTTCGACAAGGCGCACGCTCAAAGAATGGTATTTCCTCCAAGGACATCGAGACGGCGCTGCAACAGTCCGCACCCACGGATGTTTCCGAATCCGCCAAGCCTTACGCCGAGGTCTTGTCAAATTTCCGAACAAAACTTTCCTCCTTGGAGTCGTCCGAGTCTTTGGGCAAGGATGTTCTATCCTTGTGTGACCGTGTCCGCGATATTGACCTGTTTGACCTGGGTATCTATCTTGAGGACCGTGAGAATCTCCCCGCTCTTGTTCGACCAGTAACGCAGGAGATGCTCCAAGCTCGCGAGGAGAAAGCCGCCCGGGCCCGTCAAAAGCAACAGGAGAAGCAAGCGAAGGAACAGGAGGCCCTTAAGAAGCTGGAAAAAGGCAAACTGAGCCACCTGGAGATGTTCCGCACCAACGAATACAGCGCGTGGGATGACGAGGGCATGCCTACGCGGGACGCAGCCGGCGAGGAGGTCACAAAAAGCCGTGCAAAGAAGCTGCGCAAAGACTGGGAGCGACAGAAGAAGGCACATGAGACGTGGTTGGCCAGCCAGAAATAGATTGGGGGAAGATGACTTTCCAACACTATTTCTCTTATGGCCACACCGGGTTGGCTTCTACATGCATTGCGGGGCGTTCCGGGTATAAATCCATCTTGGTACAAGACTAAATCATGATAGTCAAAAATCAACTTTATTAGAACTAAAAGTAAACGGACTTGATCATCAATTTGATAATTAAAATCAGTTTCAATGCATAGCAGATGTGATTTACTATAGAAACCCAGGTAAGCCAGAACCTTTCAAGAATGTCTAGGACAATCTCTCCAAGGTTTCTTGACCTTTTTCATCCAGCTGGGGGTACGGTCGTAGATTACACATATCCGTCCAAAATGCTTTAGCAGACTCAAACCCTTCGCCATGCTCGTACAGGCGCTGCTGAAGCATCTTCTTCCATTCGACATCCATATGGGTAAATCTAAACGAAGCCGACACATATTCATACCAAACCGGAAAAAAGGCTGCGTATTCCTAGTCGAGTATACCGACAACTTTTCCATCCTGAACTATAACATTCCCTAGATTGAGATCGCAATGAGTGAGCACGTAAGGCTCACACTTTGGTAAACGCGTCTTTAGATTCTCTAGGACATTCTTGGGGAGATATTGAAGATAAAGTGCTAGAGTAGTCCACAGGTCCTGAATAGAGTGAAATAGCCTACGAGGCTCAAGATCGAAAAATAGTAAGCCCGGATAACAAGCACTTTGATCGATACATTGGATAGTGGGTGACGTGATAGATCGAAGCTGCTTTCGCACTTGAACGACTTGGTCCGCAATATCTATTTTCTGGGATTCTAATAGAGAGGGCCACAGCTCTTCAAGCGTTTGACCATGTATACGCTCGTTCAACACGAAGTATCGTCCGTCACCATCGACCCAGTCACGTAGAACCTTTGGAACAGGGATGTTGAAATTCGCTAGATAGTTCAATGTTTTGACTTCGATCTTTGCCTTTGGACCCTCGTCGGGTCGGTCTTTTAAGATCACATCTGATCCGATGGACCAGACTCCGCGTGTGGATGCACTGTGGAACAGCTTGAGGTGGCTCGTATAATGGCACCGACTTTGTTGGTCAAGAGTCCACCCACATGCGGTACAAGGTTTGTCGAGTGGTTCGGCCATTTTGAATACCGACTCTGGTAAAGAGGGAAGTGAAGCGTAGATTGTTGCGGGAACGATTGAGAGGAGAATGTTCAAAGAAAAGACCCTTGCTCCTTGACCGCTATTCTATTCGTCTTAATACTACTACTATTACCCAGGGGTAAACACCGCTTGCCCTGCCTTTTAATTTGACAACGGTTAACTCGATTTATAACTATAAACTTATCAATATCGAATGACACCGCATTATGTTCTTTAGTTGAACATCTCTAGTTCATAGGAAACAGCCAAGCAGCGACTCATTATACAAGTTACAGAAAATAGTTTCAGGTACCAGGAACAATTTTCTTTATCGATCTTCTAGATTTCCATACTGATTTTTAAGTTATTTTTGCAAATGTCTATCTCATCATGTACACACGTGACCCTACGTCATCCACATTGGAGCCGCAAATTTCTCCATTTTTCACCCTTCAACAAATTACTGGACATGTACAGAGATTTGATGATTTCGATTTAAGCCGAGTAATCATCAATACCTATTGCGTCGTCTGAATCTGGCATTGCATGGACACAACTCGTTCCGCAAGATGATGCCCCCACTGACTGCAAATTTCGATATTGAGGCACTGAGTGGTATTTGTGGGTAGGTCGACTTTTCTTTTTCTTTTCTTTCTATGCTGGTTTCTTGATGTTTTATTTGATTTAATTTATTTCTTTCTTATGGCACATTGACACGGTTATGGTTCTGCATGAACTTGCATGATCGTCGGTCTTGAGTTTTTCAAGTACAACGCTGATCACTCCTAGATCCATCTCGATTGCCTGCTGGGTTGTCGTCTTTTCTCCCCAGATCATTGAGAATTTTCGACGTGGCTCTGCAGATGGCTTGTCCTTGCTTTTCCTGATCATTTGGTTGGCTGGCGATGTCTTCAATATCCTGGGCGCCGTTTTACAGGGCGTTTTGCCAACCATGATTATCCTGGCGGTGTATTACACGCTGGCAGATATTGTCCTATTGGGACAGTGCTTCTACTATCGCGGGTTTAATATTAGAGAAGAACTTTCTTCAACGCCAGAGCCTGCTCTCGTGACGGGCGCACTGGGCGAAGGGAATGATAATGGCCATGCTGCACCAAGCGAGAGGTCATCTTTGCTACCAAAACCGAGCAGTCATGCTCACAGCTACGAGCAAAGAACTGAGTCAAGAGGTAATCAGCCTCGGGATGGTGCACGACCAACGTCGGCATCATCTACATCACAGGGCAGACGCCACTCGATAACTTCTTTTCGTGATATTTTACATTCTTCTGTCGACGGGACTCATCTTTCCCCGGCTACACCTTTTGTTGGATCGGAAACGGCCTCTAATGGAGTTGACACCCAGTCTCGCCGCCGGCATGTCTCCACGATTCAAACCATTTTTTTCAACACCACGGCCATCATCCTAGTCTGCGTCGCAGGCATCCTAGGCTGGTACATGAGTCCAAGATCAAAGAAATCCCCGTCCGAACCCGAACCTCTTACTATGGACCTACTGGGCCAGATCTTTGGGTATCTCTGTGCCGTCTTGTACCTCGGTTCTCGCCTCCCACAGCTACTATTGAACTTCCGGCGCAAGTCCACGGACGGCGTGTCATTGCTTTTCTTTTTATTTGCCTGTATCGGCAACTTGACCTATGTACTCTCCATCCTGGCATATTCACCCGCGTGTCAGGGTTTCATGGCTAGAGCAGACCCGAAGTCATTGTCTCATCGCCACCGTGCAGAGTGTCGTCCTGGAGAGGCATCTTCGTTGTATGGGCGGTATGTGCTGGTGAATCTGTCGTGGTTGATAGGAAGTTTTGGGACGCTGTTGCTGGACATGGCTATTTTTGTGCAGTTTTTCGTTTACCGGGATGGAAAGGGGATGGAAGAGCACAGAGCTTGACTGTTTTCATAGCGAGATTTAATTCTAACACTTTGATGTTTGTCAACAAGAATTTGAACTTTTTAATTATAGTCCAATAGATGGAAATATCTCAATGACACCGTCAGCCAAGTGAGATTTGAAGTGATGACTAGCACTACAACTCTCAAGTTTTCCTTTCATTGCTCAAGCATACGCCAGACACAAGTTAATTCCTTTTTATCTAGACCCCAAGGCAAGTAAGCTATTGGATATCTCGGAATACAAGACCATCAATCCAAATCAGCCAAAAAAGAAACCACCGCCGACGCAAAAGCCCTAGCGTCATCCTGTCTTTCCACCAAATCAGGCCCAACCTGCTCCAAAAACAACGCCAACTTCGACTCCTTCCAGCCCATAACCGGGGCATTCTCTAAACACATTTTCTGCATCCCAAAAGCATCCATCTCATAATGTCCCTGCACCGAAAGCACCCGACCAGGATTGTAAAGACCCTGAATCGGGCAGATAGGGGTACTTCCGATATTGATCCACGGCGCAGGAAGCGAAACCGGCGGCGACTCGCTCAGCGAGACAGTCTCGCCCTTTTCAACCGCCATCACGCGGTCCCCGTGGAACATCTGAATGCGCAGCTGGTCCTTGGGTAAATGGCCCAAGGCTGTTTGGAATCGTTGGACGAAGTCGTTCTCTAGTTGTACGGTGTAGATGCCGACTTCTCTGCCCAGTGGACATTTCTCGACGTATACGTCTCGGACTGGATTGTTTGGGACGCGGATGAGAGCGTGCGCAATGAGCTGGTGACCGAAGCAAGTGCCCATTAGACGAACTTGCGGGTGTTCGTGGTAGACGGTTTTCACGAATTTTTCTAAGACTTGCATCCACGGTGACTCGGGCATTTCGTATACACCGGGGGAACCGCCGGTGATTAAGATGGCGTCGATGGGATTGGCCACGGGGATTTGCTGTTGCGTGGGATGACCGCGCATCAGGTGGAAGTCGGGATAGTGGCCTCCTCGGATATCATATGGAGTGACGGTGATATAGATGGGATTGTCCATTGTCCTGGTCTTGTTCAAATGCGCTGCTGTCTCGCGGAGGATCTCGCGAAAGTGGGCGCTGCAGAGACCGCGTGCTTCATAGAGTCGTCGAGCTGGAATGTCGACGTCGAGGACGGCGATGTGGATGTTTCGAGTCATTCTCTCTGCTCAGTGTTGATAGTGCTTCTTTCTCTTTCCCGGACGGAAAGAAGAACATATCCCGCGAAGCCATGGAAGAAATTTAGGTAAACAATTCGTTCAGAGTTTCTAGTTTCCAGTGATTCTGGAAATCGTGAATAATAAAAACTGTAAAAACCGCGCCCCACGGAAGGAGTTGTGTGACCCTAATTAACTTTGAATAGATCGGGTTTATTAGGTAAACAGGATATCATAGTGGTCAACATCATGAGTCGATTGCAGAGTAAGATCATATGCAATATTCTCAACATTGATCTCGTTCTGACACTGAGTACTGATCGATTGCCCGTGGCAACAGTGACGGATGAGATAAAGTTAGGCTGTGGACATGAAGATCCTACTCTCTGGAAGGCAAGAATCGTCAGGGATCAGGATTCTTAATTTGCCTTGTCTTGCGAGTACATGATGTGATTGTTTACTCCGTAGTTGGAATTCATTCTATACGAGCATAGATCTTTCTTGACCATTGATCAGTTATTGTAACAAGAATACAGATCAATGATAATGATAACTCCCGGTCTTTCCTTGATTCTTTCTACCGTAGGTGCCAGCCTTAACACAGTATTAATAGTGGAGACGGTAATTCTCTAGCAGGATATTGTATAGCCTGATCAAACTCTGCGCCCGGAGGATTTTGATCCTTCCAACATCATTTCATTGAATCCTCATCCACCTAATCTGTAAATGACTTTTCTTGTTTTGATCTGATCATTCCGACAATACTCAACAGCTATCAGATTTGACCACCTGTTCGCGGGGCCAAAATATCGCCGAGCTTGCTTATGGAGGCAGTACACTTCTATCAAATGCGCATTTCTCCTTGATTCGTCGAAGAATACCTCGTCTCCACCAGAAGGATCCCAACTGATCCGACTCGGGCATAATTCTGAAACTCATCCTGTCTATCCGTCCGCCTTGTTTGGGGAAAAATGGTGCATTTTTTGGCCCCCCAGGCAATGCTAGTGAAAGGATCAACCATGTGGTTGTGACGCTAAAATGGCCTTCTTCCCCTTTCATCCGACTGGGAAGAAGTTCAAAATCATGCATTGTCTGTCCTCATAGCGTCTTTGGGTGTGTACGGAGTATAGTTCTGCATCATGACCACCACTGCTCCTCTGCCATTAACGACTCGCTTCGAGCCACCGACACGATGTTTGGACACGACACCCAGTTTGCTGGTCACGATGAGTTCGGGGTCAGGATATCGCTATCATCAAGGCCCGACTGATCCAGCGGGTTGTTTTCCTGAGGGATGGAGTCCGACTGGATACTTCTCGCCGGGTCTATGTCCGCATCAATATACCATTGCGCATCAGAGCGAGGTCAATATTGGAACGCTGACGGAGACGCATGCATTATGTTGTGCTGGGTACGTCGCCAAACTACTCTCTCTCCCACATTTCCAGTCTAACCATGTCGCGATCTGATAGTGGAATGGGATTTAATACCGCTCATGAAGCACTTCCCTGGGAGACTCACGAGCCTTGCGCCTCTTTAATGGATCATACCGCCACACAGGAGAACGGCAATGTCATCAACAGCGTCTACTATAACGGCTACGGCGTGTCCATCCGATGGCAAGCAACCGACACGACGACTCCCACCCAAACACCCGCACCAGAGATGATGTCCGCGCATGCCGAAAGCAGCCACAGCGGCCTCTCTACAGGTGCAAAGGCTGGTATCGGGGCTGGTGCAGCCGTCGGAGGAATCCTCTTGATCCTAGCCGTCCTAGGTGTATTCTGGCTGCGACGAAAACGCCAGAAACCCAGGATAACCGATGATCAAGCCAGTTCAGTCCCGCCGGTCAGAGAGTTCTCACCACAACGCCTGACGCAGCCCGTGAACCAGACCGATCACAGCGACACGACACCAGATAATCACAGTCAAATCACCACGCATAGCCATCCTTTCAGTCCGCCTCAGTCCCATGAAGCAGGATCCCACGATGCGCAGTCCCATTATGAGCAATCCCATGATGCGCAGTCTCATGATGCCCGGAGCGCCGTCTACACGCCTGATTATGCCAGGAGTCCAATGCAACCATCCGAGTACTCGAGAAGTCTAGCGCAAACTCCAGATCAGGCTGGGAGTACCAGGCAATTGTCGGAATATACCCGAAGCACGATAACCCCGGATTATGCCAATTGCTACCCTCGAAATGCGAATTCGCCTGCCGAACTGGATAGTTCCAATTCGCTGCCGCGGTGGATTTAATGTTTACCTTTGGTTTTGTCGATTGTCTCCATGCACTTTGATGATGCCTGCATATAGTGATTTCTATGTATAGCAGTTTGGGTCGAAGCGTGTGCATGGCGATTTGTATAGTTCCTTCAACTTGTTCCGAATATGGAGGTTACAAACTGGCGTTTTCAGATGTTGGGCTCGGCGTTCTCGGGAGCATGGAAGTATCCTGGAGATATCATGAGGATTAATTTACGTCACATTGGAGATCATAAGCATCGAGTCATAAAAGCAAACACCTTTCGCTAGATGCGAAGCAAACATGATTGTCATGAGAAAAGTCAAGGAGCCAGATCATTTCGGGGGATACGCTTCCATCGTCTTACTTCCCACCTCCGACCAATTGGTGCTGAGGGAGGTCCCCTTACTCTCGACATAGCTCTTCATCATGGCACGGCGTGTATCGGGATCTGCTCCGGCATACAGTTTCTTGAAGAACCCATCCACGGCATCGCCGCCAAGTTCCGAGTCATCAGAGTCGTTCCCGTCGTCCTTCTCCTTCTCGTCCTTTGGCTTTTTGGCTGTGAGCGAAGAGGCAACCTTGTCCCAGTCTTTGGCGCCGTGTCGCGACGAAGTCGGGTAAGCAGGACCTGCCGAAACGGGTGCAGCAGGTGCAGCGGGTGCAGCAGGGCGATCGGCGAGTTTCGTTTTATCCCCGGAAGATTCAAGCGCATTCCATTTTTGACCCGGAGTCTGCTTTTGGAGAACAATTTCAATTTTGGTGCCCATCACAGTGACTTTGGAGGCGGTGGTGTCGATGGGCGCATAGAGCGGGTCAAGCGTAAAGTCGAATTCAGATCCAGAGGGAAGAGGGAATTGAAGTGATACCTGGTTATTCGAGTTAGGTTTCGTGCTTCATATGGCCAGAGAAAGGTCATGATACATACCGATTCATCCTTCAATTCAGTCTCTACCTTGTCTTTGGGAACACCCTTGATGTAGAGTGTCACTACAACAGACTCTTGGGATTGGTACCACTCATGGCGGACCGTCTCTGGTGGAGGCGGAGTAGCTAGAGTGACAGGGGCCTTGTTTTCTGCAGATTCATCTTCCTTCGTATTCTCGACAGAGGTAGAAAGGCTGATATCCTGTTGGTTGGACTGTTGCAGCGCGTCGCCCGCTGCATCTGCAGGCTTCCCAGCCTTCAATCTTTCCCACTCAGCCTTGAGTTCCTTTTCAGTCGGAACCTGGGTCCCACTTGGGTACTCTTCAACCGAGACCGAAGCTTTCTCATCACCCTCAGCTAGCTCGCCCAGTCTACGGCGAACCTTGGCCATCCAGATCGGCAGCTCGGCCCCATAGCCATTCTTCTTGCCGGCAGACCCAGACATCGCCGCCTTCACTCCTTCAGTTCTATCCGAGACATTTTCCCCCGCAGTCTTGGCCTCAATCAGCTCGAAGAGGAACTTCGCATTCCCGTACTGCTCCAGCTGGAAAAGCGATACGGCGCGTCGCATCTGAGCTGATAAGATCAGCTCACGCTTACCGCGCTGCTGAGCAAGAGTAAGTGCGATTTCTGCATCGCGGAGGGCAGATCGAGAATGGGGACCGCCGTCCGCGGGCTTGACGCGCGAGTAGGCAGTCGAGCGTTGGATGTAATAGTTTGGAGCGCGAGGTAGCTCTGACAGGGCGCGTGTAAAGTGCTGGATAGCAAGCGGCGCGTTCGACTCTGCGAGGGCTTTTTCGCCCTGTGCAGCAGCGTTCATGACGAATGTAGAATATGTGGATTTGTATCGCAGGCAGAAGAGAGGTGGAGGGAGTTGAATCGGTGTCGGTGTCGTGGAGGAACGATGAGATACCGTGAGAACCGTGGAATTCCCCCTGTTATTTCGTGACCGGTGTACCAATGCAAGGATACGGTCTGCTTGTGAGACAAGACAGAATAAAGTGGAAGAATGAGGCTTGATTCTACAACTTTCCAAGCGGAGCTTCCCCAGTTACGTAATGCGGGGAGCTCCAATTTCAGGAACAGTACGGAGTATGGACAACCAGGGACGAAGATTGGATATTATGAATTATTAAATAAACTGTATATGGCCGAGTGGGGATTTACTGCAATTCGTCGTCGCCGAATCGTTTGCTGTACAAGCCGAGGGCGCGAATAGGCCAGTAGAACTTGTAGTTGGGATAAGAAATCATACTGGAGCAAATTAGCGTGAGTCTTCAAGTATACTTGATGAACATACCAGGACTGGTTGAAGACACCCTCAATAGCCTCCTGCAGCCATTCGCCATTGCGTTGCTGGCGAGACATCAACAATTGCATTCCTCTCTTGATCGGCTCCTTGTCGGGATAGTGGGCTTCCATCAGCGCCAGACAGGCCCAAGCAGTCTGGACCACTTGAGACTTTTCATGCTGAACATAGTAGTGTTTTTCACTGCTGAGATAAGACTCGCCCCAGCCTCCATCTGTCTGTTGCTTGGAGATCAAAAAGTCGCAGCCCCGGCGGGAATTATCGCTGGTTTCGTATGTCTCGCCGATACTGGCCAGACTCTCCAGAGCGAACATGGCAGCGTAAGTAAAGCAAATTCCCCAAGAGCCATACCAGCTCCCATCTTTGCGTTGGGCGCGCTTGATATAGGCTACCGCCTTGTTCTTCACGGCGCGGATTTCATCAGCGCGATAGTCAGGGTAAAATTTGCTGAAGAGAGACAATGCGGTGACAGATGCAGTGGTGCACTCGGGATAGTCATAACCGATCATGATTCCACCAAATACCTCTGCGGCGTTTAGCCACTCGAGCTTTTGCGAGCCACGAGTCGTCTCGTATTCAGTAAAACCCCCAGTGGGGTTCTGCATCAGAAGCAAACAGTCCACACTGTCTTTCAGCCGTTCTACCGAAATCAGTTTCGGGAAATTGTGCATCTCCTGGAGCTGGATGGTGGATCGCAATCCTTCTGCCGTGCAATCGCTGACAGTATAGCCTTGGGTTTTAGTGCTGAACGGCCAAGCTCCCTGGCGATGCTGGCGGTAGCACTTTTCTTGGTCCGGGACATTCTCGCGGATTTGATGGTCTTCGATAAATTCAAGAGCCTTGGTCAGCATGGGTCGCCACTTGGGATCATCGGCGAAGCCAGCAACCACCACTGCTTGGGTGACAAATGTGGTGTCCCACACCTGGACCCCGTTGGTGCCATTTGCCAACATGCCCTCGTTCTTCAACCACATGTAGTCGTGAAGTCGTTCCCGATGCCGGCGCACAGAATAGCTGTCTGGTCCGTCATGAATGAAGCACGCTACCATGTTCAGTGGATTGCTGACGGGGCCCAGCCCCGCATAATCAGTGTTCTCGTCCTCCATCCGGATAAGCTCCCAGGTCCAATCCTCCGCACGCTTCACAACGCTACTAAATCGACAGTAAGGGTTCCAGACTCGAACTATAAGCTCATTGATTGAATTCAATAGCCATGTCTTGGGGTAGTAGTTGTCGGCGTCATGGATGGAGTTCCGGTGAGCCGCGAAATCGATGGAGTCATACGGCTGCGTGTATATTTCTTGGCGGAGCTGCTTGGTCAAGTCATTGAGTGGAATGGACCACTTCTTCGACCAAATGTAGGAAACCGGCAGGAACACTTGACGGATGTGGATCCACCATCGCCAAGGAGCGATGGGAACCCAGTCGGGCAGAAGCCAGATCTCCGGAGGAACAGGATTCACAGCGTCCCATTCCATCACACCCAGAACGCTGAGCCATACTTTAGCCCAGTGGGGACCATAAAGGGCACCTCCGAACTTGTGCAAAAGCCCACGGGCCTTGACCATACGAGGATCGTCCTCGCTAGCCCCGATGAGGCGCAGAGCAACGTAGTTCATGCAGGTACCAAATACAGAGCTATGAGCTTCAATATGCAAGCCCCAGCCACCATCCTCCGGATGTTGACGGGCAAACAGGTAGCGCCTCATCTCCGTCGCATACTCTGGAAGTATGGGAGTGTTGGTCACATACCATGTAATGACGATTCCCGGGAGAAGAAACATGGGGCCTCCATACTCGCAAGCCCAGTTCCCAGGCTCCAGCTGCAATTTAGAGAAAAAAGACAAGCCATTTTCAGCAGCCTGAAGGGGGGTTTTGGGAGAGGGCAGGTCTGGAAGATCCTGTAAAGCATTGTTAGAGTGGGTCGACTCCAGGAATCAGCAATTCTCATACTGTTGGTAGACCAATATGGTATTTGTCGGCAATTGACTGCGGCCAGGCTTTATTTTCCTCGTCGGATTCGAGATACCGCCATGTTTGACGACCTGCCTCATTCACCAATCGCCAGCGGGTGTAGTCTGTCTTAGGGTCGCCATTGGAATCTTGGGTGAGTTGACCCTGGGCTTCTGTCCTCCATGGACCAATGTGCGAAGTCATGATGCACAGCTGAGTTGGAGAAGGAGAGCTATCGATATCGCGGATCAACAATCCTGGGGAAGCTGAGTCAGCATTCTCAAGGCTGCACGGTACAATAAAGCACACGCATCAATTGCATGTGATGTGATTGCCAATAGTGTATGAATAGAGAAATAATTCTTATCCGTCTACGTTGTAGTTGGATTGTACTTTTGGCCTCGAGGAAGCTGTGAAGGAAGTGTGGTTGTCCACTAAGTGTCCTTTACGTTAAGAGATATACTTTTTTTACCGCTTTGCGATATCGTTTCAGGCGATTCAGATCACAGAATACATTTTGAATAGATTTTTGCATACATTTTGGAAACAATTTCAATTTCTTGGTGATCTAAATCTAGCAGACAAGTCATTGACTTTACCCATAGGTTTCGGTTATCTGTTCGTTACTTGGTAGTATAGTCCTATGAGCATGTCTACGGCACTGGACTTTTTCTTCCATGGTAAAGCTATTAATTTTCTCTTGACTATTTCTATCCTTTCTCGAGTTCACAGATTCTAAGCTTCGATCATCTGTACAAGAAAGCCGCTCAAATGCAGCCACGTTTCTTGTGGGTTGTCGTTGAAGTATCCATCCTCATTGATGAAAACCAATGTAGCATTCCTGTTTTGAAATGAATACCTAGGTATTATTCCAAAAAGTCCCTTCTATTATACGAAGACAAATGAAGAGACATATACCATACAACAAAAACCACAAACTCAAGATGAGCAATGCAAGTCCCGTGCACAAGTCAGGTGCATCGGCATCGACAAAACCATCTTTTCTCATTAACACTGAATAACGATGACCCTCAATCCCATCGGGCTCAACGGTGAAGCTTTGGTTCGCCGGTATATCGATGACACTCTTACAGCCTGCCTGCACGAATTGTCCCTTGTGCCCTCAGAAGGATGTCCATCCATCACTCTGCGACGCAGAACGAATGCTGCTGGCGCCATGATCAACCCGATCACGAGAGCTTTGGAGGCAAAAGAGGGAGAAAGTGCGATTCGA
Organism: Penicillium sp. PG113-03A; assembly: GCA_037042135.1. Classification (NCBI taxonomy): domain Eukaryota; kingdom Fungi; phylum Ascomycota; class Eurotiomycetes; order Eurotiales; family Aspergillaceae; genus Penicillium; species Penicillium sp. PG113-03A. The sequence goes on along the minus strand of JAXQJW010000055.1, from coordinate 88,918 downwards.
ATATACAGCTGGCCTGGCAATACGGCATTGGAGGCATGGAAATTTAGTATGGACCTTCACTCTTATCCCAAGGAGTGAGTCCACACTGACCACAGCATGCATGGGTAGCTGTGATCATTCGAGTCCTGAGTATCATCGATCAAGCTTTGCGGACAAGGCAGCGCATCTCAAAGCGGTAAATACACCGCTGCTGTATTTGAGTACTCGCTAAGACACTCACAGGGACATTTACTATATCGATCCAGGGTATTTTCGATCCCAAGTAACCGTGGACAACGTTGTTGATGACCTCGCGCACACGATTGGTGTCGACCGAGCTGCATTGGGTGTCGTGAGTACCGTTATCCTTGTTATCGTAGGCAGATAACGGGGCTCATGCAATTACCAGGACGCCGCAGGGAAAGGCTTGATTGCTGGCTCGTTTCGTCTAAGGCGTGGCTCCGAGGTCATCATGGATGCCCAGACTGGATTTCAAGTATCCATCACCAATGGCTCATTTGAAATTTGCACAAGGATAGCACTGACTCTTCCAGGATGTCCTGGTCCCCCGGATGCAAGAATGTGATGAAGTTGATATCACAGGTGCTCAATGGATACTCATCACTGAGAAAGAGGTATGTTGTTGCACTGCCTCGTAGTCGCAAGGGTGCCGACGCTAAATCAGTACCAGGCTGTCTTCCATCGACTCGTGCAAAATGGCTTCCACAAAAACGCCCTTGCAGGCAATGGCATCCTTATAACTGTACGTTCAGACTTGTCTAGCAACGTACCATGTCACAAATTGACCTCATACCAGGGAAAAGGATACCCTGATCTGTGCACACGAATGCTCTCGCGTCAAATGTTTGAAGCTGCACGCAAAGCCAAAAAGAAGCTCCCATTTTGTATCTTGGTCGACGCAGATCCCGACGGCATGGCGATAATGTCGACGTACAAGTATGGTTCTTTGGCCCATGTGCATGAAAATGCGCGGCTCTGCCTACCTGGTCTGCAATGGCTTGGCCTTCAAATTTCCGACGTGGCGATGGAGAACAATTCTGCTGAAAATGGGAGCCTTCTTCCGCTAACGACGCGAGATCGCAGGAAGATCATCGCCATGCTTCGCAATAGTCCAGTTTGGGCGATTGATGGACCAGAGCCGGAAGGACGACTGGAGTTGCAGCGCATGCTGATGTTGAATGTGAAAGCAGAAACTGAGATATTATATGAGCAGGACGGTGGACTTGAAGCATGGATCAATCGAAATATGTTTCTGGCTTGCGATGCGGCGCATGACTAGAGACGTGAGAAAGGACGAAGCACTACTGGTGCTAAGATAGCAGGTGTATCAAGAAAAACAGCTTATGATCAGAGGAGCGCACACTCCAAGGAACACCAAGAAGACCGGCCAGCTAAAGAAAGTCTCAGACTCAATTTCCTATATTCCAACACATAAACGAAATGTAGAACGAGAAGCCATCGCTGGTCAAGCAATGCAATAAAAATGCAATTCACACACCGGGACGCCAATCATCGCGACATAGCGTACAATCGGAAGCCAGCAACTTGTACGGAGTACCCGATCACAAACCCAATCCCTTGCGCACCTCGTCTCGAACCTTTTGCTCATACTCAGGTCTTCGCTCCCGCCACATCTTGGCCGCCTCGACATTGGCAGGACTCTCGTCATTCGGCTCGGCAAGCATGCTCATAACCGAGATGAGAATCTTCTCCACGCTCTGAATGGGCGACCAGCGCTCCGAGGCATGTTCATAGTGGTTGGGGTCATCACCGGGCGGATGCAAGATTGAGATGCAGACGGTGCCATTGGGATACACTATGAAAAGAATAGTTAGCAAGATTCCACTGGCTTCCGCAAAGGTATGCAGCAACGTGGACATCGTGGAATTGAGAACAAATGACGTACCGTTTGGATGCCACACCCCACCCCCGACGAACTTCATCGTCGGCGGGCTCAGCGGATAATCCTTGGGGAATTTGAGCTCAGCAGCAAAGACCCCGCCCTCGAATGGGGTTCCTTCTGGCCCTTGGATCAGGGCTTCCCAGTAGAACATGTCATCTTCCGATACCGGGCCTGCGGTGATGCCCTCTGGGGGGTTCGTGGAGAGGTTCTTATATTCGTGGAATAGACGCTTCTGGGCGACACTGGAGGCCATATTGGAGGATTGGAGGGTCGAAGGGTTGTATCGGTTCGATCACAGCGTTTGGCAAGGATTGGGTTCTGTGGAGGAAAGTGGGATGGGACAAGTGGCGAATGGCGGGAGGGCGGATTTAAGTGTGGATAGGGGGGATTCCGGAAGAGCCAGTAGGTATATAAAAAAGCTCACGTATATATTGAATTTTCTCACTAAGATGGAGAGTCGGTGCTGAGAAGCGAAGAGTAAGAGAAGTCAAGTTCAAGTTGAGTGATTTGCGGAGAGCGGGACAAAAGGGCACGCGATTGGTAGAACAGCCTCGGTCCACCAATCTATAGAATACATGGAGTCTAGATATTATTTTAAAACCAGTCGAGAAAGTTATCCCCTCCACCTTCACCTGAATCACCAGAAGAGTCGCCGGGTTTCCAGGGGTCACTATCTTCATCCCAGGGATCACTGGTTTCGCCCCAGTGTTCAGGGTTCTGCTCTTGTGCCCACACATCCTCGTAAGGAGCTGGTGGCTGGTCTTGGACTGGAGCAGAGGCACTTTGATCGCCTGACATTCCTCTTTGCATGGCTTCATATCCAGCCATTGCCCCGGCGCCCGTTGCTCCAGCGCTCATTCCCTCAGCGATACCTCCCGCCGTTCCGGCCCTGCCAATGGTGCCTGCTGCAGCTTCACCAACTGCGCCGGCTTCCCCCGCTGCTGCGCCACCTGCAGCAGCTCCTTCTGCAGCACCTCCTTCTGCAGCACCTCCTGCCGCTCCGGCGCCTGCCCCGGGAATCGGAAAGGGGATGAAGCCTATCCCACCAGGACGACTATGCTGACTGAAATAGTCGAAATCGATACTGACTGCCGTAGCTAACATGACGGCACGTTGGTCAAGAGTCATGCCCTTGGTATTGTCCCCTTGTTGAGGGGATGTCGAGCCATTGTGACCTGCAGAGTCCATTCGTAATGCATAAACACCAGTATCTGTGAATATCTCACGAGCAAATCCGGAGAAATCGCGATTTACGGATCCAATCAGTTGATTATCCGCGGAACGAAGCGAGAAATTCAGAGAGAGAAACGCTTCGTCAACCTGGGCAAATTGATTGAATTCAGCGCGGTCTTGCTTGGAAGACGCTACAATTTGCATCTTCTGTCCCTCTGACAGAGTCGACCCATCCACTGGAATTGCTCGTGAGCCCATGTCTACCGCTGGGTTGGGAGATTGGTGGCAGGTGAACAGATTATACTTTCGTCGCAACGGTGCCCATTGCTGCTGTGCTTCGCCAATGACTCGCATTTCGTCAAGTCCGAGTGCTGAAAGCCGCGCATGTGATGTCACTCCACCGTTGGCAAAAGAGCTTGCCTCGAGGTGTTCCTGGAAGACTGAGGAAGAACTGGCGGCGGCATTCAGTGGATCGTAGACTTGTATCCGGGAGTTGATCCAAGCAAAAGGGCGATGAAACTGAAATGATGAGTACGATGAATTTTCGACATGACTTTCTCACAAGATGCTTAGACTCACTCGAAGGACCTCATTCTCATTCCGGTCAAAAACATGGGTCACAAAACTTCGATGCGTCCGAAACGCTTGTCGGGCCAAAGAACTGCCCATGCCTTTTTCCTGCTCTGCAATGTAGCCGACATGGTTCCCTTGCGCATCAGAAATCACATATTTATTTGCTTGCTCAAACCCACTGGTAAAACGACCAGTCAGCCTAGTAAATACCGAAGGATCACCCATCTTACATGAGAAAATTAAGCGTTTCCAATTGCCGTTCAACCACAAGTCCAGAATTTGACAATAGCCGAGTCGCCGGGTGCTTCTCTTTGAGCACGCCGCGCGGGTCTTCCGGGATGTAGACGGGAGCGAGAAGAGTATTTTGCGACGGGTCGTAGTTTGCAGTTGAAGCAACTTGAAGTTCAGATTCGGCAGATTCTTGCGGCTGGGGTGTGTCTGGTGTCTGATTGTTTGGCGGAATAGACTCGTGTCGGGGCACGTTGTTGCGAGGACCGAGACGAGTTCTTGAGCTTCTTCGCAGGGTCGCCAGCGTTCGCCGGGTAGGGACCTGTCGCAGCAACGGCGACCGGAGCCTTACGCTCCACATGATTGATTAGATCGACGATAAAAAAGTGATGATCAAAATCCCAGCTAGAGCGAAACGTGGGTTGAGATCTGGGAGGCGAGTGAGTTGTAATCGAGAAGTTGCAAAGTCCGATGACGAAGTTTGGATGCGGAGATAAGCGGAAATAGCGTGAGTTCTAGTAGATCTCCTAGCACCATCGAATGCTCATTTTAGTCCCATAAACCATGAGTCATTTGTCTGCTATGTTCTAAATACACAGTGATATTCTGAGGACATTATCATCACAAGCTGCACTGAAAGAATACGGATAGTCGTAGCTCTGAACCTCGTCCTTCAACAATACTCTTCATTCGACCATATACATGTTTCCACCTAGACATTCTATGCGGAACATATTTCAAAATTTCAAATGAAAATGATTTATACACGCTGCATGACTATTGCCATACTCCAATTGCTATGCATCACATCCATGGCGCTAGACAGAAGGTTGTACTCCGAGCCTGCGGCGAACAATCCAACACTCGAGAGCCCGAAATGGATGAGTGAATACCGAGAATCATGAGAAATTCAATTGTAAAGCTGACACAGTTCTCTCACAGCACTCCCTTGCGAGCCAATTCGACTTTTCGTGCCGCCTCGCCCTCCTTGAAGCCGCCTTTTGATACACAGATAGCACTCCCTTCTCCAAGTTCAACTTTCTCTTCGACATCAGGGTGGGCACAGGGGCAATGATGCGGGACCGAAACACATGCGAGAGTACCGGGGCAAAGGTAGTTGCTGCAGTGGGCTGTACCAAGAACACATTGTCAGCAAAGGAAGCGACGGGACCTAGAGTCTATGAAATCGAGTGAATATAAACTGACCCTGAGCCCACATGTTCTGATACCGGCTGCTATCACTAGGGACATTCTGAGGGCCCGCGTTGCGCACTGGTTGCTGGTTGCCTCCAAACATGTGCTCGAAGAAGTTGAATTGGGCCTGCGCGACAGAGGCCAGTAGAACCAGAGCCCACAGGGCCTGAACCCAGTATCGTAGCATTTTCGAGAAACAGCCAGGGGCCAAATACCAAAATGCAATGAACGGACACGTTGGACGAGGCCGTGATGAAAGTGTCCTATAACTAGATAAGGCCAGCTTGACCGCCCGCACACGTGACGCCAAGCCGGACCTCCGAGAAAAGTTCCCCTTGAGCTTCAACCTCCGCGTCTCAACTGCACGATCAACGGCCGACAATGTGGCAACCCAGAGTACTGGCGCCCCTACGGGCGCTGGAACGGGCATTTGCCCCGTCGATACGATCAATCCACCAACCTCAATCTCTCCTCCAACGAACTCTCTCCGCATCATTGACCGGCCCGAAAACCACACCATCTCTTTCGCGCTCGCTCCTCCCATTCTCCCAGGTCCGATACGCCTCGCACGCATCCCAAGGAACAGCCAATCGACACTCGCGTGATCCAGCCGGCAAGCGACTCGGTGCAAAGCGCACTGGCGGCGAGTACGTCGTGCCAGGATGCATCATCTTCAAACAACGGGGATCAAAATGGTTTCCCGGCGACAACTGCGCCATGGGCCGAGACCACACAATCTACGCGACGCAAGCCGGGTATGTCCGGTATTACGCGGATCCGGAACGACATCCCGATAGACGGTACATTGGAATTGTTTTCGAGAAGGACGGACAACTCCCGCACCCGCGCAATGCGCCCACTCGGCGTAAGCTGAATATGACCACTATTCCCCGTGCCGAGCCCATTGCTTTCCAGTCGGATCTGGTGGCTTCGATCGATGAGAACGGTACTCGTATCACTGGTGTGGAAGCTGTCAATGCCGAGTCGGGCCCGCAGTTGCGTCCTGGTTATATGTACCGTGAGGCCAACTGGATTATTGGTCGTGCGGCTGAGAAGGCCGGTATCTCCGCTAAGACTTATGACCGTGGGAACCGATGGCTTGCGTGGAGGAAGCGGCAGGCTCGTGCTGAGCGGGCTGCCCAGATGAAGAGTTTGAAGGGCAAGAAGAAGGCTTCTAAAAAGGCCAAATAGGCTATACATGAATCGTGCAACCATCAAAGTTGGTTTTCTGTAGCGATATGCGGGTCTATTGGTGTTTATTTGTATTATAGGAACAATGTTCAACATTCACTTTTATTCATCCGAAAATATTTGTCATTGAAGTAGTCCAAGTAATAGAAATTGTCACCAAATGGCCATTCTCCATTACATTGGCTAGTGGTACCTAGATAAATAATCGAGTCTAATTTACAATCAAAGAAAAATCCATGTGCTACAGTGTAGACCACATAAAGGATTCGCTCACTACAAAACTCAATTATCGAACAGTATAACCTTGGAAAAATGTTCAATCAAATGGTATCAGGAACAAAGCTACATAACATATACATCATTCCTCAAACAGACGACCCAAAATTATACTCTGGCATACAAACTCATTCCCCACAACCCGTGCCGGCACAGACAAGTCACTACTCGGCTGTGGCATACTCAGCACAGTCGACTTCTTCCTTTTTCTACCCTGGCTTCCGAGGGATAGTGAAGACTTTGGTCGAGGTGTCAGCATCGACTTAGCGGACGCTTGGTCGGAATCGTCCACATAGATCAAGTCCCAACAGCAAGGAATGCAAGCTTCAGTTTGAGCATCCAGCAAGGCTCTTGCTGTTTCTAGATCAGGGACACGTTCGACGCGAGCAGCACCCAAGGCAAACGTGAGGAAGATGTACGCCTTTCGTTTTTCTTCTGCCTTGCCTCGGCCTGTGACAATAAGGACGGATTTTCCATCCAGAAGCTTTGGTCTTGTGGCGATGGTGTCCGATAAACGAGCATTGGATGGCGGAGTGGGCTTCATCAGTCGTGACTTTGTGGCCCCATTGAGATACATGGAGTCTCCGGAGGGAAGAAGGTAGATATCCCAGTCAACGACATGTCCTTTAGCGACACAATCTTCAATCCATCGGCCCGAAAGACAAGGCAGATTGAGTGCCAATGCTTGCATGTACTTTTCACGCCGGGAATGCGTATCAGTAATTAAACAGGTGAAGCCAACCTTTTCGACCAACGGGTTCAGTCGCATGTCACCACTAGGGTTCCCATTTGGGATGGATCCTTTCTTAGGTGTGTCGTGAGGAAGTATAGATGCAGGCTCAAATAGTTCGGTGAAGCCTTCTTGTAAAATCAATCCACCATTCTCTTCGATAAGCCTGGTTATGCGATTTTTAGACACCTCGTCCTCCTTGTATGACACGGCAAACACCATATTTGCGAAGATGCCACTGGCGGTCTGGATGCTGCGGGACAAACGAGCACTAGGAGATGCTGGCAAAGAGGCCTCAGAAGGCGTGTGGGACACCTTTTCTTGGGCAGATTCACGTTCGGTTGTAAACATGCGATCCTTGAGCTGATTCCACAAGATCGTGTCAAGATAAATCCGAGCAATGGGTACCTTGATTACATTTTCGCTCCCACTTAGACCACCACTTGGGAGACTTTTGCGCTGCTTGGGTCCCAAAACAACCGTCGTGTATCCATAAATGTCGGTCTGTGGGTAATCTCCCTTTTTGGCAGCACGAACAATGTCTTCTTTCGTAAGCTTGCCCTCGAATCCACGAATTACATGCGTAACTTTCGGAACATTGGGCATATCCACCTTGACTCCATCGCCCACCCGAAACTCGAGTCTCTTCACGGCGCCTTTGATCACATCGACGGGACTGCTGTCCTCAAACTTGATGGAATACTTTGTCTGTGAGAAACCGGGAGGAGTTCCAAGATATGTCCCAGGATAGTAGGCCCGCTTCTGACCCATCCACACTGCGATGACTTGTTTCGGGGCGATGATTTGATTGTCTGATGCGCCATGATGCGGCCTGGGTGTTGTGGGCGGGCTGTTGAATGTGCTACTTTGTGAGGGTAGCATGTCTTCGAAGCCAAAATCAACTTCCGTGAGTTCGGATGAAGGTGCTGGCTGAGAGGCTGATTGAGAAGCTGGCTGGGACCCTGACTGGGAGCCCGACTGAGAATTATGAATAACCACAATCGGCCGGGAAGTGGGCTTAGGGGTTTTGTTTGGTCTTTTCTGTGACAAGGATCGCCGTTCCTCCTCACGAGGTGCCACGGATCTTCTGTATGTCGATCTTGATCTGCGTCGCTGAAATGGCTGCTGAGGCGAGCTTTGAATTTCCCAAATATTCTCCGTCCGCCGAGGTCTGCCGCGTTTGCGAGCTGGGGGTGCAGGAGCAGAAGCAGGAGCAGGAGATTTCACGGGAACCGTCACTGGGGCTGCAACAGGAGATTGGGGTATTGCAGGACTCGGTACTCTTTGGCTAGGTGCAACGGTTTTCGGAGGTTGAGCGCGAGGAGTAGAAGGACCAGCGGTGTCAGATGTATGAATGCTCTGGCCAAAATTCCCTCGCCGCCTCTTTTTAGGTCGAGTCGGAGATCCATCGACAACAGAGTTGAAGTGCTCATCGTCGGCCGTCAGTATATTTATACCCAAATCGTTCCATTTGAAATCAATTTGAGGAGAGCAGTCTGATGCAATCTCGGTCAATGCTCGGCGTTGTCTTCCACTTGGGCTTGACAAAATCTGAGATTGTTGTGATTGAAGGGCCTTGATGGGGGAAGAAAGTGCACGGCCTTGAGACTGTCGCAGTTGGCCCAGACGATGTGAGTTGTCTGCGAAACGCATGGGAGGGAGATCATCATCTTCGTTGATTCCATCATAATCGCCTCCTCCATTAGAGCCACCTTCCCAGTCATTGGACTGGGTACGATTTGGGCTGGTTTCGGGAATTCTAGTCATCTGAGCCATGTCATCAACTTGGACCGGATGATGGAGCGGTGTTTCTGTCACACGCGAGGGCATCGATGATGGCTTGTCCCCGGAACCTGATTGAGACTGCGTCTTATTAGGGAGTGATCCCAGGTTGGCCTGCTCAGAGGGATTGCTGGAATAGAACGGCCCCTTGTCCTTCTCAATATTCTGATCTAGCCCGGGAGCAGGATGCGGTTCTTCCTGCTGTGCATTCATGTTCGATTGTGAGGGTTGCTGCTGCCGTGATGCAGGTGGAGAGGATCGAACAGATCGTCTGACAGGGGAAGTTCCGGCAATATCAATGACGGGATTGGGATCGAGTGCATTATCATGAGATTGCGGGGCTGGTTGTATTCCTTGATGGCTATCCTTGGGAGATGGCCGTGGTGATTGTTGAGAGTCCTTGACAATGACTTGGGAGGAGCGATCGGAATGCTGACCATGGAAGTTACCCGGTTGCTGTTCGTCGGACCTTCCAAAGTGTAACATCATTTCATCCCGGGAATTGCCATGGCCTTCGAATGAAAGTACTTGTGAAAGTCGGTCGTGCGCACTACTAGTCCCAACTATTGGTGCCTCCGGCCCATTGTAATTCTCCTTGTCTTCCTCTGAAGAATGAAGCTCCTGGGACTGGGGCACCTGTGGCACAGCCTCATCTTCCTGTTCAGTTTCTGACTCGCTTCCAGCAGCTTGTCGCATTTCGACATCAGAGTCTTGAGGTTCCTCGGGGGGTTCTCTAGGGGAATCATCCCAATTGTGGTTGGGATGGGAGGGTCCTTCGAATCCCGCATATTGCGCAGCCGGTGGTCCATCAAGTTGTCGCTGGCGCTCGGCTTTTTCCACTTCACTAGACTCCTTGTAGAATTCGTGATCAATCTGGCCACCGGTCTGCAAGTTATCCGCAGATCGAGTCAATCGCTCGCCTAATGATTTGTCTCGCCGGGATTGGGAGTCCTTCATAGAAATGTAGTTGAGATTGGGCTCGGACGACTCGGAGTGGACGGGTAGATGTTGCATCAGCGGCGAGGAGACATTGTTGATAACACGAGGTTGTTGAATTGGGAGGTTCGGCGACGGGCGATCTGACACCAACTCGGGCTGAGCATGCACCAGAGGAGACGATGGGGCTTGAGTTGCCTTGAAAACCTGGCTTAGCCCCATCAGACCACCGGGAGATTCTACCTCACCCGCCAGCGGGTTGCGCGACAGACTAGGCGTCTGATTTGTGGTACCGGGTGTCCGATTCATTTTAACCGCAGTCCCGGGGGTAGTCGTCAAAAAGCGCTGCGACTCGGGGAAGAATTCCGGCTGGAAGGCCATTGGGGAGGACTCGTTTTGGTCGTAGTTACTCTCCTCATCATGGTCTGGGGAGGGAAGCCGGTCTCGGTGCGCAGAGTCGAATCCGGCGAGAAGGTCAATATGTCCGCTATCACCCTCATGCAGCGTCATGAGAGTTGCACCATCTGCTCCTGTCTCCAAAAAATCTCCATTCATTGATTCTCCATTCTGGCGGATGATACTATCGTATACCGATTGCGAGACGGGTTGGGTGTCCCCTGGGGCTTCCGCAGGGTCCATAGCACGCGATTGTGAGCCAGGCACTGGACTGCGTTCGTTTGGGTCGGCGATATTATGCTTGGAGCTTATAGGACGTGATTCATGTTGCCGAGGCACAAAAGAGTGGGAGGGCTGTTGGAGAGTCGACGAGGGGTTCAATGGGGATGCAGTAGATAACTCCGGGCTCGTCAACGAGGCAGCACGATGAGAACGATGGGCAGACTGGTGCTTGGAAAGAATGACCTGCGAAGCGCCGTCGAGGTTTGCTGAACCCGACAAGGATAATTGGGATGGTTCGTGCTCCTGAGGCCGCACGTTAGTCCAATAAGATTCTGGAACGCTGCAGGTTATTACATACTAGTCCCAACGCGACGCGTTGCAACTTGGCGATGTCGAGACTATCCTGTGTTTCCATCTCTTCAATAAGACCTTCACGCGCAACTTCAAGCTTTATTCGTCATAGTTCTTTGCGTGCCTGGTTAGAACCCCTTGCACTACACGTTCACCAGTAGAAGAGCCTGGAAATGGCCGAGTTGAAAAGCGGACGCGAAACGCGTTAGTCACGTGCACTATACGAGTAATATTACTATCTACGGTATAGTGCAGTCTACGTAGGGTACCGACCTAAGGAGGTACATGTGCGAAGATTTTACATGAAAAGAATTGTTCAAAAATGGGTTTCAATGGGTATTCTATAGCATACATATTGAGGTGAGAGGGTATCCGAAGCCCAATCTCGTTAATGTACAGGGAAATTGCGCTCTAATCGCGACTCCGGTTGGGAATCCATCGTCGTAGTAAGAACTCTCGTACTCGGTAGCGACGAAGCACCGCTCCAATATCCTCTGTAGAGGCAGCCGGTGGCGGCACTTCCACGTAGCAGATGACCAAGCTCTTTTTGACTTGAGCCTGGACGCGATTGACACAGTGGAGCCACCACCAACTGCGAGCTTGCTGTTGCTCGGCATGGTCTCGACGCTCTTGGGTCTCTCCCCAGTAAGGATCACTGTACGAGGGGACAATGACCGCGGCAAATTCGGCGTGCGAGAAGACCGGACCCCGGTTGTAAAGGATGTAGTCGGTGCCAAATTTGACGCCGGAGCGTACGACCCAGCCGATAGATCGGAAGTGGTGGTACACGACATATGATATGATGAACGGATCGTCTGGTTTCAATGCGGCAGTGACAGGGCGAGGAGGGTAGTAGGAGTGATGGCATAGAAGCGGCAAGAGAGATGAGGCTGGAATGATGGCGTTGGTCTCGCGGTCAACAACACGCAGAACGCCAAGTCCATATACCAGGAAGAAAGCATCTTCGTTGGAAAGCTGTAGATGCTCCTCATTCTCCAGAACGAGGTCATCGTCCGCTTCGTCGTCAATGGCAGCGAATTCTTGTTCCTGAACGACTGGCGAGAAGCGCACAGATTTGCCGTTGGTGGACTCTGGTGTACGAGCAGGAATGCCGTCCACATTTCGTTGGGAGCGTGACTCCATATATTTGGCTTCCATTGCCCTTTTGACAGAGAATCTTTCCACGGAGATCGCCGTGGTGTCGACGCCTTCCTGGGACGCCGAGTCCGCTGATGTACCGGATTGTCGTGCCGCAGCCTCAATCCTCAGTCGTTCCTCAATGGCCAGCTTCTCAGCCCGGGCTCGTTCTAACTTCAATTCACGCCGCTCCGACCTGCGCTTTCTGGTATTCTCCTCGCTAGTATTACCGCCCAGCAGACCTCTTCTTTTCTTCTCCCGATCCAGCCAGCTAGGCTCACTCCGACTCAGACTACCTTTGCCGAAGAAGCCCATCTCCCACAGGGCCCGGATGGCCCGCTCGTCCGTGACATGGACTGACGAGGTAGCAGAGTCGAAATAGGCAGAGTAGACTTCTTGACGCGGTGGAGATATCAGGAAGGTAAGGTACGAGAGAACAACGCTAATAATCGACAGAGGATTATGAGGAATTACAGGAGGAACGGGATGAACATTGGTGGGAAGAGGGAAACGATGGATGTGTCTGAGGTTGGGCTTAAAAGGACGTTTCCCTTGCCCCGGCGTCAAAGCCTGAGAACGGCCAGCAACCTCCGCCATGATGAAATTACTGAATGAATGGGACCTATGAAGAGCGAGGGTTAGCCAAGTCTTCTCGCACAGTAATTCAGTGATGAATGTTGTGACTGGTGATCTTCTCAGATACCGTTGTAGTCAATTAAAGCATAATCATTGACGAAGGCTAGAAATCAAGGTGCCAATCGCCTAGGCTTGGGTATAGTTTTGATCATCATCGAAGAGGGGAGGAATGACTGGGGAAAAAAAAGCTCGAAAGCTGATATTACTCACCCACAAGGTCTGAATGGCCCGAGTCTAGCAAACGGCCATCAGTGTTAGTCAAGATATGCACTGCAAATCATAGCCTAATGAAAATGTCCTATCATTGAGAACAGAGCCAGAAATTGCTCGAAGTGTTTGATGTGGGAAAAGAAAATGATTCTGCGCCCAAAGCTCCGTTTTAAGCCCCCCGCTGACTCAGCATGTGGTCCGAGCCCGTCGGCGTCAAGAAAAAAAAAATCCTCCAGGCTCACGACACACGACATCTTTAACCAGAACCACCTCCAATTCCGCCAAGTGAGTATTACCATTCATATTGCGCATATCATTCCTGTAACTGAATTTACTGACTTTTTCTCGCTTAGAATGCATCTTATGGTACGTTAATTTCCGGTCGCATCCTCGAACACAACCTTCGCTCGCACACCGGAATCTCGAGTATCCCAGCTAACAGCCTTAAAGTACACCCTTGGCGACGATGGCAAGCGCATCTACACCCTGAAGAAGGTCGTCGACGGCAAGGTGTCCAAGTCTGCGTAAGACCAGTTCCGGTCCTGGATGTCATTTCAGCTGCTAATCGGCAAATAGTCACCCTGCTCGTTTCTCGCCTGATGACAAGTACTCGCGCCACCGTGTGACTCTGAAGAAGCGTTACGGTCTCCTGCTTACCCAGCAGCCTGGTAGGATCTGTCTCTCACGCTTATCAGGTCAAGAACTAATGTGTGGTTCCAGAGCCTTCCCAATAAATGCACCTCAATTTGGAATGGGATATTGACTGGTGGTTCGGCCTAGAGCTTTTGGCGCACGGTGTTATATGTACAGTCTGGTGATTGGATTCGCATTGCTTTGAATACTTGCCGAGTGTTCGGATACCCATGGCTAGAGAATTGCATCGCTAGTATTGGTTACCAATGGACTCGTTCACGCATACACATCTGCATATATTTACTAATAGCGCCTATTTGCAGGGTAATAGAGGTTAAGACATGGATCTTAATATGAACAGGCCCACGATCTATCATGGCAATGACTTTTATATTCCCAAACTCCAGCCCATGTAGTCCATAATGCAAAGTCATTCATAATCGCTCAGCGTTTCCGGGAGTTGACATTTCGGCCAGCACCCACCTTGGGCCGACCGCCATGTTTGTTGCGCTCGCCGGTGAGAATACCGGGCAGATAATCTTCGTCCATGAGGTCTCGCTCCCGGCGCTGTCGCCGTTCTTCTTCGGCTGCGGATCGGACGAATTCCTTCTGATCTTCGGCCAAAATAAGCTCTGTGCCCCAGCCACCCTTTCCACCACCCCCCTTCCACTTTCCATTGGCACTGCCGGCCACAGGCTTAGGAACGCTGTAGCGGTTGCCCCGATTGTTCCACTGCATGTTCTTCTTCAGATGCATGGTGAATTGGCCGTTAGCAGTGGTAGTGCACGAGACTCGAGTGAGCGTGTCCTTTCCACAACGTGGACAGAATTGCTTGTTCATCTCCTTGGTGGTGAAGAAGCAGGCATGGCATCGCTTAATGAAGGTCTTAAGATGCTGAACCCGTTGCAAGGTCGTTGTCGACAAGAGATTGAGATTCATCTGGAGAAGAACATTTTGACACTGGAAGATGAATTAGGACAAAGATTGAAGTTGGTTCAAGTTTCATGAACTTACCGCAAAATCGGTGGTCATCGTTGCGACTTGCATGGTTTTCCCCTCTGATGCTGTAGCTGCAGCACCACCCGCCTCTTCGCGGGCCAGCCGCTTCTTGTAGTTCGTAGGCGTAATCCACTCGCCGCCGTCGGAGTCGGCAGCATCATCTTCGTCCTCGCCTTCATCCTGGGCATCATCAGGAGAATTTCCTTCGGTCACGGGCTCAGCTGCGCTCTCAGTCGCTGGCGCATTTTCTTCCGCTGCAGTGGTATCCCCATTCTTGGATTTCTCCTCATTATCAGTGACGGTAGCATCCTTCACTCCTTCCGTAATAGCATCCACGCCGGTCGACTCGGTCTCTTTCTTTTCTTCCTCTTTCACCGGTGGCTTCCCATTCACGCGCTTCTGACCAGGGACGCTCCGCAATCGCCAGTCGCCTCCATTCCGCTCACACTCAATCTCATAGGCCAGCGCCAGCACCTCGATATCAGTTCGACTGAGCACCGAACGGTCACCGGTCTTGCGGGCGAATTCGCTTATCACATTGAAACTATTGGGTGTGGGCGATCGCTGCTTCAAGAATGGGAGGTAGAGGGTTTCGACACGCGCACGAGCGTCCGGGTCGCGGATCTCACCTACCACCGAGGGAACGGTGATGATCTCTTCGCACTGAGCGAGTAGAGTAGAAAGCGGCGGGGTATTTTTGAGGATAGGGCCAGCGTCCAGCACGATGGTGTGGACGGGCTTTGGTGGCGATGACACAGTATCAGCCATATTTATCTGGCAAATGAATGCCAATTTCAGGACTGAAGAAGCCGTATTATTGCCAAGTTGGAAGAGGACCTGTTGGACTGTGGAATGGAAATTTCTCTAGAAGTTGGTCTGTGCGTGCTTATCGGCTTATCTTATCGGGCGCGATGGAGAAGCGATATGCAGAGGTTCATCGATTAGTACCATTTAGTATAATCTGGTTTTGTAATATATCTGTATTTCATGTCTAGAAAATATTGCATGATAAAGAAAGTGTAAATAATAGGGAAGTCTATGTTTATTTGGATGTAAACGGCACCCCAAACTCTCCCAGTTGTGTGTTGCCCTCTTGAGCGAAGGATTTCAATTCATCGTCGGTTGTGAGACGATAGAGGATACAGCCTGGAGTATTTTGTTAAAGAATCCAAGTTTTTCGACTAAGATAAACGAACCATATTTCTCCTCGCGCGCTTGCCGCCACTGCGCAACCTGGGCAGCCAGGTCGGCCTTGGAAAGCGCATTCCCAAAGGCCTGACGAGTGTCTTCGAGATCATTGAGATTCTCAGCATCAGCCAGCATTTCCGCTGTCGAGCTATATTGTTCACGCCAGGCCTTATCAATCAACGTATTTAAGCCATTGTGGCCAGTCTGGATTTGCGATACGTCGTGGCTATAGAGCCCGACGCCCGTTTCCAGCTCGTAGATCAAAGAGCCCACATCCGCCCGATCTGTTCTGACATTGGTAAAACCAGAAGGTTCGTCTTCCCCCGCTGGAACAATGAAGCTGGCGCTGAAATCGCCAATCAGAGCATGGCCCTGTTGGTCGAAGAAGATACTGTCCTTGCGCAGATCTGAGTGAACAATGTCCAGGGTATGCATGTGATGCATCGCCCGGATAATATCTCGATACCAATGAATGCGATCTGCCTGGGTGGCCGCGGCTATGAAATCGGCAACCTGTTGGTACCGACGAAGGTAAATGCCCTCGCGATGATTGATATCGATAGCCTCGATAATATTGGGGTGTGGGCTTGTCTCCAACACTCGATATATTCCCCGTTCTCGCTCCAGCACGTTGTGGTGGTAGACCGTTTCGCGGGCATAGTTCTCTCGCGTTCGGGGACTGGCGCCTTCTTTGAGCTGCTCGAATATCCGTCGTGCCTTGAGAACGATATTTTCATCGATGCCGTAGACTTCGCACGTTGCTCCGTCCCCGACTTGAGTCAGTTCTTTCTGTTCCTGGACCCCTACATAGTCGGCGGGGTCCAGCTCCAGGCCGAGCGCACGGAGCGGATCGGCGTCAGGCATGGAGCTGGTGGTATCGACGTTCGAGGGCAAAATCGGAGGGATCTGCGGGTGATTTCAAGAACCATTGCAAGAAAAAAGTACAGTGTCCACGGGTGCAGCAAGATTTATTTAACGTGGGATGTTCGCCAGTTCGCCCGCAACCAACCCCTCTCATCCTGAGTCTTGAATTCTGACCTGTGATTGGCCATGCGTGGGGGAGGGGCTCTGTGGCCTGCCAAACTAGGAATTCAATGGGCTCATCTATTTATATCTCGTATCATGGTGGGCGCCCTGTCTCGATCAGAATGGATCCATGGGTCTTGCCTTGAGCCGAGGGACTGATGCGATAGGGCAGGGGAATTGAATCCGCTTGCCCACTTGTCGATTCTATCTGGACTTGTTTCAGAATATGTATACTTCGCTTACCTGCTTTATAATGTGCACAGAAAAGACAGTAAATTGAGAAATCCACTACCTAGGTAATGAACTGAATATCTATGGTGCTCATCTAGGAGAAACCTCCTAATAGTCTATGTCTTGGTGGGCTGGATATGCCACTCGTCAGAACCACTGCCGTCTCGATGCACAACAGTATAGCATGAAACATATTGGGCAAAGTGCAGACAAAAGTCGAGTTTTAGTCCCACTGAAGAAAACTTATTAAATATAATACACGCTAGCACCTCGCTAGCACCTCTTGTCGACACCGAGGACTCGTGGGGCTAGGCTGAGACAAGGGATTCCGTAGATCCACTTCATTCTCCAAGCATTCACCCAAGCAGCTGAGTTCTTGATCAACCCCGAAGTTTGAGAAAAGGATGATTCATCAGCTCTTGAGCTGATTTCCTTTCCTCTGGGAGCCATGTGAGCATCTGTCGAACAAAAGACAAGAATGCATCTCGATCTTTGCCTTCGAGGAATGGCGTTGAGTCCTCTAAACTTCTGGACGGGATCAGTTCCTTATGAGAGAATTCGCCTGTAATAATCAGTATATCAAGTAATGATGTACGGGGCAACCGTCAACCTACCTTCGGCAAAGAACGGTCCATTGAAAAACTCTTCGGCGTTATTACAGAGTTGGCCCATGCCATTCGTGACAGACAGGGGCCAATGATGTTCTAACATGGCTTTTGACTTTGCGAGTAAGGCCTTCGGAGGCGGACCGAGTAAGGCAATCATTTCCGCCAAATGTGACTTTGCATCATATTGCCCGTTGGTATACACCTGCTGGAACAACTCCTGGCTCCCAAGGATATTCCACAGCTTGGTAAATGAGGTCATTAGCACCACAGCAAAGCAAGGGATTGTGTTTAAAAGAAAGCGAGTCTAACAACCATTGTGTTGTACTTCACCTCCAAAAATGTCACAGGGGTCTTACCATCACACCAAAGTTCCAAATATCTGCCTTGAAATCCCAGCCGCAGCCAAGGATCACCTCTGGAGCGCGATAATGGTCCGGTTGGATCGGATAAATACCAACTTGCTCTCCTACCATTCCATCTCGAGTCAACGGCTGGTCCAATCTTGTCGCGAGCCCGAAATCGACTATTTTCGGTAATATTTTCTTGAATTCCCGCACGTCCAGAGCACCGAAATCATTGTGGCAGCGGTAGATAGTCCGACCACTTTCGCCATCAAACTTGCATTGCATCGGTTGTTGTCGTTGAATAAACTCAGTAAGAATGTTTTCGTTTTCGAAGCTCATGAGGATATTTCCTAGCTTGAGATCTAACAGAGTGTTAGGCCTTGTTCCAGTAAGAGACAGGAAATAACTACCAGTACTCACCGGCATGAACGACTTTGCATTCAGAATGCAGGTAGTCAAGGCCAACAAGCAGAAAATAGATGTATGCTTTCGCAATAGGCAACGGGAGCTTGCGATCAACAAATCGTCTCTGCAAAATCCATAGCGGCTCTCTCATCGGCTGGTATACAAGACACACGTGTGTTCCTTGCGGACCAGCTACTTCGAAATGGTCCAGACATGTTCGTATGATTGCACGGCCGCGATGATCTGAATTTTGGTGCGCGATATGGTTTTCAATCTCCTTCTCATGGCAAGCATCATCGGCATTGTTACTATTAATTATTTTCAAGGCCACTGTTTCCTCAGATTGCCATTTGAATCTTCAATTTGAGAATTTATGTCAGTCTTTTGATAGCAATTGAGGAAAGTATGCTGTTTAAATGTGGGCAAGTACCTTGAAATATCTCGGGCAAGCCACACGGTTGATTGTGATCCCCAGCCGATCTTGACCAGTAATTGAAATTTCTCGGCCAGTACTTCTCCTGGTTTTGCTGGATAGAAATTTGCTGAGTTGTAGCCAGGACAGATTTCTTCGTCAACCGGTTCATGTGGTGGAATGGGAGACCCTGAATTAGATGGTAGCCGCCAGAGCGACTTTTTGGCAAAAGTGAATATGGTACGTCTCGATGTCAAGGTCAGCCGCTGGAGGGGTAACATTGTATGAAGACATTCAAGTGCTCTGCAGATTGCAAGAATCAGTGAAAGGATCAACCCTCCATACTTGACAGGGGCTGGTTGAACATGACTAAACGCCAAGCGGTCACAGCCTTCACGACCAGAGCCTCATTCGTCTACATGAACTATATTGATCAATTCTGCCTTTGGGTAATAGCTCCGGCGAGCACAAGAGTCCAATCCAGGAAGCCTTTTTGAATGGTTTCAGAGAGTGGCAAGCCCCCTCTCATGATGGTCAGTATTCTCTGCACGGCATGATTACCCCTTCTACAGCCCACTCTTCTTAGTCGTTTTCATGTCCAATAATACTTCACCCAGGCATACCAATTTCATCAAGATTCATCCAGATCACACATACTATAAGCACAATTTCATTTTGAAAAGCCACTGCCCCTACGTTCGCTAGACAACTCACGGAGCCACAAGCCAGCAGCAGGCCAGAATTTCCGCTGCTTTGGTGAATTCGATTTTCACATCCCAGCTTCTCTGTTAATCGTCTTCTAGGAGATATCGCTCCATCTGTATAATCATCTGACTCAAATAAGACCGGGATGGTTTTATTAATTGCCGTGGGTGACAATGTACCTTCAAGTCAATAACAAAACCCCAATTCTGACTCAACCTTCACCTCCGCCTACATTGCATGATGCTCTTGTGACCATAACATCACAGTCGCCACTTGAGATCTCCTCGAGCTGTCATCGATTTACCACGCATACAAGTAGCGGTCAAACCACGTGGAAACAATCTCAGCGAACCGTTCCAGGACCATACATGCAGCTATCCTTGACTCTATTCAAAAGCCGACGGTGTCACCTATCCGACTCATGCGGAGAGATGCAAACGCAACGTTTGAGTCGGTGTGAAAAGCGGCAAAGTGAAATTGCTTCGAGTTTCTGGCTGATTTCTGCATGGTATTGCAAATGTAGCCAGTGCTAGTCACAGCGCCTATTCATACTGAGGTCGAAAGGGTCTTGAGTCCTGCTAACAGTGTAGGTTAGTAGTTGAGACTATTAAATCGAACCTTAAATCTAGTATCATAGAACTGAGCGTTTCTTTGTGTGGACGATCGTTGAGAAGTTTGTGTTGAGTTTGAATTTGGGCGACTCGATCGAGTCTGTCTCCACGCGTTTGAACGCGCATGTAAATTGCCGCACACAGAGAGTTACACGGCCGAATACGCAACCATGGACCATGAAAGTGAGAGAATCTCAAATCATTTTATGAGTGGACAAAAGGGGTTCAGGTGGATGTGGCAGTTGATAGTTGAGAAGTGTGGCTGGATGTGACATGTCAACTATGTGTTGAATCCACTTGGCGGGAATTCTCGGACAGAAAGCAAAATGATGGTTGCTTTTCGGTTATTCTTTTCCATTGTAAGTGCTGTGTGACTTGAGATTAAGATTGATTTTTCTGTGAATTTTAGGATCTGAACTTGGTAGCCAAGTGGATGTTCTTGGTCGGACCTGCTTTACAATAGACCTCGACTGTCCTTTGATCTATCAACCGTGAACAAGCTTCCATCTAGATTTGTCAAGAGAATTTCACAGAAGCAGTGTGAGGTCATCTCGCGAGTCGAGAACAATCCTCGCTTCGTTCGTGTGGACCTCCAACATATATCCAACAGCTCAATAGTATCTCCACCACATTAGTATCCGGGGATTTTCCTATGTCAAATAACGAATTTAGCCACCCTTGCTGGCAACAATCTATGTATGCAATGAATTTGACCACGCTTTGGAAAGGAGAATGCTTCTGGACCATCTGTCGGAAATTTCTTCTTGCGTTGTATCAACTCACCATGACCATCAAAGCTTGCTAAGCGCAGCGCCTACTCCACTTACCCACCAGGTACGAGGGGAAATCGAGGTGGACACGCTAAATTGCTGATCATCCGATCTTTGTATACGGGTGATCGACGAGAGCCTTTGATCAATCGGAACATGTTCCTTAAATCTCAAGCCTGTCTAGTGCCCGCTGTCTGTTCCGTCCCAAGGTGCATTTGCATCATGTACTCTCCCTTCGAATGCTAGCTCATATGAGCCTATAGCATGGACGGAACCCAGGATCTATCCTGATGTAATTGCTTTTGCCGCCCATGCAGTGTTGAGCGACCAATAGATGCGATGTTCGTATTCCCACCACGCGTTGGTGATGCCATGATGATCTCCCTTTCTGACATATATCACTGGCAGTGATGGCTGGCTGATCTAAAGGAATATCCTGGCTAGATCGTTCCTTTCGGGAGGAGCCGCCATGCGCGCTTGACCATGCTTCTGTGGTGCTACCTTGGCCATCGAATCAAATAGCTTTCAAAGGTTCTCGGGATGAGTACCTATTGCGTCCGGTATTTTCAGCTCTACTCAAGAATCCACAGAAAGAGTTGATTCCATGACCTTGCGAGTTCAGTCTACAATGCATGGACAAAGGAACTGATCAGGGCAACTGCCAATTCCATGTGAGATCACCTTGATCGTCACCCTCGTAGATTAATGATGCCAAGAAGGAAGAAAGGGAGAAACTCTGTTTGGAAACCCCAGAAACGAAACTGAGTTCCGAACCCCGGAAAGTCTAAATGATACCCTGACTTTAAGTATGGCCAGTGCAGCATTCTAGGAGGACAACGACTCATTGAGCCAACCAAAAGAGAACATCAAAAGTGTGATGTTCATAATCTGACACATGTATCGAGTTTGCCGGGATGATTTTCCCTCCCCATTTGTCCGACGTAGCCCCTTACGCAGCATAATGCAGGTCACCTTGTTTCCTCCTGTCTTGCAGCTGTCGGCCCGCTAACCCGGCGAGGGAGACATGATGCAGGGAGATCGACTTTAGTGCTCTCTCACCTGGGGTGACCGGGCTAGCGGATTTCTGCTTCAACCGTTCCTGAGTCCCTGTATCCAGTTAAGTTGTTTATGGGCCTAAGCCTCCCAGTCTTGTCACATTCGTTTCTCGGACGTGGCTGCGCTATAATAAGTTAATCCTCTGGACGTCTCCCTTTTTTTCTACGTGGATCTGAGGACACTAGTTGTTCTTATCGTTCGTTCGGTCCCCTAGATTGTCCTGTCTCGCTCGTCATACCAGTCATCCTTGGCTCTCACGGCTGCTTCGATCGGTGAACACTCTTACAGGTCGCTTGTTATCCATTTGGGGGTCCCTGATCTTGGCTTATTCCTGCTTGATCTTGGGATACTGCACCTGTCACTAGGGACCGTGCTGCTAGTCCGGTGTCGGTCCAAAATGAATCTACTTCAGCTACGCGATGGTATTCTGAAGCGAGACAATGGTGACTATCTATCGGATAGAGGTGCCCAGGGCCTGACAGTCAGTATTGTCTTTACAATCCTGGCTAGCATCTTCGTGGCTGCTCGCTTGTATACGCGAATCAAATTGATGAGACGGGTGGAATCGAACGATTGGATGGTCATCATTGCACTTGTAAGTGGTGATATCCTCGCACCGAACAGAACTAACAAATCAAAGATCAACTCGTATGTGTTTATGGGCCTGGATATTGTCGAAGCTACCAGTGGAATGGGCATGCATGGTAAAGACATTCCACCCCACATCCTCGAAAGACAGATGAAGGTAAGTCAATATCCATGATTGAGAAGCATGAATCCTCAGCTAAATCAATTTCAGGCATTCTGGCTCACAATCCCTTTCTACAATGCCGCCGTTCTCTGTGCCAAAGCCTCGATTCTCCTCCAGTACTTTCGCGTGTTTCCCACTCATCGGATGCGAGTTGTCTGCTGGATCATGATTACAGTCCTGGCCGTCTATGGTACCTGGGCTGTGATCAGTGCGTTCCTCAATTGCGTGCCCGTTGCTAAATTTTGGGATCCTACCATTCCTGGTTTCTGTCTGAGCAAGCCTGGTCTCTGGTTCTCCAATGCTAGCATGCACATCACGACTGATATTGTCATTCTTCTTATTCCCGTTCCGGCCTTGATTGCTATCGACATTCCGACTCGACAGAAAGTTGCACTGATGATTATGTTTGCTCTGGGTGGCTTGTAAGTTGGTCTTGCTGCGTGAAAGCTACGGTCGTAAGTACTAATTATTGGTTTAGTGTCTGCGTGACTAGTATCATTCGACTGGTCAGTCTGAAAAGAATTTCCGACTCGAGTGATCCAACCTGTAAGTGCCATGTTCTATACTTCTTGACACTATCTAATACATCGACAGACGACAATGTCGGCGCAGCATCTTGGTCCGCCATCGAATGCAACACAGGCATCATCTGCGCCTGCCTGCCAACCCTCAAGCCACTCCTTTCTCAATTCTTCCCCAACCTCCTATCTACATTTAGTCACAACGGATATAGCAGCACCAACCGATCTAACCAACGAACCGGTCAATGGCTCGACGAGGCCACCCTCGGTGCACCAGGCGAAGACCCGGAATACGGCGCAGGCGACCCCGAGCGAGTGTTAGCTCTCGTCCCGGGCGGCAACTTCAAGAACGCAAAGAAGCACCGGTCTCAGGATGAGAAGGATCTCATGGAAGAGAATTCGATCACTGAGGTCACTTTGCATCACCATCAGCATTCGCCGTCCGAGTCGTCGTCTCCGTCTCGCAATTAATACCCCTACCGTGCCAAGTCTAGTCGAATGATTGTCACGATCTCCATCTTTATGGGTGTTCGGGAGTACCATTGAACAGTCTGGCAGATATTGTTGTATTTCCGTCAGCGTTGTTCCTTTCAGCCTGGCGATGATCTGCCTACAAGTATACTTTCTTTATTTTTCCTTTTCTTGTGAAATTCTCTTTCTTTCTTCGCATCTTATATTCTTCTACCCTTCAGATCAAATATTGAGATGGATATATTTGAGGTTGGCTATAATGGGCAGCAGAGGAGATTGGCAATCGCTCGGAGATTCTTGCTAGTCTAGCCAGTACTATGGAAATATCAACCCGCCCAATGGGTCTTTGCAGAACAAATTCATGCGCAAAGCGCTTTATGTTTAAAAGTCGGTAAACTCCTTGTCAATGTCCTCGAAATGGTCGAACACGCCCTTGAATAGCTTGACACCAAGACCGGGATCCAGACTTCCCGTCGTCGCGCGGATACTGTGCATGCTGAGTTGGGGGATTCCACAATCAATGGCTCTCATTCCAATGCGCGCGCTGGTCATGGGTCCAATGGTCCCGCCGCTGCGAGAGTCGTTTCGAATTTGGAATACTTGCAGGGTTGAGTCACTGCGCGAGGCAATTCGCTTGAGAATACCGTGGCTGACGCTGTCCGTGGTCATGTGGCCATTGGAGTCGGTAGAGACGGCAACACCGACGTTGAGACGCGGGGAGTGGTTCTCCAAATATACGTTCAAGAAGTTCGGGTTGACAGCGTGGATGACATCCGACGAAACCAAGAAACTATTTGCGACCGTCTGGGAGAGAAGGTTGGGTCCATAGTTCTCATTGGCAAAAGCCTCGGTGATGCGCTCGATGACGCTGCTCATGAAATTTGATCGAGCTCCTTGGCGCAATAGACTGCCAATCTCCTCGTCATCAAACATGCCAACCATTTTGACAATGCCCGGTGATGTGTTGTCCGAAGAAGCTAGTAGCGCCTCCTGAGCGGCGTAGCAACAAAGCTTGTCATCGATGCGACCAGCGAAGATCAGATCTTTCTCGAGTCCTCCAAGCTGGGCAGCCTGCGTGTCAAAGAGCTCTAGCTCCCAGTCAAGGATCGTGCTAAAGTCCGTCACGCCAAGTTCCTTGGAGATAATCTTGACCAATTTCTCGGGCTGGGTCGCGGCGAAAGTGCCCACAGGGATATCAGACACCCTCTCTGTGGATTTCTCGAACAGATCGGAGTTATCGATACCAACGATTGGAACCATCTGAGTCTCTTGGTTGAACGGCCCATTCGCAGGAGATCCAAAATGAGGGGCCAGGGTGGGAATACGTGCGATCGGCCAGTCCAGCTTGACGAGCTTCTTCTCGACCTTTCCAGTCTGCGGATTGCGGACCAAGACACGGCCTCCAATGCCAAGATCACGATCCCACCAGGTTGGACCTAGACCACCGGCGTACGGGGCCACGCCGAGCTGTTCGAAACCGGCCTTGTTCGGGACCTTCGACACAGGCTTCAACTTGGCCGTCAGGGCATCTACATGCCCCGCCACGATGGCCAACCCATTGCCACTTTGATAATCCTTGCCAATATTGAAGGCGATGAGCGAGCTACCATTGCGGGTGGTATAGAACTTTCCGCCTCGCTTCAACTCCGAGGTCCAGACCGCTCGTTCGGAAAGTTGCTTGTAGCCATGTTCTTCAAGCTGGCGGGAGAACGAGCTAACGGCGTGGAAGATAGTCGGGTTAGAGGTCATAAAATCGCAGTACGGCTTCGAGTAATCCTCAGGCCGGACGGGCGCATCGGTGGCAGCTGGTGCGCGCACACGAGCAGCTGGGATGGGCCGGACATAAGAAGCGTCGGGCAGCTGAGCGGACAGCTGCGAAGGCCAGGGCCTGTCCAGTCCAACGGTGGGCTTTCGAGTCATTGTTGATATAAAGGTGGGTAGAGTGGTGGTTTCGATCGGGGTTGGAGACGGTGAGGGGAAGCGGAGGCTGGACAACCCCTTGCTTATCACTCGAGCTACGATAAGCTGATCTTCCGAGTCTCGGGATTCTTTACAGTACAAGCGAGCGGATTGATCTCACTTGTTTCTCTGTATTAGTCGATCAATGTAGACATGGCTACTCATTATGGTCTCGTTGCTAAGTTTTTGCAACATCTCCATCAAAGCTACTTCGAAGCAGTCCTGACCATAGGACCCTTCGTTGCTTGTTATTTTCCAGACCACTCTTTTCTTCACTTCTAGAACTGACCAGTGATTCCTTCAAGGTGAAATTTGAAGCAAGCAGTTCTCGATTTCCATCACCTGCACCAGACTCCTAGCTAACACTCCTGCCTCAGCTGCTTCCAATGTGAAAGTGAATGCTCTGGCTCCAGCCTTTTCTCAGTCTTGACACGCAAGACCTTTTCAAGTTCTAATCAAACACCATTCTCAGACACTGACTGGAACCGCTGATACTAATCCAAGATGGCAGCGCAGGAATGTTCCGATGACCGCCTCGCATGTCCCATCACCACGCCATTCCTCACTGTTCCTCTTGACCCCACAGAAAAACATGGCATAGATGATAATGCTGAGGAGAGTGACAATGTGCCTCGCCTTTATCCCCGTCCACGATGGGTTTACAGCGCAAGTGTTCTTGGAGCTGAATCCACCAACCGCAGAATTGGCACAGGACGCGTATTCCCCGAGAAATTCGTGCCACCCAACGGAATCGTGATGCCTCAATCTCTGTTTCAAATTGGCACCAGCTTCAGGGCCACGCCACCAGTTCGTCGATTTCTCAATCGAACCAACAGTAAACAGCTGCTCGTCTACACCAATGGCGTCTGTTTGGACAATGGCACGAGGAACGCTAAAGCCGGCTGCTCTATCGTTTACCGCGATTCTACGCTCATCCCGCGTGTCTCTGGCTACGTACGCTTTCCTCTTGAGAAGAAAGGACCCACGGGTGAAGTGCACTCGCCCACCATTCACCGAGCAGAGCTGCGTGCCGCCGTTGCCGCCCTACGATTTCGATATTGGGTCGGAGAAGGGTTTACCAGTCTCGTGATTGCCACTGATTCTGAATACATCGTCGAAGGCATCACGAATAAGGTGAAGATATGGGTACAGAATGACTGGAAATCAAATGCAGGGGTGGTAGTCAGACATCATGACCTTTGGCAGTGCCTTCTCGGAGAAATCGAGCGATGGGATGAGCAGGGGATGGAGGTTCAATTCTGGCTTATTCCACCCGAATGGAATCTTGAATCGAGTCGACACGCTAAGAAAGCTGCCAGTGAAGCGAGAAATGACGATTTCATGGATGTCTGCGGCCTTTTTGTTTAAATCAAGGCCGGCACCTTCATCCAACGCCTCTGTCTATCGGGGCAAAATCTCCACTGACCCGCAGATGTACTTTAGTTGAATTGAACATGATCAAAGAAATCAAATCTAATCCTAAGGTCTACCCATAATACCGTAGAAGAGCAGTCATACGAATGAACAACGTACTATCTCCAAGAGACTGTATATGTGAATTAGCCTGGAAATAGACGCGAACTGTATTTTAGGATATTTAATAACAATTAAATCGCAACATCGGCGCCCAAAAATGTCACTGTCACTCTGGAAAGTTTCTAATTTTGACAAGCATCTACTACCTAGGTATGCCCTCTAAAGTTTCGACGAAAATCATATGACCTCAATCTACTAAGTTCTGTGAAGGATGTAGACAGCGCATCTTTCACGGATAAATTGATTGACCTTAGTTTTCATGACTCAAGTTTATACTAAAGATGGGGCCATTAGTAATGGGTTGAGACCTTCACGGAGCTTGTACTGTTCTGTACTGTTATTCCATTTATCGGAGATCAATCGGCAATTCCCCGGTACGGGTGCAAGGAAGCCGAATGGCTCGGTTCACACAGAGAGGCCGGGGAACGCAGTGACTCAGAGCCCAGAAAACGTATTCTAACTACATGGAAAAATGTAGAGTAATTGTAATCCTGGCCGTGGCATGAATTTGAACAGCTCCACGTTCCCATCATCCCCCCACCTTACACCCGGCTGAAATGCTTGTCTCAATCCGGAGAAATTTCCAGAGTTTAGTTCGAGGACCACCGGACGTGTTCATGAATCGTCATAGAAAGGAGCGGAATGGATTACCGGCGTGGAATGTTCGCTATTAGACCATGTCTAAACTCACGACGAATCCATGTCCGGATCTACGGAGCTCAAGGATCGTAGCGCGGCCCAGAAAGTCACGACCCGAGCATGTACCAACGTTGGTATGTGCGACACCCATGGGCGAAGGGTCCGTTTTTCGGCCTCGTTCAGTTGGGGAAGGGAGAGAGAGCCACTGATTGATAAGAATGCGCGGCCGAGTGGAGAAAGCCGCGAAGACGCAGTCAAGCGACTGCGCGTCCAACCAATCACCACGATAGATGGAGCGAGGCGCGAGAAGATTTTCATTCACCTTGCATCATGGATTCGCCGCCGTGGATCACGCTCGTCCGGATTTCCTGAAGCAGAAGGCGACTAGCGCCATCTGATAAGATCCTAGACTGGTATTTCTCTTGGTCGATCCGCAATCCATTCGTTCTTCACCGCTGGGAAAAGACATTTTGCGCGCCATCGGAATCTGATTGGTGCAATCGCCGTTCCTGCGAGGTCATAATTATGGGACGGGCGTCGGTGAGTGGAGGTTGGCCATTGACGGCCGAAGGATTAGATACTCCATCGCGCGATATTGGGGTTTGGCGGTGCAATTTGTTCTCTTTACGCCGTCTATGTGTTCTTCATAATTATCCGTCGAGATCACAGCTTGACCTCTGGAGACTTAGACGATATACATGGAAATTAATTCATGGACCTCTTGAATAAGACTATGACACGGAGTACTGCAAGGTGAATCATAACTAAAGCTACGCAAGATGGACGCCGAAATCAATCAGCCCACTTGTCGGTCACACTTGCCGGTCTCTTTTACGGAACATAAACGCGGATCTGATAACTTTGGAAAATAAAAGAAAAAAAGCAAAAACCTTCAAGGTTCATTCCCCATTAGGATTAGAGCCGAGTTGCCCATCCGAAACCGGCATCATGTGAGCTCGATCTAATCTGATCATCGCTCTTTTCTCTTCTTCCTCTCCCACTTTCGTCCGACCGCCGAAGCTTTACTTTCAAGCTCGTTTCTGCTTCCCTTTCCTTTCCCTCGCTATTCGATTAACTTCTGGCTTCTCTGATACCTTCTGAGTGATCCCATCTGGCTTATCGGCTCGCATGAGCGCCCTTCCGTATTTCCGTTCTTCCGCCCGAGAAACGGCTCGTGCGTTCCTCCCGAGCCCGCCCGACTGTGTTCCCCTCTATATGCCTGCTAACGGCTACCCAGCGTCTCAATTAATTCTGGCGTCACCATGGCCACCTCAGGCGTGTCTGTCACGCCTGCTCCGGCCCCAGCTCCACCAGTAACTCTCGCCCCTGCGCTGGCTGCTCGACCTTCCGTAGCCCCGTCCCCGGGACCTGGCACCCCGGGCTCCATTACCTCCAGAGAATGGGTGATTCCGCCTCGTCCGAAGCCTGGCCGTAAGCCTGCTACCGATACCCCTCCCACCAAGCGCAAGGCCCAAAATCGGGCCGCCCAACGAGCGTTCCGAGAGCGCCGAGCCGCTCGAGTACAGGAACTAGAGGAACAAATGAAGGAGATCGAGGATGATCATGAAATGCGTGTCGCAGCCTTCACCGAGCAGATTAACAATCTGTCTCAGGAAGTCGAGCAGAGTCGCGAAGAGATGAGCTGGTGGCGTGATCGCTGCCATGCTCTAGAGAAAGAGGTGTCGATCGAGCGCAGCGCAAAGGAAACACTGGTCAAGGAATTCCGGGCCTCGATGTCAGACCCGAGCAGCAAGAAGTCTTCCTCCATTCCTGACTCAGTGCCCCTTCCACCTCGCACTCGTCCTTCGACTCGCAGCACTCGGATGGAGGGTGTAGAGTCGACCAATGCCAACATTGCCCACGACGACGATCAGGACGATGTTCCCTTGGGTTGCACCAACTGCTCCACTGGACATTGCCAATGTATCGAGGATGCATTTGGTATGCCCATGGAAACACACGAATCGCGTTCTCGTCACCCTCCTCATGGAGTGGGCAGCCCCCAGCGCGAACGCGCAGAGCCTACGATCAAGCCCGATCCAGAGGAGATGGAGATCGACTTCACTGCTCGTTTCTCCGGTGTCCCGGCTCAGTCGAGCGTTAACAACAGTAACAACAACAATGAAACATCCTCCCCGCCCGTCGATCCCTGTGGATTCTGCCAAGATGGTACGCCCTGCATCTGTGCCGAGATGGCTGCCCAGGAACAGCGTGGCCGCCGCAATTCATTTGAAAACAACCGCCTCGCCCCTATCCAGTCTTTCTCTCAGTTCACCCCGCCTCCTTCTGACGGTGACGCTCGGTCAGAAGTGACTTTACCACCAATCAGTCAAGCCACCAACCCGTGTGCCAACGGGCCCGGCACCTGCGCCCAATGTCTTGCCGATCCCCGGAGCACCCTTTTTTGCAAGACGCTGGCAGCCTCCCGGTCAGCGAGCGGGACTCCATCGGGAGGAGGATGCTGCGGCGGCAAGGGCGCCGACGGCGGATGCTGCATGTCTCGAAATGCCGCCACCACCCCGACCACGCATAACAACCCCCCCATGCCTCCGCAATCTGCCATCCCCAAGCCCTCTACGCCGAATGCACTCACCTTGAGCTGCGCCGATGCATTCACCACACTCTCCCGTCACCCGAACTTTTCCAAGGCCAGCGATGAGATCTCTTCATGGCTACCAAAGCTCCACACGCTTCCAAACCCGCGAGATCTAGCATTGGCAGAAAGCCGCGAAAGCCGAGCCGCAATGGAAGTCGAAGCAGCGAGTGTAATGGGCGTGCTCCGCTACTTCGACCGACGGTTTGCCGACAAATAAAACCAGACCAAGATGGGAAACCTTTCCCCAATCACTTTGATTCTTGCATCGGGGCCCTTTCCCGCTTTTCGAGAGATATATTGATACCCACGCCCTTTCCCCGATTCCCATGTACCACCATCGTTCTGCGCCTATCTTCTTCGTTCCTCCCATCAGGTCTAGAGATATCGTCTTCATCTCTGGCCATCTTAAAAGCATCCATTTCTTATATTGCTCCATCCCTGCTCTCCCCTCTTTGGAGTAGCGGTGCGGAGATTCTCGACCGATATGAATATGGTCTGTGGTCATTTCTAGTGGATTTTGATCAAGTCTACTGGTCTATTTCCCGTTGTTGGTGGATTAGACTGGTTGACATTTTCTCATTTGGTTGATTTCATGTGATGTGTACACCGTTTACGAATGAATGATGTTGATCTTTGTATTGTTTTCCGGTCGTAATTTTCATTGCGTTGTAGATTTATTCTTGATGGCCAGGGAATTGCATCATTGCATCAGATGACGAGGTAGGATAGATAAATTATGTAGAGATTCGCATATTGGAAGTTGCTATGTAAGTCTGATTTTATACAGGGCACGAAAGTAAAGACGCCATTTGCCTGCCCCTTGGATCCATACCCTGGGGTATACGGTATGAGCAGAGGGAGGAGGGGAGAGTAGAAACAAGATGTAGATGAAGCGTCAGAAGGGAGACCCATCCGCCGCACATAACCGGATAACCGGCTAGCGAGGTAGAGTCATGTAGTAGGCAACCAGGAGGCGGAGAATGTGAAGGGGCAATCCGCGAGAATTGTGAGGAAGTAGGTGGTCAATGGCCTCCCAGCCATCCACTGCGAGATTGTTGGTAGAAGGTATCATTAGAACCGGCCACCACTTGCACGGCCATGGCCGTCGCGGATGGTCATTTCCTCCTCTGCGCCGCCAGCGACTCCGCCGAGGAGACTGGCACCCCAGTACCCAGCAATACCCCACATGCCTACTCGCCAGCCGCGGTACAGGCCCGCAATACCTTGACCTTGCTCTCTCTTCTGCAACTGCTGCTGCGAGACAGGCTTTCCTGCGAGAGTCCGAGCACGTTCCGAGTCGGAAGGAGTTGCACTGATGCCCTCTTCATGGACGATGTGCCACATTGTACCAACAATGCCGCGGTAGGTACGCGGCGTAGGAACGATTGTCTCGACATCCGATGCATCGATGGACGCAGCACTGATACTACCACCGGACGCCTTCTGGCGAAGACTGAGGGAAGTGTAGGTGGCGATTTGGGCGCGACGGAGAACAGTCTCGAGTGGGAAGCGGACTGCGAGTTCGAGACCGGAGCTAAGGAAGGTGAAGAGGCTCCACATGGAAGGGTTCAGAGTTGGGTCGATGGACAGATATGATTTGACGATGAGAGGGGTCGATGTCGTAATGAAGTTGGGCAGACTGGAGTGGAGAATGGTGATTGGTACAAGATGGGGCGCGATTGTGCAGTTTGGCGTGGGAAGTTGGCGAATGGCCCTCACAAGTGATCGTGGACCATGTGTCGCAGGCGTGAGCATTAAGAATGTACGAGCGGTGTCAATCGGGGAAAGCAGCATGGCCGAGAGAGATGACGAGATAAATGACAAGACTAATGTGGCGAAGGGAGATGTTGCTGTCAGGATGTCGGCTGCCATGGAGGAAGAAACATCCTCTTCTGGCAGACCGATAATCGCGGACAAAAGGCTGCGAATAAATGTGTTCAATGTCGGAAGGAGCAGCGAATAGATGAATGTTGCGTTGGACGCCTTCCAAGGGGAGGTCGGTCCACTGTTCGTCCAAAGTTGGGACAAAACGTCCATCAACGAGTTGGGGTTTTTGATGGCGAGCGCATTTTTATTCGGCGGGGAGTCAACGTCGTCTCGAATATAGCCACTGCGATCTGTCATCCGGGCTCGACCCCTCCGAGATCGTGGCGTGGCCGGAGTAGGTGTAGAGGGAGCAGCCGAAGTGAAGTAGGTGCTTTCATCATCAGAATCCGATTCCTGGGCCAGATACATCAGTTTCGCTGGTCACCATATCAGGATGATTCAGCTATCCTTACCGATTCATAGTTGCTGCTAGCAGCTCCCGGCGTCGCCCTCCGGTCCAACTGGTCGTCTGTAGCATCGGGCACGACATACACCTGTAGAATGGTTTTGGCAACATCGAAAGGCTGCCCCGTCAAGACCTGGGTGTATCGCACCAAAGCCTTGTTCAAAGCATCGCGAATCCACTCGGCAACCGAGGGCGAAGAGTCCAAATAATCCGCATAGTCGATGTCCGGGATCAGATCGCGCGCCGAGTTGCCAAACACCTGGGCCGACGACGGCGATGCCACCTCAGATGTCGCATTGCTCGGCGACAGACCCGACTGAGGGATATAGTAAGGTCGCAAGGGATTGACCCCTTCGCGAGGCGCCATGGTGGAGGTGACGAGGAGTGGGGGATAAGGAACGAGGTCGGATGAAGGCGAGAAGCGCATCCGACGCCGCCGCCTTTAGCTTTGTCATTCTTTTTTTCCCGCCGGCGGCCATTGGACGATCGCTGCTCCTCCGCCTCCCAGACACTTTTGGCTTTCTCGTGTTTCTTTTTTTTTCTTTTTCTTTTCTTTCTCCGTCCGTGTATCCTCTACACCATGTCTTTTTGGCGAGGATTTAGTCAACATTGGCACACAGCCGTGCGCAAGGCCACTGGAGAGTCCTGCTTGGCTCAATCCCGAAGATACATCAGCCACTCGACCGCGCCATGGAGTTCCCGCGGAGTCGCAAACACAAGTCGGTGGAATGTTGGTGCACACAACAGTTTCCGGTCATTGTCACCGAAATGGAACATGGCACGATCGTTCTCTGGCACGGCGCAATCCTCTCACGGTCACATCACGCCGCCCAAGCCCGGCGAAGAGTAAGAGATCTGCAATGCCTTTGCCGAGTTCTTTGCGCTGACCATGGCAATAGGATCAATTTGACGTTCATTGACAAGGATGGGACCAAGATAGACTTGCAGGTCGCGGAGGGCGACAATCTACTAGACATTGCGCAGGCCAACGATCTTGAGATGGAGGGTATGTTTAAATCATCCTATGTATGCTCGGCATGTTACTCGGCAGCTAACTTATCGTTCTTATTAGGTGCGTGTGGCGGCTCTTGTGCTTGCTCAACCTGCCACGTTATCGTCGAGGACCCGGACATGTTCGACAAGATGGAAGAACCCTCGGATGACGAAAATGATATGCTGGACTTGGCTTTTGGATTGACTGAAACTTCCCGGCTAGGATGCCAGGTGGTGATGAACAAGGATCTCGAAGGATTGGTAGTGCGCTTGCCATCTGCCACTCGGAACCTCCAGGCCAGCGACTTCCAGTAAAAAGGAGGTTGCGACAAACATAATTAAACCGAAAGTATTGTCCATGAAGTGAACCTTCAACGACGGACGAGAAAATCATCAGTCCAGATGGACTCTGTATTATTTGCATTGGATGCGTCCAAACAGACCCATGAGATACCGAATGAAAGATCTCCTGTACTATTTGACAAGGACTCGAAAATCCATTGGTGATGCACAAGACATATAGAATACAGTCGCCCAAACGCCAGAAGCATGCCAGGTATACCAAGAGTAATCATCAGAACATTTTCAAGCCTCCTCAATATTGAGCGGCTTTCCCTTCTTGCCATTGATTAGATCCAAAAATCCCTGCTTGCTGACCTCGTTGGCAGCCTTCTCGCGCTCTCCCATGCCAACTGTGCCCTTCTTGCGTTCACTCTTTGCAGCTTCCTCGCCGCGAACCTGCGCGGCCCGGACTGCGTTGAACAACTTCACCACACCACGCTGCGCCATCTTACGCAAGCGTTTCTCGTCTTCAGCAACGGGCCCAGCAATACCACTTTCAATACCCATGACATCGCGAACACGACCACGATCTAATTCCTCTTTCTTCTCTGCACGGAGCTTAGCCCGCGCTTGGTTGTCGAGTCTTTCGTTGGCAAAATCGGTGGTCGTCTGTGAGGCAGCCTTGCTTCGGGAAAGAACTGGATCGGAGCGAGCTGAAGATGGGAGTTTGGTAGATAGAATTTTGGAGATCGAAGTCGAGAATGCGGATGGGTCATTGCGCTTGGAAACTGCGCGACGCTTCTCGCCGGCGTCAGACATAGATGCATCAGAAACGTCTTCATCATCAGATCCGGACGCATCATTTTCATCGTCATTTTCCACTGAGTTGTGTTCGTCGCTGGATTCTTTCTCATCGGCGTTGGTTTGAGGTTGCGGAGCGGGTTTCGTGCATTTCT
The DNA here is from genome assembly GCA_037042135.1 of Penicillium sp. PG113-03A. Lineage (NCBI taxonomy): Eukaryota > Fungi > Ascomycota > Eurotiomycetes > Eurotiales > Aspergillaceae > Penicillium > Penicillium sp. PG113-03A. The sequence continues at coordinate 54,016 of JAXQJW010000055.1, read as the reverse complement.
TCTTCTTGGCAGGAGGCTCAACAGCCTGGCGCTTGTTCAATGAGACGCCGCCATCTTCGTCTTCGTCCGAATCACCAAGGTTGACCGCATTGAAGTTGCCGGAGTCGTCTTGTTCATCCTCCGAACTGCTGTGATAATCGCGCTGCTTGCGAAATTTCTTGGACCGAGCAACCTTGCCCTGCATTCCATCTTGGACTTTGCGCTTCTTAGAGTAGGAGCCGACCATGGTGAACAAGTAATTCTGGTCGGAAGATGAGAAGCAAAAAATCGAGAATGACTAAATTGATCTCGTAGCGAGCAACTTTTTTTTAGAGGGCGGTGAAGCCCGCCTGCGCTCCGATTGGATCTCCACATTTGCCTCCTGGAGTCTTCTGTCTTCGCCCCTCCACAACTCGCTGTACATTCGTCTTCGGTTCTTCATATTTATCCATCATGGTCCTCCAGGATCTGGGGCGGCGCATTAACTCCGCCGTCAATGACTTGACGCGGTCGAACAACCTTGATGAGAAGGTATGTGATGTGCATCGTGTGGGCGACCAATGCTAATGGTTCCAGGCCTTCGATGATATGGTCAAAGAGATCTGCTCTGCACTCCTGTCCGCCGATGTCAATGTTCGCCTCGTCCAGACCCTACGCAAGTCGATCAAATCCAGCGTGAACTTCTCTCAGATCCCCGCCGCTACCAACAAGAAGCGACTGATCCAGAAAACTGTCTTCGATGAGCTGGTGGCATTGGTTGATCCTCACGCGGAGCCGTTCCGCCCGAAGAAGGGTCGCTCTAATGTCATCATGTTCGTTGGTCTGCAAGGTGCGGGTAAAACAACGACTTGTACCAAGCTTGCCCGTCACTACCAAATGCGCGGATTCAAAACGGCCCTCGTCTGCGCTGATACCTTCCGTGCCGGTGCTTTTGATCAGCTGAAGCAGAATGCGACCAAGGCCAAGATCCCCTACTACGGTAGCTTGACGCAGACTGATCCTGCTGTTGTGGCGGCTGAGGGTGTTGCGAAGTTCAAGAAGGAACGCTTTGATATCATCATCGTGGATACTAGTGGTCGTCATCGACAGGAGGAGGAGCTGTTTACAGAGATGACCCAGATTCAAGAGGCTGTGACACCGGACCAGACTATTTTGGTCTTGGACGGCACTATTGGTCAAGCCGCTGAAAGCCAGTCATCTGCCTTCAAGGCTACTGCCAACTTTGGTGCCATTATTATCACCAAGACCGATGGCCACGCAGCCGGTGGTGGTGCTATATCTGCTGTTGCGGCGACACACACCCCCATCATCTTTTTGGGTACGGGTGAACATATGATGGATTTGGAGCGATTTGAGCCTCGTGCGTTTGTCCAGAAGCTTTTGGGCATGGGTGATGTTGCTGGTCTGGTCGAGCATGTGCAAGCCGTGACCAAAGATTCCGCTGGCGCTAAGGAGACCTACAAGCACATTGCTGAGGGAATCTACACCATTCGGGACTTCCGCGAGAACATCACTTCGATTATGAAGATGGGCCCGCTCTCAAAATTGTCAGGCATGATCCCTGGACTGTCAAATCTGACCCAGGGTCTTGACGACGAAGACGGCTCTCTGAAGCTGCGTCGCATGATTTACATCTTTGACAGTATGACGACTGCCGAGATGGACGGCGACGGCAAGATCTTTGTTGAGCAACCCAGCCGTATGGTCCGCATTGCACATGGAAGCGGAACTACCGTGCGTGAAGTTGAGGATCTACTTTCTCAGCACCGCATGATGGCCGGCATGGCCAAGCGTGTTGGTGGTCAGAAGAAGCAGATGCAGCGTGCGCAGAACATGCTCAAAGGTGGGAACAAGGACCAGCAAATGGCAGCGATGCAGAAGCGCATGGCTGCTATGGGTGGTGCGGGAGGTATGGGCGGCATGGGCGGTATGCCTGGCATGGGCGATATGGCCAAGATGATGCAGATGATGGGCGGTGGTCAAGGTGGTGGTGGTGGCATGCCCGGTCTGGGAGGCATGGATCTTCAAAGTATGATGAGCCAGATGGGCGGGTTGATGGGTGGAATGGGAGGCGGCGGTGGTGGTCGTGGACGAGGACGATAGTCTTGACGACTTGATTTCATCCACATGCTTCCATCTTTGGTCCATCACTCTAGCATTTGGGCTGGTGTTTGGCGTTGACCTTTACCGTACATTATGACTTACAATATCACTACCTGATTCATTCACCACCGATGTAGATGTATCCTTGCATGTTGGCATGAACATTGAAGTAATTTTTGCATCTATATGGTCCGTAAAGATCAGGTCTCCAGAGCAACCTATATTTCGTCTCGATCCGCATTAATCAAGCCGATCAACCTTCCGCATCTTCTCCAGAATCCCATAGTACAACTCATTCGCCTCATTCAATGCCCATTTACCAAGTTCCTCGCCTCTCCCGATAGCCGACTTGAAAATAGCATCCCAGCCTTCATGAACCAGCTTATCTTCAAGGACCCGACCAGGTGGGAGAGCAGACCCAGAAGCATCAGAATCAGAACCAACCTTCCGATCCACCGGGACGGAAAGACGATACTGCCAGACCATCTCACCATCCACGTAAAGCGAGTAAGTCAATATAGAGCTGCGAGAAGCAGCAGGCGCAGCATCATCAACGCCCTCCGCAATTTCAATCAGTCCGAATTTGCTATTTCCATCCGGGGCATATTTCACCTGGACGTCTTCTGCGTCTGTCTGTCGAAATGTACGGATGGGGAGGTAGAACATGCTCAATGGGCCAACGCTGAACTCGTGCAAGCCCAGTCCGGCAGTATCAGGCTGAAGATAAGCTGGTGTAGAGTCAATGGTTGGATCCGGGAAACGGGTGGCGCCGAATTCGTGGCGGTCGCCGCTCAAAAGAATAATGCGGACACCGAGTTCTCGCTCGGCGCGCCACATGGCTTCGAAAACGGTGCGGCGCTCGTTTAGGAAGCCGCCCCATGTGTCTGATGTGCCGACGTGCCAGTTCTTGGTGAAGGGGACGCTGGAGGAGATGATCTTCCAGTAAACGCCGGTGGGTTCGGGATTTGCGATGTACGCGAGGAGAGACTGTAGCTGGGCGGATCCGAGGATCGTGGAGTTATCTTGTGCTGGCTCGGAACGATAGGTGCGTGTATCTAGCATGAAGAATGAGGCCGGGCCATTGGTGAATGAGAAGTAGGTCACGTCGTCTGGGTGCGCGAACGGCTTGGCTGGGATTGGGGGATTCGCGCGGACATGATAGTGAATGAAGGGATCCGCGGCGGCTGGGTATGGGGCAGTCTCGTTGCCTTTTGACCAGTCGTTTGCAATCTCATGGTCGTCTAGTGTATGGATCCACGGGAGGTCGATGGCTGTACCGGCTTCTGACTGGAATCCCCATGACGGCGACGAGTAGATGCGTCGATACTCACTGCGGTAGTGATCCATAGATGACCCAAATCGTAATGGTACGTCAATGTAGACAAAGTCTCCCAGGAACAGCATGAACGCCGGGCGGAGGAGTTGTGGTAGTTTCCCGAGGACATCAGTCATCTGCTCGATGCCCGGGACACGCAAAGGATGAGACAGGATATTGTAAGGAAAGTTTGGTTTGAGACAGCTGGATGTGACAAATGATAATCGGCTGGCTGCAGAGGAGCCAGGACGTGGCGCCGTGACAAAATTGCCAGTCTTGTTATTCGAAAGCGAATACCGATAGTGCGTTGCTGGCTTCAAGTTTTTCAGAGTCACAGCAGCCGTAAAGTCGGTGCTGTTGTCGAGCTTATAAATAGTTCCTTCTTGGATCCATTTTTGAGATGCTTGCGGGGCAGATTCCTGGTAGGAAACGACCACGGGCAACTGAGCTGGATCAGGTTCGCGGAAGAGCAGGCTGGCAGTGGTTGGAGACACATGTCCAATGCGCGAGAAAGCGACCTCGCTACTGGGATAGACAACCAAGCCGCGAATCAAGAAGTCGAGTGCTAGCAATGCCGCGACAACATTTATCAGTGCTGTCACCCTGGTGGCCAATGGCGATCCCTTGGAGGGGATGCCGGTCAACAGGGTCTTGAGCGCAGAATCACCGGGTTTAGTCGTACTTGAGTCCCGGGTGCGCTCTACGTCAAGGATTGATTAGCATCCATTAATTTGATTATCACTCAGTGTAGACTTACTACTTGAATTCTTCGATTTTCCCTTGGCGCGAGTGTCGGAAAGCTGGTCATCATTGAGCAAGGCGAAGAAAGAAGACAGGTAAATCGCCAGTGACGTGAAAACAATTGGCGAAAACGGGAATCCAGGAATCTATCATTTGTTAATAAATCATCACCAGTTCAATTATTTCCAATGGGAATTCTGTGGACCATACCCATCGCAAAAAGACAAAGGCAAAGAAGCGGATGGTGGCCGAGCTCGTGGCGGCCGCAATTCGCCGGAGCGATGCCATTGTTTTGGTTAATCAATGACTGAGATGAAGCTCTTCGTCATGCCAGGGAGTGTCGATTTGGAGAGTAGTTGTTTGAAGGTCAGTTGCTCGCAGGCGGTCATGTTGTTTTTGGCCTTGTTGATTGGTGGTCGCATTTGCAAATGACGTTATCCTTCAGCCTTAAATCCGAGGCGAAATGATGATTCGTTTCATCGAGTGAGCGACTTGGATGAAAAATATGTAAGTTTCCTGGTTTCTGGCTGTGATTAATTCACTCTGGGTAGCTCTTTACTAAACTGAATGCAAAAAGTGTCAGTACATGCGAATCTTGAGGTTCATCAGTGATAAATATACCTCTCGAGCACGAACGAGCTTTTAGGTACTATTAGAACGAATGTCTAAGGGGAAAAATCAAATCTTTCGCTTATCCATGATATCGCTCCTATTCTACATTGATCAAGATTGACTTCCCTGGTTTATCATATCCTGCAACACGTTGTTTAAACTGTTTACCATGGGTCCGGCTAAGACCTCGCGAGCGGCAACAACGAGGTCCTTCATGCCCATACTAACAGACATCTCTGACGCCCATTGCCATGGCTTGGCGGTCTCACCAGGTAGTGAATTGTAGTACTCCCACCCCATGACACCACCAAAAGTCGGAAACTGTTCAATCAACAACGCGAGAACAGGTCCGATCTTCTCACGAGGCACATAACCCTGTGAGCCATTCCCCGGATTGGTTAACAATCCATATACCACGCGTCGCGGGGACCAGCCCTGTGCAACCATCGCTGCGTACATCCGGGGATCATCCGCAGGACCCCATCCATTGTAGAATTGAGCATTATACCAGCTGATCTTGGCCGCGCGTGCTTGCTCCAGCTCCCGATAATCAAAGCCAGAAAGATTTCCGAGACCTAATAGTGCGGCCGCGACGGGGGCGAGGGAGATGATAAAGTCGTCACCCATATCCGCCTTGAGCCGGTCGATCAGACGGATCACGCCCGACAGTGACATTTCCTCTTCCACGTCTAGATCTAGACCGTCCAGTGCATACCGACGAAGAATTGCTAGGAGAGGTCCGTAGAATTGCTCAAACTGCTCTTGGCTACCATCCAGGCGCTTGAAAGAGCCGGGGGCGGCGCCCCCGAGCATGCCCATCACTTTCACGCCGCCCCGCTTGACGAGGGGCACTTCTGCCCATAGCGGGTCGAATATAGGACTGTCCGGAGGATCATCGTTGAGAGTGATATGACCTGGATCATCGTTGATGTGGATTGCGGCCAAAATGACATGTGTGGTCCCCGTGTTGTTTTCCAAGAGTGGGAGCATGGAGACATATTGGCCTCCTGCTGGGACGATGGTCTGATGGTAACAAATCACCCGCCGACGCTCTAACGACCCACCACGGGGAAGAGGAGGCATCTCGATGGGTTTCGATCAAAGGATTGTTCTCGGTAGTTGATCATGACACCAGGTTTACTGTGTCCCTGAGATGCGGGATGGTGGGGCATTCCCTGATAAGATGCGCAGTGCGGGGAGTTATAAACAGAGACTGTCCAAGCCGAATAATGACCAGTTGCTCATGATAACCGCTATCCCTGAGATATGATTGAAGCAGATGATCATGTCTCGTGTAGGTGCCAGCCGGCAAGGTCGTGCATCACCTGGGCTTGGAGACGTCCTGACCAATCTCAGGTCGACCAACAGGCCAGTTTTATTGATCATCAATATTAAAAAATACTTCTTTCATCTCAAATAATACCAGAAAAGATTTTGTTGGCACCGTTTTGTATAGCAGCGCCAGACTGAAGGCCACGACGATACTGTCAGAGAATAGCTGGTAGATGAAGTCTAGCTACTTCTGATATATTAGGGTTGTCTAGAGCATTCTTCAGCTCATTCCCAAATCACAGCAAGCCTTCCAATAAACAATTCTTCGATATTTTCCAGGACGAGTAATTTTGGGTATTAGCACTTTTCAATCCTTGATTCGATATGCTGGGAATGACTGATGATATATTCAGACCATGATGTCATTGAATGTCTAGGTTCGTATCAATGCAGACGATCAAAAAAGCTTCCTCAGGATGTATTCCCATGGTTCCCCGAAACCGTAGCAGAAATGGCACTGGGTATGACATCAAATTTAACTAGCCGGACCGCATTCCGGTGGACCGTTCCATAGAGGACTACACTTATTTCCTCCAGATTAGTGTACCAAGCTTATCCCGGGACTCGACAGAGCTCGAATGAAGTGCTACCTAACGCCATGGAAAGGAAGATGGCGACCATGGTGGCAAACACAATGTATATAAAGACCAAAGTCAGAGGCAATTCGAAAGAATTGCCCGTATCAGATATAGTCAGCCCCAATCAGTCGATTCTCTATTATCAACCTAGAGCTTGACAAGTATGTTCCGATTCTTACGCCGCTCAACTCCTTTGCTTCGACCGACGCCGCCCATGACGTGGGCCAGGCGCCGAGTCGCCACTGCAGCTCATCCACACCATCCAAATCCTGGTAATTTCGCAAACCGTTCCCACGAGGAATTATCAGCAATAGGCCATCGAGGTGGAAAAAAGGGTGGAAAAGCGAGAGGGGTAGGCGGGTTTCATGACATGGATCCTGTAAAACAGGTATGGCGAGAATCTTCGATAATGTGAGATCACCAGGACAAGAAACTAAATGAAACAGCACAAAATCGCATCCAAGGGTGGACGAGCTGTAAAGAAAGCCGCCATGGAGCAAGAAGCCGCTATGGAGCAGGAAGCCGCCAAGGAAGCTCGACGAAGCGAGGCTATATATAGAAGGTATCCGCATGAGCCATCGGTGGTGCCACCGACCTTTGGGGAGTGGAAGACATAAGCTTGATAGAGTATGAACGAATAGAATGAGAGTGAGATGAAAGATGAAAGATGGACTACCATAAATCGAATGAATATCATCGCTTTGCAGGAGCTCGCAGGAGCCGCTAAACCCGAACAGGCAGGGCGTAAACAGGGTGCCTGAGGCAAAGGGAAAATCACCCGCGCGTTGCGACTTGGTTCTTCTTTTCCCCGCGATTACTACATATTGTTAGCCCGCTTTCGTCGGAGTCCTAAGTGGAGTCTGAATTGGTTGGTACTCTGCGCATCTAGATCTGACGTCTCTTCTCTTGTCGCGCGCAAAGCGCAGCTTTCATTCGCCATCCCCCAACACGCGTCTGCGACATGGCGAACACCGGCTATACCTCGCCGTTCCCAACGTCCCACGATACTATCGGACAGTCGACATTAGTGACACCATTGTTTATGCCATCTTCACCTCCGCAACATCCTTCGAGTCCAACCATCGAGCCCACCCACCGCGCGGATAGTCCCATCTCCGACCACGAAGACGAAGGATTGGTACAACATGACGATCAAGGCCATAGTAGCGAAGATGAGGATCGCCATGAAAATCAGTTACAAAGTGTATCTCGCCCCTCAACACCAGGGAGCCCGACGGGCTCAGCTCTTGATGCGCGCCTCGCCGAGTACACCGTGGATTTCAGCCAATTTCCCAGCGGCCAATTTCCGGATGGAAGAGATGATGAACCGCTTCCGGAGCCAAAGGATGATGGCGAGGACAAACTCTCTGATGTTGGTGGCCCCGAGGACTTTACGGAGAACCTAGAAGACTACCTCTTGGGTGGCGTGTCGAGCTCCAGAAAACGTGGCGCAAAAGAGACCAGTGCGGAACCTGAAGCTGCATCGCAGGAGCCATCTCTGTCATCAAAGCAGCCAATCGTGGAGGAAGAAGCGGACTCAGCGGAGTACAGCGAATTTGGACCACCGGTGGACATGTCAACCCCGTCGCACGTCCTACAGAGACCGAGCACCCTGGCGAAAGACTTCACCCATCTTGAGGATATCGAGGAGGATCCGGCGGATGATTTACAGGACCCAACGACTCCATTGGGACGGAGAAGGTCAACTACACCTACCGGTGATGTGAAGGAGCGGGAGGAGAAACTTCAAGAGCGCATCGCTCAGCTAGAAGAAGCGGTGCATGATCGAGATGTTCAGCTTGAGAAAAACCACAAGAGAGTACTTGAGGCTGCCTCTGCCGGTGAACAAATCCGTCATCTCCAGAACGAGTTGCATCACACGACCGCGCGTCTTCTGCACGTTCAGACCATCAGGAAAAATGAAGGTGCTCCTCCAGAACAGATGGAAAGTCTACATAGCCAGGAGGGCGATTCCGACAAATCTTTTAATCAATTCAGCACGAATGCCTTGGATCTGAATTTCCTGCAGCAGCAAATCCAAGGCATGCAGCAAGAACTCAAAAAACGGGATTCGCAGAGCTCATTGGACGCCGAGCGATTGGAGACAATTGCGCATTTGCGGCAGCAATTGGAACTTACCCAGGACCAGCTGAGAAAGCGAGACTCAACCTTGGAAGAGACATTCGCCAGACTGGGAGACGTGACCCGATCTAAGGAGACCCAGCTCCATGAGAAGAATGCTGAGATTGACAGGCTCAAAGCAGAGATGGACGAGCAAGGTCTGGAGAACGAAAGACTGGGGATGGAGCTGGACCGCGTGAACACCGATTATCAAGCCCTCGAAGACCGTCTCACCAGCCTCGAGACCAAGAACCTGCCTTTTGAAGATCTTGAAGAGAGAAACCAGTCCCTCGAGGCGGATCTTACCCGCGTGCAGTCCCAGGTTGAGGCTCAAGAGAGTGCATTGAAAGCCGCAGCAGCAGACCTGCCCCTGGCTGGCCGCAGCACATACAGCGAAATCCTGGATTTGATCAAGGACCTGGGCCACCCAAATTCTGAATTTGAGGTCGAGTCCCCGACCAAGGACAGATTCCCCACAAATCAAGAATCGCAACAACAGCCGCCGCAAGATCTAGCAAAACTCAAGCAGGATCTCCAAGACGCGTCTGACGCCCAGAAGGCCACAGACGCTGAAGTTTCTCGCTTGCGTGAACAAGCAAATGAGACGCAAATCCTAATCAAAACCATCGAAGCGGAGAATTTAGCACTGGTCAGTCGCGTGGACGAGCTTACCTCGACCTTGGACAAAACCCGGTCTGAATTGACTCGTACGCAAGAACAGCATGCCGAGTCTTTGGAGACCGTGGCTCGTCTGCAAGAAGAGTCGCTGGGCCAGCCTCCAAGCCCACCTCCCTCGCCACCGACTGCCCGCGGTGCTGTAAACAGCGAACCACAAGAATCAACGGATGTTGCCGCATTAAAAGCGTCTCATGAGGCACAAATCCGAAGCATTCAAACCGCACATTCAACTGCTGTATCCACCCTCCGCTCGTCACATGCCGAATCCATGCGCAAAATCCGCAATCTTCTTACGACAGCTGAACAACGAGAGACTGATCTCCGGACCGAACTCAACAATCTGCGCTCCTCAGTCTCTTCCCAAGAGACACACCTACGCAAAGCATTCAAGTCAGAGATCAAGCGCCTCGAGTCCGTCATCGCTGCCAAGGACGAGACCGCCGCCGAAGTCGACCAGCGTATTGCCATGTCCGTGGACAAGCGCGAACGCGAATGGGAGCGCCGTGTAGATCTGCTGCTCAAAGAGCGAGATCGCATGGCGAAACTATTAATGAAGTATTGGGGTGAGAAGGAGATGGGTCGTGGACCTGGTCCTTTGTCAGAGGGTAAGGAACATCGACGAGATGGGGAACGCGGCGACGGGAAGTCAGGACAGGCTTACAAGTACAAGTATGCCCACAAGCATAAGTCCAAGGGCAGCGAGAAGATTCTCGCATAGCCTGTGCTGTCTTGAAATGACCATGTTGTCTAATGCATACTTGGTTGGGGGTTATGGTTGCATGTAATTCGGTCTCGTCCTGCCCTCGGCGCAATGGGTTCGTCATTTGGTGTTTGGTCAATAGATTCCAGGGCTTAATTTTGAATCGAAAGTTCTTGTAAAATTCTCATGCATTCTTCGTAACCAAGAGTATTAAATTCAGATTTGATATCAAATTTGCTATCCAAGCTCAAGAACGGAATTATCGAATCTCCTAGACACAACCGCCTTCCAATTTTCACATACTTCAATCGAATGGTATACTATTCAAACCAATAATACTTGGAGCATTTATCTGGCCAGCAGACGAAATCAATAAGCCCCTAATAGAAGCTCATGCTAGTCCGATTGGTACCCCGGTAGGTATTCGGATCAATGATATTGCGAGGTGGATCACCAGTCGCTCTGGCGTACTGCGAATCATCCACCGACGCTCTAGGCGAAGACGCCGATTCCATGATACAGCTCAGGGGCCCGCTGAAGGTTCCGTGCGTGCTGCTTCGAGGGCGCCGCGTGCTGGGGTAGATGATTTCGACGTCGTTCCGCCGGGGAACGGTGTGGATGACGTTGCTGGGGCTGAAGCTGCGCTGGCTGCCCCAGCGTGTGGGTGATGGCGCGGGTGATGACTGTGAGTAATATTGTAGATGATGGCTCTGTGTGTGGCGAGGTGCGTGTGCTTTGTCAAATTGGTATGAGGCACTGCGCATGGGATATTGGAGGATAGTGCTGTGGCGGAGACTTGGTTGTCGGGTTGGGTCGGCTTGAATCGGGGAGACAGTGGAGTTTTGTCGGTATGAGAGGGAATATCTCCTTGTGTTTGTAGGAGCTGAGGCACATTCGGGGTGATGGGGATGTTTGATGGAACGGCCTGGAGGGGCCAGAGAAGCGGTTTGTGACCGGTGTACCTTGGGTGACTCGCTTGGTGCTGACTCCGGGACTACCTCTGGCGCATCGGCAGAGTTCATGGTGAATGTTCTCCCGTTACTTTCGGGCTTGGAGGGTGACTGGTTGGTGGAGTTGGGATTCCCGGTTGTTTTGGCAGACGGATTGGAAGAGCCATGTCCTTTACTCACGGACACTCCGACTGTGAGCTTTTGAGATGACGCTTTTGATATAGAAGGGGTCACCACTTGCTTCTCAACGTCAGACGCAGCATTGGGATCGGCGAGAGCACGGATCTGTGGATCGGATGACAAGGGGAGAGAGAGCGGGAAAGACTTGGGCAGGAAACGCCGCAAAGACGACAGAGATGATTTTTGTCTCTTGTGATTGGTATAGTGCTCAGGGATTGTCGGCACTTTGGGAATGTTATTGTCGGAAAGCAGCATGCGAGACTCGCATGCTGTCTGGGAAGTCATCACAGTCGACGTGCGCGAGATGGGATAGAAGATATCACTGGCTAGAGTACCACCAGGCGATGCGCGAGGTAGAATATCGTCTGGAGACACACTCGTCCCCGACGTGATCTCCCCGTATTCTGACCCAGGATCTGTGTTGACTCGCAATTGTGGCCGCAAACGAACCGGGGCAGGATGGCGAATACTTGGATGACATTTGATTTTGTCAGCGAAAGGGTCGTTCGACCACGGTTCTCCACTAGATTTGCCATCGTGCTGGCGACACAGATTCCGGATCTCGTTTTTGAGAGTCTCTTCACTATCCCAGCTGTGGTTAGAGAAGATGCTGCCGTCGCCATCACGAAGCGATTGGGAACGTTTATATATCCCAAGAAGCGAGATGTCGTAGGGGCGATCGCATAGTTCTCTTGCGCAGTAAAAGGTACAAACTGTCATCCTAGAGCCTGTCAGTAATTGTCTGCTGTACTTCAAGAAAATTGGCACATACAGCGTCACGACTGATACAATCACCGAGGCACGATGGAATGCACAGCTGGTCCCAACCCTCCAGAATGTGGCATCCGTTCCAGATGGTAGGCAGTAGACTTGCTGTGCCGCAACAACCAGACCAGAAACACAAGTTGCAAGCCAGAGCATGAGCGAGAGCCGCAGGACATAAGTGCAAACATTGTGCAAGACAGTCTTTTGTTCACCAAAACCCCCGATCTTGTTGTACTGCCAGGCAACAAGGCTTTGAAGAGCGACCAGAGGAATGGAAAGGAAAGACTATAGAGCAATTAGTCAAAGTCATGATGGTTTGAGAGAATCGTCCATACCGAAACCAACGACAAAATTAAGCTGGGTGTCATCTTCGAATCCACTTGGTGGTTGCCATATAGGAATAGCACCAACACCCATTCCAAGACGGATTCAAGAATGAGACAATACAAAGCAAAGAAAATCACCAGCTTGGTCCAGGTACCCTCTTTGCGAGGTGCTGGAGAGAATCCAGTCGCCATAATCGATACTTTGGACGTGCAAGCTGTCCTGCAGCGCCGCCAATATAGGTTGAAGTGCGAGTATGAGTCTCACAGCGGAGGACAGATAGAGACCAATCGATAACAGAGAAGGTGAGCAGTGAGTGTCACTTCAGCAGACTAGTCGGTCTTCACGATTCGAGAGGGCAGCTGGCTTGGACTAAAAAGGGAACCAAGTAGGACATCCCCACCAAGCAGCGCGTCGACGCGATGGGAACGTGGAGGGGTGGAATGTGTCATTCGAGGGGTCGGCATGACGAGAATCGCAGCGACTTTAGGCCTCGTTTTAGATTGACACGGCTTTTGATCGACTGGAATGCCGCGGAGGAGATTTGGTCCTAGGGATGCGTTTGGTGCACCCGTACTCATCCCTGTTCATGGACTGAGATATCGACGTCACTTCCCTTTAGTCCTTGGGAATGGAAGAGCCGGAATTTTCCAAGAATTCAACTGCATTCTGACAGGGTCGCCCTTTGAAGGCCCGCGGACACTGAGCAGTGCATAAGGTTGTTGAGTGTTGAACCTTTGATGATGCCGTCAACCACGACGTTAACACCGAATTCCACCACCACAAAAACAAATTAATGAAAGTGCTAATCTAGTTTTCAGATCATTAATTCATTTCGAATCAATATCTATCAGTGACTCACCAACTGCGGATTTCATCGCCTCCACGTGATCCGAGGGATGGCCCTTACATCCAAACTTCAATAGTCAAAATCAAAGGGACAAAGCATCCAGGAGCTCCTCATACTTGAAATCCTCGACTCGTGCATCAGTTTATTGACATGGAATGCCGGTTCATCAATTCGAAAATGGTCGAGTCGCGTCGTCCGGCGTTGAATTTGATCATTGGCATCTATACTTTGAAACACGATAAAGTATAGCGATGATTGGGTATGATTGGCGTCGAATTTAAGATCTCGCATATGTTTAATGTCTATGATCAAGATGATGGAACCGTCTTGTTCACCCAAACATTAACGCCTGATCCCTCGACTTTGGTGCTGGTGGACTGCAGTCGAGTATCAATCGCGTCGGTTTGCGGCTGAGGATTTGCGCCCTCTTTGTTGCCGACGAAGGGGCTCAACCTGATGGCTAAAGCAGCCAGTCATTGGTGTCAATAGTGAGTGGTCATCGCAAGTCCTGAACTTTACCAAATGAGACCGGTAGTATTTATTGTCCAACCACTAGGACGAGATCTAAACAACCTGAACACAATGCTTTTCAACTATAGGCATGAATCAGCTCGTGCTAGGATCACAACATTTCTGAGAAATCAGCTTCTAATCCAATCTGCTCAATCAACTCGTCAATATTCACAGAATCAGCCGCCGAATTCAAACTTCGCCTGTCCTTTTGTACCCGTCGGATGGATCATGAACACATTTCCACTCTCGTCATTGGGATCTGCACCCTCGTTGAAATCCATGGCACTGGTCAGATAAATGATGTCGTTGTTTTTGCCGCCCCATGTCGGACAGGTAGGATGGCCTGTAGGGGTTTTGAACTTCTTCAGACATTTCCCCTCGGGGCTATAGACAAGGACCAGGCCTATTTGATAGGCCGCAACCCACAGATTGCCATCGATACTAAGGAAGACGAATTATCAATATATATCACTTTGATTGGGTCAAACAAGACTTATTCTCGAACCATTCCATCGGGCACACCGTTGATATCTCTCATATCGACCAGAGTGCGTTTGTTCGAGATGTTTCCAGTCGCCAGGTCAAAATCAAAGGCAAAGATCTTCATCACCCAAGAGTCATTAAAGTACACTGTATGAAACGTGAGCTTGAACTCCAGAACTTTTCTGGAAATGACTTACTTGTCCGATTGTCAGGACTCCAAGCAATACCATTGCCACCCATAATACCACCCGGTACCATCAGATGTAAACTTCCATCCGGGTCATATCTCCAAAGCCGCCCCTTGCCCTCGCCATGCTCCGGAGGAACCTGACCCGGTGGGAATCCAAAGATCGAAAAATCAATCTCGTCAACCCAGAAACGGCCGGCGGCATCGACGGCACCATCATTGAGCCGGCGCTGGTCTCGTTCGGCAATCGGGATGAGCTCGTGAGCGATTTCAAAGGCGCCACTGGCCTCATCTAGGAAGCAGATACCTTGGTGATAGGCAGCAATGTAACTGCCGGGTTTGTCTTGGCGGAATGCCGCGACGCTAATGCTGTCGGTCAATGGGAGGATCCGTGCCTCACCCGTTGGAATCCCTGTATCTGGATTAATTTGGAGGATGTACAGCTCTGCTGGTGAGGAGAGGCAGTCAAAGCAGTGTAGTGTTGAGTCGCTGGCTCGGTAAATCACGCCTTCGCCCAAGACCATCCGGCCTTTCGGGGGCCGGTAAACTGGAGGGCCTACTTCGAGGGGCTCGAGTGGTGTGTTCATCGTGCAGAGAACACCGGATAGACCGGAAGGGGTGCAGGAATCAGCCAAGCTATAAGTGACGTTTGAGCTGTTGGTTATAGGGGGAAGTTTCCAAACCTGCACCGGTGTGAATGCGTGGTACAGCGGGGGGGTAAGCAGTATTCCCCGTCAAGTGGGGACGAGGGGGCGAGGGGGCTGTTGCATCTGCCATGACGGGATTGGACAAGTTACACTATGCAGACTTGTAGAATACGATATTTGTATTCACCGGACAATAGAGTCGACGCTGTGTGATCATTGCTTGGTGTGTGGATGTAGAATATTGCGAATTTGTAGATGTATACTTCAAGACGGTACTTTGATATACCCAGGTACTCATCAGAACCAAAGGGTGCATCTTCTCGCTAGCAACTCTCGAGTCATTCGGAAACATCGGGAACCTACTGGCTCTCGGCCCATTGAGTATTACCAGATGATGCAGGTGATGAGGAGCTCACTTGAGCTAATAAAGTGACTACCAATTCATCCAAGGTATCCACACTTGCATTCTATTTAGAAAAGTTCAATCACATAACAATGTATAGATGCTCTTCGGATCTATAAAGATTGTAAGTTTCACTCCGATAGATGTTAGAACGGAGATTAAACTTTGTGGTTTGCCGTATGTTGATCAATAACGTCGACATCTTGACACAACATAGTTTGTATGACCCCTTATGACCCCCAATGACTTCACTATTTCGAGCCACTTCAGTAAAGTGGCAAGAAAATATCGGATGAGACGGTAACACGGAATGCAGATGATTCGTAACTCCCAAAAACAAATATCCTAGATGAGATGGGAATGTTGGCAGAGCAGAAACAGTCAATGTGCATAACTCAAATCTATGAAGATGTATGTATTATGCAACAGCTATAGTTAACTTTGATAGGCGTACACCTTAGTGGATTCCAAGAAAAGAGTGTTTTCATCATGCACGTTGAACGTGAAATGTTACCACCTGGCAGTCATGCGCTCGATGATGCATCAAGCATGATATATGCCAGTCTCATTCGTAATTCTGGACCAGTAGACGTGTGTTCTGACCATTTAGATTTGAAAACCCTGCCAGGCCAGTCCTTGTCATCTTTTATACATGATAGTGCTGAGAGTTATGCACAAAAAGACTCGGATGCAAGATTCGGCCTGTCGCCGTTCCGATACTCCTTTGGAATATAAGATCCTGTCTGTTTGCCTTGGATGTAAGCAGTCTAGCTAACACATATCAAATTTACTTCGAGTTTTGACATCCATTGCCTACCTACCATGATGCCAGTGCAACTGAGCCTTATTCCCTGGAAAGAGCTACTTCCTGCTCTTGGCGTTCTTGTTTTGGTTCCCTTTTGCCTATTATATATAATTCCAAGCTTGAAATTCACGAATCCCCTTGAAAAGCACTCCTCGAAACTCAAGAATCTATACATCGCAAACGCTGACAACTTACTCAAAGCAGGCCTTGCAAAGGTAAGTTGACCCATACTAACCCCTCATATCTCCATCCAACCACTTTATACAGGCAAATATTTTCCGTGTCCTGACCGATAATGGCTACCGCACCATCATGTCGCCAAAGTATGCGGCTGAGATCTGCCGTCTGCCTTCCCTCAGTTTTGCCAGAATCATGCAAACCGAGTTCAACTCATGGATCCCGGGATTTGATCCATTCCATCAGTTCGACCTGAAGAATGAGGTGTTTCAAGATGCAGTGCGGACCAAGTTGACGCAGGCGCTGGGTAAGATATGATCTTCTATTGTCGTCTCAAAAAAGCTTATAACTCCCTAGGAAGTATTGCAAAGCCTCTTTCAGAGGAGACTTCACATGCGCTCGAGCACCACTGGACAAATAATCCTGGTATGTTTACCATCAAAGCGAAGTTAAGAGTCGTCTGACAGTTTCTACCGAATGGCACGACATCACCCTGAGACCTACCATTCTCCAGATCGTCGCCCAGCTATCTTCTCGAGTCTTCCTCGGTGACAAGCTCTGTCGCGACCCAGACTGGCTGCGTATTACAACCGCCTATACAGTTGATTCCTTCCTGGCCACAGAAGAGCTACGGACCTGGCCAGACTTTCTTCGCCCCGTCGTAGCGCGATTTCTGAAATCGTGCCTTAGGGTCCAAGCTGCACTTCGGGAGGCACGAGAACTCATCACGCCGGTGCTTGAGGAACGAAGAAGAGATAAGGAAGTCGCCTTGGAGAATGGAGAGGCTTTGCCACGCTACAATGATGCCATGGAGTGGATGGAGCAGTCTTCCAAGGGTCGTCCTTATGACCATGCAGCCGTGCAGTTGACGTTCTCAGTCGCGGCCATCCACACGACATCGGACATGATCACTCAAGCCCTCTATGATCTCTGTGTCAGACCAGAACTCATTCAAGCTTTGAGAGAAGAGGCCATTGAAGTGATTTCGGCCAACGGCTGGAAAAAGACAGCCATGTATAAGCTCCAGTTGATGGACAGTTTCCTGAAAGAGTCACAGCGCATGAAACCGATCAATCTCGGTGAGTCTTTACAGTAGTCAAGATGGACTGTCTAAAACTAATGAACCAGTGTCTATGCGGCGAATTGTCGGCGAGGACATGCAGCTTAAAGATGGCACCAAAATCTCCAAAGGATCATCCATCATGGTAGCGGGAGAATGGATGCGCGACGCCAAATTCTACGAGAACCCGGAAACATTCGACGCATACCGATTTTTGAAGATGCGACAAACTCCTGGTAAAGAAACCCACGCCCAATTGGTATCACCGTCTCCTGAGCATCTTGGTTTTGGGCTTGGGAACCACGCTTGCCCTGGAAGGTTCTTTGCGGCAAATGAGATTAAGATTGCGCTTTGTCATATTCTCCTTAAGTACGACTTGAAACTGGCTGAGGGGTGCGTGCCACAGTACAGACGATATGGATTCTCCTTGCAGGCGGATCCAATGGGGAGAGTGGCAATTTCTCGACGTCGCGAAGAAATTGATCTCGAGAGTATCTCCGGTTAGGTTCTGGAGTCGAGCAATGCCAAGGATAGTTGTGTGAATGGAAAGATTGTAAGGAAAGGAGGACTATTCGACGTGAGTTGAAGAACAGATTCGGACAAATGTTCTAAATGATTAATGGATGCTTCCCTGTTTTCTCCTATGATGGAAGAGGCTGATGTGTGGACTGAATGAGGTTAAAGACTGTTTTGTATGATCCTGGCCAATTATAATCAGCCAAATCCAGAAAATACCGAAATTAGATGCGCCTGGGGGCCAAAACGATTCAAGACTGAAATTTACCGGCTCCGTTAACGTCGAGATTCTTGGATATTGCTGATCCGGTTGGTGCATCCGATCTATAAGATGTACCAGGCACGAACGGTGATTGGTGTGCCTTTCCTTGACCCACTGAAATTTTTCCCTCCGAAACCTTTTCTAAAACCAAGGCAGAAACAAACTCTATCAGTCTTGCAAATTTCCATCTCTCATGTGTACGGCAAAATAATTGGATATTCGGCATTTGGTGCAGCCACTAATGGGCTTGGCATTGCTTAGCGTCCATTAGCTTTACCAATGACCGACCGGATCTGTCCGGATATAAACCTGACTCCATTACATCGGCTATCATACCCCATTTCATCCTACTTGATCCTACTTCATGTTCGGACCCTGGTCCCTTTTCTGGCTAAGGCTGGTCTTGCTCATGCGGCTCTTGTGTTGCCACTGGCGCTCGGACGAAATAGGCTGACCCCCGGAGCTAGCAATCTGACCCTTGGTCGAATGATGCGGTGCCGTAAATGACTGCACACCACCTTTTACCAAGGGGAAATGGGCTTTTGAACCTCTCTACTGCAAGGCTTGGCCACTCATTGTCAATGCATTCATTCTGATCGCTGAGCCGCGAGTCGGTGGTATGTGCTACTTACTGGTCTGATCTTGCAAAATAGAAAACTCGAGCCAGTAGCACTCCATTTATTGTCATGGTCTGAGACGGCTCTTGTTTACCAGTGTCTTGACTAGTGAACTCAATACTGGTACTGGATGAAATTAGCGTTCCATCGTATGTTCTCGAGACTCATGCACAGCGCTGCTTAAACCAAGTTCGCCTCTTAAAGCCGCACACCCGTAGAAGTTTTCTTTTCACTCTTGCAATTTAAGGCTGGTTTCTAGCAGACAGTTGTCTGCGTCCTCTCTTTGCTTTCTCTAAATTGGCCGGTCATTCGTTTACCACTGGTGCATCTTTTCGGGCCAGGCTGCCCTTCATTCTTCTACAAAATGGGATTCTCCAGATTCCTTACCACTGTAGCAGCCTTGTCATCCGTAATTCCAGCCTCTTATGGCTTTGACGCGGATTTGAAGTCCAACTTGGCTGTTTATTATGTATGTCGTGTTTTCCCCTCGGTTGATGATTTTGAAACTAACTTGACCTGACAGGGCCAAGGAGCATATCAACCTCGACTGGCACATTTCTGCCAGGAGACGTCGCTGGACATTGTCAATTTGGGATTTGTGAACTTCTTTCCATTTCTTATTGGTCAATTTCCCGGCTCAAATTTCGGGAATCAGTGCGACGGACAATACTTCCCTGGGTCAACCTTGCTCTCTGGATGCCACCAAATCTGGGAGGATATTCCTGTCTGCCAGGCTCTTGGCAAGAAGGTCTTGCTCTCTATTGGCGGGGACTCTGCTCATCCTATTCCTCTTGCTGAGGATGTTGCGGAATGGTTTGCCGACTTTCTATGGTATTCATTTGGTCCCAACCAAGCAGACACTTGGTATAATGTTGGTCTGTTCAATGATTATGTTGACAATATTTTCCCTCGTCCGTTCCACAATGTATCAGTCGATGGATTTGACTTTGATATCGAGCACAATGGAGGCTTCGGTAAGTTCTTCTTGGTTTTGTTCCATGGCAACTCTTAACAAGAACAGGTTATGCGACTATGGTCAACCGTCTTCGTTCCCGATTCCAAGAAATTCCCAACCGGAAATTCTATATCGCAGGTGCTCCTCAATGTGGCATTCCTGATAAACAGCTTGGTGATGCCATCCAAAATTCTGCCTTTGATTTTATCTGGGTTCAGTTCTACAACACAGAAGGCTGCTCGGCTGCCGACTATGTCAATGGCACTGGCGATTTCAACTACGGCGACTGGGTGGATGTGATCAAAAGAAGCGCCAACCCTTCGGCAAAGCTTTACGTCGGCTTGCCAGCATCCGAAGGGGCCGCAGTCCCCGGCTTCTACATTACTCCCAGTGAAGTGAAACCCCTGGTTCAGGAATATATCGATCTCTATCCAGACACCTTCGGCGGTATTATGCTGTGGGAAGCTACTTGGGCGGAAAACAATGTCATCGATGGTTATGACTATCTCCAACATATGAAGCATATCCTCTATGAGTTTGCACCTCCGCCAAAGCCGACGCCCTCGCCAACGCCAACGCGTACTGTGACTCCCATACCGACTTATACTTCTCGCCATACGTCTGTGGCTCATACGTCTTCAGCGCAAGGAACCACTCATAGCCCGTCAATTTCCAGCTTGTCTAGATCTGTGACCGTGAAGTCTAGCTCCACTATAATGTCGAGTTCGTCTCCTCAATCTTCAAAACACTCTTTCACCTCCTCTTCGATGATCAAGTCCAGCGACCTGCCTCGTCCCTCGAGCTCGGTTTCAGCTTCTTCAAGCTCATCTTTTTTGGATTCGACTGTTTCCCCCACTGGAAAGTCCAGTTCTGCCACTCTTTCGTCAACTTGGTCGACTGTTTCTTCAAGAGCATCTCAGACTTCGTTCCTTTCTACGAGCTCATTTTCGGTCAAGCCTAGCACCACGGCTGTCGCATCAGGCTCCTCGGTGACTTCTTCTAAAGCATCGCAATCTTCGCACTACGTTACGAGCTCGTCTTCAGAAGCCAGGTCCAGCTCTACCGCTATCGCATCGAGCTCGGTTGTTTCTTCTAGAACATCTCAGTCCTCGCACTATGTTACGAGCTCGTCTTCAGAAGCCAGATCTAGCTCTACCGCCATTGCATCGAGCTCGGTTGTTTCTTCTAGAACATCTCAATCCTCGCATCATGTTACGAGCTCGTCTTCAGAAGCCAGATCTAGCTCTACCGCTATCGCATCAGGCTCCTCAGCTGTTTCTTCTAAACCATCTCAGTCCTCGCAGCATGCCACGAGCTCGTCTTCAGAAGCTAGGTCTAGCTCTACCGCTATTGCATCGAGCTCGGCTGTTCCTTCTAGAACGTCTGAATCTTCGCACTCTTTCACTAGCTCGTCTCCTACTTCCAGCCATTCTCTCTCAGCTCCGTCGTCTGTCTCTTCTATACATATACCACATTCGTCTCTCTCGGAAACGATTCCCAGCACCATTGCCGCTTCTTCAAGCTCGTCGGTTGCCATGAGCACCCTTAGCAGCATCATGGCAACACCAACGTCTACTTCACCCGGCTCTACTGGTGTGAGCTCTGCCACTTCCTCGTTCACCGAAAATACCACTTCATCTGGTAGACCATCTACCAAGACATCCGACATTCTGGTAATTCCTACTCCGACTGGCTCTTCCAGTGTCAGCAACTTTGCAAGCTCTTCTTCCTCTGTTGGTGAGACCACGAGCATTTCTATGGGCTCAGCTTTGCCGTCTTTATCATCAACCGCCGTGGAAACGCACGCTTCGTCCTCGGCATCTGGTAGCGAGACTGGTGCTGTCACAAACCAACCCAGTACTCATGCTCAGTCTGAAACGTCCATTGCTCACACGTCCATGCTTCAGTCATCCGAGGCTTCATCGTCTATGAGCACTTCTACTACGAGCACGCCGAACTCTTCGACCAAGACCTCGAGCACATCTGGGATTGAAATTCCGACAATAACGTCCTACATTACCGCTGCTCCTTCGGTGACAAATTCTCCTTCCACATCCGAGCCGGAGACCATCACGACTGTCATTGTCACGTCCTATACCAGTATTTGCCCAACTGGATTTACCACAGTCACAACAACATACACGACGTATATCTGTCCTGAGCCCAGTGTTACTGGCACTGTCACCCCCGGTATGACGAGTCCAGCATCTGGTCAAGCTGTGACCACAATCTCGGTTCCTGAAGGCTGGACTACAACAGTGACTGTTTGCACTCACTGTGCTGCTACTCCCACGACAGTCACCCTGACTCTGCCCAACCCTACTCCGATCGAGACGGGCCCAGCAGTAAGCTCGGAGACGGCAACCGTTGCTATCACTGAGCCTGTGGCCGTTACTCCTACCGAGACGCTAGATGCGACAGTCAGTTCTTGCACAAACTGCGGTCCAGCTGATTCAACCTCGACTCTCACTGTGTCTTATACTCCCGCTACTTCCGCTCCTCTTACCGATTCCACTGGTAGCACTAGTCAAGAGTCCGAGACAAGCACGTTGACCGAGACCATCGCAACCATATCGCAGGCCATGGTTTCTGAGACTCCCACATCCATGTCCAGCAGTGCTGGCGAAGATGTAGACAACGTGCTTCCCGTTAAGCAGGGCCAGAACCAGAGCGGGACCCTCGCCGTGCATCCGTCAGGCACCAACACTATCTTCCATGGGTCTTCTAGCGCCAGTGGTACCCAGAGTGAGACCTCGCCAGCATATAATGGCGCTGGATCTCGATCGTCACTGATCAGCACATTTGAAGTTGTTCTTGCTGGTCTTGTGTCCTTGGTCATGCTGATTTAGAATACATTTGAACATCCTATCTGATTGTTCTCGGCGAGGTGCTTGTTTATTTCAAGACTGAAGTCATAATATGGGGACTGTCTCCGCGGCTTCTCTTTAGGGCCTGCTATTCAAATCCAAATAAAAGGTCCTCCATATCAATACGAACGGGTAAAGGACTCGCAAGAAGATCAAGACGAATGCTCTGAATGTAATAGGAAAACGCCACCAAAACACCCTAAATATAACAGCCGAAGCTAAATTTTAATGAGCAGTGTAATGTGTCGGTCATGAATTAATAAGATAGCCGAACGGGCGATGATCGAACAATAATAATGAATTAATTATTCACAGGATGATTGACTCGATTGAGACGTTGTCGGTTCCCCGCATTCGGACCTCGGCTGTGAAGAAATGGAGATACATATTTACTCTAGGTTCAACCACGTTGGATTCCATCTTCTTTAATTGCCAAAATGTCTTCTCCACCGCTAAAAGGAACTCGAGTTCTTGAACTGGCGGGTCTTGCCCCAGGTATATCCTACCCTACGTACGTCCATTGCTTTCGCTAACTTGCCGTAGGACCCTTTGCCGGTCTCCTTTTAGCAGACTATGGCGCGTCGGTTCTACGTGTGGACCGTCCATCTGCAATAAGCGGCGACCAATTAACTCGACACAAGACCTCTATTACACTTGATCTCCGGGATGCAAAGTCACGAGATGTTCTGTTGCGCCTTCTTGCAGTCACCGACGTGCTAATTGACCCTTATCGCCCCGGAGTTCTGGAGCGACTTGGGCTGTCACCAACAGAGGTGCTGCTCAAGCATAATCCCCGCTTAATAGTCGCGCGGATGACTGGATTCCGTCGCGATGGAAAATATAAAGACATGGCTGGTCATGACATCAACTACATCGCGGTTTCGGGCGTCTTATCCATGCTTGGCAGGAAAGGAGACAAGCCTTATGCCCCGGGAAATATTCTCGGCGACTTCGCTGGTGGCGGTGCCATGTGTTTCTTAGGAATTCTTCTTGCTTTGATCTCGCGGTCACATACTGGCCGAGGCCAAGTCGTCGAGGCAAACATGGTGGATGGCTCGGCGTATATGGCTACTTTTCCCCGGTTGTCCCGCCAGAATCCCGCGTGGAATGGTCCTCGTGGTGAAAATCTGCTTGATAGCGGCTGTCCATACTATGATACCTACGAGACAAAGGATGAGGGGAAGTACTTTGCCGTTGGCGCATTGGAGCCGCAGTTCTACGCCGCGTTGCTACGCGGTCTTGGTTTTGACCCCAAGTCGATACCCGCGCGAGAAGATCGAGATAATTGGCCTGCTTTGCGGACACTGTTCACGCAGCGGTTCAAAGAAAAGACTCGCGCTGAGTGGGAGGCAATTTTTGATGATACTGACGCCTGTGCCACGCCGGTTCTTGAGCATGGGGAGCTCGAGGCGGCTGGGTATGAACAGCGGTCCGCCGTGCACTTGACTCGCACCCCCGCTATCCCCTATAAATCCGACGACGGGGGCTGGACAGGTGGGGGACTCGAGCCCGGCTCCGGGGGTGAAGAAACCTTGCGAGCATGGATGGGGTGGGAGCCGAACAAGGATTTCCAAGTCCGGAAGGACGGAGCTCTTATCTCCCCGAGTGACCGAGCAAAGCTGTGAAAGCAGGGATTCAAAAGCATTGACCCAATTGCATTGCTCTGGTGGATCCAACTCGAAATCTTCATTGTAAATACGAATTGTTATCGAATATTATCGCGGGGTCCGCATTCCGATCAATCCTGCCTATCTCGCCGCGCACGGCAATGATCATCGTTATATGAGGTGCACATTTGGTAAACGTACCTGATTACCCCCATTTTTACCTCATTCGTGGCCAGGAACAGGATATATTAACTGCGATCAATAATTTTTGCACCCGCAACTCAACTCCGGAACCGCTGAAACATCATGACGTCACGACTAAAAACTTCCCAATCCGGGTCCACTGTGTACCACTTCTTCCCACGTGTATGAGTGTGGCGCAGCTTTTGTCTCGCACCGTTGTAACGGGTATTTACCAGCCCTATGCCGCTGACAGTGTCTGGATTATGAGATGTAACCCTTTCATGGCCATCGTTTGCAAGATTTGTGTACAGTCATGGGCTAGAGAATTAGACGGTCCTTGCTGATGTGGTAGTGAGGGAGCAAAAGTGATATTCGGGGATCATTGTATTCGGCCTAACACAGTTTGTCAACGTTGAATTAAGGCCTTGCGTGATACTACATGTAGGTGCAGGATTATACTGATGCCCCCCGCATTCTCGAGTGATTTCACTAGTCACTCGCTAGAATATTGGATACTTGGTATGTAGGATCATACGTACAACTGGCTCGAATTGCAACATTATTCAAAGTAAACCTCTCTAGCTGGCAATTCCGAATAGAGATTCGATAGCAGATCTTGGAAATGCTACCCCAGCTTCCACGCATGTGACCATGTGGCATTTGAGAATGCAAGGGGGTGGCAATCACTTTTCGTCATCCAGATAGATGAAATCATTACCTGTCTATAAACCATCTAAATGAATTTGAAGCGAGATGTTTTCTTGCTATGGGGCTTCACTTGCTCCTCGTGAATACACTCGTCAAACAGTCAAGCATCTACATCTGATAGAGACTTCAGCTGCACTCGACTATATTACGTGTTCATAGCCATATTCGTAGACTCTAGCCAACTCCCGATATCAGTTATTTGGTCTCACTTGCAATGCAACATCAAGATACACACTATGATAGCCATTCTCCACAGTCAACCCGGTAATCTTTCATCCAGCCACACCGTGGCTGAGCAATGATTACTCCGTACTTCAGGTCCGCCAGGTTCCGCTGGTTGGGCCAATCACAAAACAAGTGGGTGAACTGCCCAAAGTCTCTTTGCTCGCTCCCCTCCCCTACTCCTCTCTCTTCCCGATCACCATCGGCTTGCTTCGTCGTCCTCGCCCTCACTTTGTCCAGGGTGAAAAGGAGAATCGCTGGATTTTCATCAAGCCTGCCGTTCAATTGGGTATCGACGGACTTTGCGCGTTCACAACCGATCCACAAAGCCCATTGAGCTGGACAACCACCCCTCCTCTTCAAACATTGTCCCTCGCCATTGATCGCCTTCATTGGATTGCGCCATTCAACCTTTGGGGACTTTCCATCATCCTTCTTCGCCTCCCATCATAAAAGGCGGAACTGATCGCTGCAAAGTGCGGTGGCTCCTGAAACCGCTGATCCCTTTGCCGTCAGCCGCGCGCCTCGGGCTTCTTTCCTCGGGTGTCTGTGACTGCGCTTTTGAATCCACCAGCACTCACACGTCGACCATCCCCACCGCCCTTCGATCGGGCAAGCAGATATCTTGTTCACCGAAGTCCCAGGTGGCGATTTGTATGGCTGGTGTGCCCAGCTCTCGCCTAACATGACCGAGTTTCGCGTCCCGATTCATCAAGGTCCGCCTTCCCGAAAGCCCGTTCCAAGCGCCCAACAAGGTTACGCTTACCCACCATATGATGCCCCCCGAAATCTCGCACCTCATTCCGCCAGTCTCCAAAATACCCACAGCCGGAATCGCACAACCTCTTCTAACGTGCTACCCTACGGTTCGAGCCCTCAGCAGCATCCCCCAGTTCCCCCAGTTCCCTCACCCTCCCACGCCATGGGGCCACCTGGAACCTTCAACATGTCACGTCGCCTGTCTAGCACCACCACCTCCACCAACTCTACTGGAAATATGCCACACGCGGAAGCGGATGTTCGAAGAAGTGCATCGAACCGGTCGGCCAACTCGCAGCTTGGATATGTTGCTTTGATGCGGCGGCAGAAGGGCACCGTCTGGTGCGACCGGGCGCAACCTGAAGATGCTCGCATGCGGGAGCAGGCTCTGCGAGATAAGAAGCGGGCATATCTAGAGATTCATGGCGCAGGCGCCGGGCGCTCCGGAACATCGAGTAGTGGCAAAATTCGCCATGGTGCCAAGGGTGGAATGGACTTCTCGCCATCCAACCTAGTGGGTGCCAAAGTGCCTGTGCGACTGAGTGCCAATGAAGTGGGCGATGCAGACGAAGATGCCCGGAGTGCTGACGGTGGTGCTTTGCACCGGCGCACAGGCAGTGGTCGCAGCTCTCTGGGAAGCAATCGATACCCCAGCGGCTACTCGCGGCCACAAGGCACAATGGGCAGCAACAGCACACCCCCGAACGAGAAGACCGATTTACCAGATGTCTCGGAGAATACCCCAGCCGAACTTCGAGAAGAGGAGAAGAGTCGTTTGTCATCACTGGTCAAGGACGATGCCGCCACCACGCACAGCAGCGAACAAGAAGATATCGTTGGCGACATGACCGCTCCAAGCGCGGTTGCCACACAAAAGGTCAGCAAGGCCGATGAACTACGGCGACGTGGCAGTGTTGATGATCGAACCACTTCGATGACCAACGTTCGACTATTCGTCGCAAACCCTGATCTCAGCGACTGAGAGGCTCCTCAAAGGCGCATTACGAGCGAATCATGCATCACCTTGTCCTCCGATCACGCTGCTTGCTGATTTTGTTCACTTCACGATTTCCCACACCCTTTCCGCATTGTCTCTAATGCTGCACATAATGCCTCCGTTCCCGATTCCCTTCCTGGGTGCTCTTCAACAAGCCTTGATGGCTTTGTTTTGCCGCTTGTCAATATCTGTTACAGTGTTTGCGTTGGGCCTTCGATTCTCCTTCTCGGGTGGCCATCCTCATAACCTGGGTATCGATTGGTTGGCCTTTTGCCTTTCCACGCACTCTCTTCTACCTGCATCCGGCAAATACCGGCCTTTGTTTTCCCCTCATAGCTCACAATCTGAACAAATATCCTAATTGTAAGACTAGTGATTTCATACCTGACCTAGATCATTGTCTTCCCTTATTCTCATCTACCGTTTTATTACTTTTCTCCTTCCTTTTTCTCTCTTTGGCTTTATGAGAAACTTCGCATAGATCGCTATACAATTATTAATTTCTAAGCTCAACCCCATGAAGACTATTGTTAATGTCTTAGCCATGAGCGGATTGCATTTAACATGGTGGTTATATAATCAGCACGTGGTTATCAAGACGCGAGTCGCGAATCGATCGACGCGTCCCTGTCAACCGCTTCTCCCCTTCGGTCCTGAATGACCACCACTCGCTTCACGCGACCACCATAGTCGCCTCTCATCCCTCTATTATTATTCTGGACTTTTGTATTCCACTTTCTCTCCAGAGTCTTCTCCTTCTTGGCAGCTCATGCTTCATGAATTGAACGCCCACAGTCTCAATTGACATTCTCCACCTGCAACAATGAGCCTGTCCCCTTTACCACCACCGTCCTCTATACCTGGATCGCCTTCGACAGGGTCACGAAAGCGGTCCATTCACGAAGTTGATGATGCAGCAGTGCCGTCGCTAGGTCCGAAACGACCCTTAACAGATTTCACGGGCGAGAACCAAGAAAACCAAGATCCTGGTTTGAAAGAAACCTCGAAGGATATCCCTTCCAATCCAGACGATTTGTCTGCGTCTCATCCAACGCCAAGTATAGAAATTCCATTAAAAAAGAGCGGTTCTGTCGACGCAGGGTCCGATCTCTCTGTTGCCAACCCGGACGCCAAATCGAATCCTATGCTGTCATCAGAACAAGGAATATCATCCAGGCCAGAAATGGCTGATACCCCTTCGAAGAAGCGTAAATTGTCTCCGAGCAGCAAGGATGCAAAACAGCAGGAAAAAGAGGCCAAGGAGCGTCAGCGTTTAGAAGAAAAGCAAAGGAGGGAGGAAGAGAAGCTCAAAAAGGAAGAAGAGAAACGGCTTAAAGCTGACGAGAAGAAAAAGCGCGAGGCTGAACGTGAAGAGGAACGTCGAGCCAAGGAGGAAGAGAAGAAGAAACGAGAGGCTGAACGCGATGAGAAGAGAAAGGCAAAGGAGGGGGAGAAGGCAGCCAGAGAGGCGGCTAAGGAAGACGAGAAACGACGCAAAGAGGAGGAGAAAGTGAAAAAAGAACGAGTAAGTCCGTGTGGTGTGTTTGCTCAGCCCATTCTGACGTCGCAAAGGCACAACCTAAACTGAACTCTTTCTTCGCCAAACCACCACCCCCTTCGTCTTCTGCTCCTATCATCAATCAATCATCCCCCAGCAAATCATCATCCAGCGGTCATACCAATACGATCAAGGCAGCCGAGCCCCAGTCGGACTACGAGAAAGCGTTTCCTGAATTCTTCCTTCAGTCTCACACCACTGTTGCACCTGTTCATCGATTCGAGCGCGACGACCAATCTCTGGAGCACGTCCGGCATAATCTAGATAAGAGTATGAAACAAGACGGACCGTTCGAACTCGCTCCATTCCGTCCTTCTGAAATATTTCACCTTATTCCCTACCGACGACGTCACGGTCGACAGGCCCACTCGGTGAAGCAAATCTTGTATCAAATTCAGACTGCTGGAGACAATATGCTTCCTGGTTCGAAGCCCAAGGACGAATCGTCTCAAACGCCTATCGATCTTTTACGTGACGTTCGAATGAAGTCTCTCAAGTTTGGCGAAGATGTACGACCGCCCTACCAGGGCACATTTACTCGCGCGGTTCCCGAGAACACGGCCGCCAAACTAGCCCGCAATCCTTATCACCGAGGCTTGCCTGATACGAATTATGACTACGATTCAGAGGCCGAGTGGGAGGAACCTGAAGAAGGAGAAGACCTGGACTCGGAAGAAGAAGAGGAAGATGGCGACGACGGCGATGACGATATGGATGGCTTCCTCGACGATGAAGACGATGCCCTTGCAGGCGGGAAGCGTCGCTTGATCGTTGGCGATCTTGAGCCCGTGTGCAGTGGGATCCACTGGGCTGCGGACGGCGTCCCTGAAGAATTCAAGCAATATGGGATGGAGACCATCTCAGATGCAGTGAAATTCCCAATCGATCCGTTCTCGACGGCATACTGGCAGAAACCGCGCGCTGCGGACCAAGCATTGGCCAAGAACATGCCGCATCGGCCGCAGACCCTGGACGGATTTCGAGTCCCCAGTAGCACCGATGCACCGGCCGTCGGCAGTGCCCTCCCACCCACCTTCAAGGCAAAGCGTCCATTCCCTCCTGAACTTCTCGCTGAATTTAAGGAAATCGTGGAAGGTAGTGATCTCAGCAAGATCGGTGTGGTTGAGATCCTGAAGAAACGGTATGTGCCTAGTCTGCCTGATTTGTCCGGCTCGTATCTGCATACTGACAACGCATCCAGATTTCCCAAAGTGTCCAAGGACACCCTGAAGGCCACACTAGACCTCGTCGCGGTCCGAGTGGGGCAAAAGGAAGTGGATAAGAAGTGGGTATGTCGATGAGATATCTGTTGTGCAGGACTGTGGTCTAGATCTTTTTTCCATTGCATGCTGGGCGTTTGGAAGGAATGGGTTGAGCATTCTGATTATCATGAAGTCAAAATATGAAGTGTCCGGACTACAGGGGATGATTTGTCTCGGAGGGCGACATGCCGATTCCATCTGCAGGTGATGCCGCACGTAGACGAATGAAGCGATGGCGGAGTTGTTGACATGTAGTTCGCCGAACGGGGAATGCGGGCTTTTCTATACCAGCAGGTTCTCCTCCACTGCCAGACATTCACCGGAATGAACCCAGTCGAAAAAGGTTCAAACTCAGACATCATTTTATTTTTGATTTTCAGCTTGATTCATCGAACCATCTCCATACGACGCTGACTCCGCAGAGACCAGGGAGGGCGACGGGCGAATCACAAGCGGGAGTCCAGCTCACGCCTGCAGTGCCAACGCATCGTACTCCGACGCGTCCAATACTCCCTTGCTCGAGTCGACAATTTGCCCCCCGCTTCCCCTCTTGCTTTTCGAGATCTTTTAAGATCTTCCCTCCCTTCCCGCGCCCCTTTGCGATCGCGCATTTTCTTCACCCCCTCCACGGCTTCCTTCGACTCCTCCCCCGATCGAACCATGCGATAAGCATTTGCCCACCCAGGGGCATTCCGCGGCTGGTACGATTTCGGGATGTCGAGTTTAGACGGGGAGCACCGCTCCGCTCGATTTGCCATCCCCGGTATGTTCTTTTCCCGATAGTTTGAATCGTGTCTACCGTTTCTATTTTGGTCCTGGCGTCATGCAGCGTGCTGTTGCGTGCCTGATTTGAACCCAATCTAATCGGCTCCAGCCGTGCGGATTCCCGCTGTCCAGACTGATCCACTATGCGATCCATCCCAACGGCCGGATCCTGCATCGATTCCACTACCCCCTTCACCCTCCGAGTCGCCTGCGACCATACTCTTGGAAGCTTCGCCGACCATCACGGATGCAACCATGAACGTGGGGCCAGGTGAGTTGGGTGGCTCGGCCCGTTCCAGTCCCAGAGTGATGGCCAACCCCCGCCCAACGTCAACACCCGCCAAACCAGCTGCCACGGATGATGTGCTTCCCATCTGCTTTGAGGATTTTGCCACCCGTTATCGCCGGAGTCAGCGCAAATATGCCCAGAGGAAACGACTGGAAAAGCGCCTGCGCGCGACGAAGGTATCCATCGGCGTGTCCGCACGCATGATCCGCATCGGAAATACAGTCCAACGGGGTCTCGTGCAAGCCATGAAACATGATGACAAGGTCAATTTTGTGGGTCTCTATCATATGCTTCATGATCTCCAGGAAGCCTGTGTGTCCAGCGCACGGTGCGACGACCATCAGGAATCGCTCGATGAGTGCGAAGCTTCATCCGATCTGGATCTGGACCATTCCTCGGATTTCTTTCATCAATTAAGTCCTCAGTCCCGGGCGGATCTACTGGAAATTCTGCGACTGGCTCGCTCTGATCCCCAGTTCTTGGTCGATCGATTGCGCAGTTTTTCACCCTCTCAATTGGGGGCTTTTACTTCACCTGCTACCACGCTGGATGCCGGAGACCCTGCTTTTCCTTCCTCTACTTCTTCGCGTTCCCGTGGCCAATATTCCTTTAGTCGATTCCCGGCCCATTCTGCGCCTTTCAAGGATCATGCTCTTGCCTTTGAAAGGACGGATCCGCTATCCATCTTGCTTTGTAACGTTTTTGCCGCGCCCTTGGAGCCCGAGACCCCAGAGGCCAGCTTGCGCATGGAGGTGTGGTCATCCGTCTGCGCCCAACTAATGTCCCAGGGCAGTAGTAGATTCTATCCTTTGATAGGCCAGATTCTCTCTTACTGGGCCACTGGAAGCAATTGGAAAGCCCGTCCGAAATTTGAGCTCTACCTAATGGATATCCTCCAGACAGGCGCCTTTCTCCTGGAACATATAGATACCCCTGCCGGACTAGACTTTGCTGCCGAGGCCCTGGATCCCTTGCGAACGGATGTGGCGGAGGAATATTTTGCTTCTGCCGTGGACGATCTATTCCGTGTCCTGGATGACCCCGATGGTGGATTTCCTCACACTGTTTTGCAATTTGCCCGAGCCATCTTGCTCAAACTGGACACGCCTGACAGTCGCAGTCGCTTCTTGGAGTACTTGTTCATCCAGTGGTTCTTCCCCAAGTTTCTCTACAGCGCGTTGACGTACCCCGAGGTATGTCCGTCCCGTTTTTGAACGCAACAGAGGTTGACATGCATTCGTTCTTTAGACGCATGGGCTATTGTTGGACTTCCATATCCGCAGGGATGCTCGCGACAAACTGCTGGGACAAGTTGGGCTGCGCGCATATTCCCAGGTTTTCGCTGTTTTGCGCTCGATGTGGGTGTTCGCATGTAAATCCATCTTACAGTGCTGACTCCTACTCAGGCATCATGTGTCGATTCTCCGCCCGAGCATCAAACAGCATGTCGATAATATGATTCTTCAATTTCAGAGCCCGCTATCTACTGAAACTTCCCAGGCGCCATTCCATACCTCTTTTCCGGCGGACTTTCCACCCCTCCGTAACGCTTCGTCAACTTTTCTCCTGTTGTCGGCCACCGACGTGCTCACCATTCTAGAAGCTTTGTTTCCACAGTCACTATCTTCTCTGCATACCTCGCCGGTGTCCGCTACAACTCCAGCCTGGTCTTCCGCTACTTCGAATAAACCATTTCCAGAGCTGCATAATGAGCCCGGTCTCTTCCGTCCGAGCCCGGATGCTAGTTCGAGACCTGTGTCTCAAAATGGATCCATTTTGTCTACTGAGTCTGCTCCGATCAACCTCCCAGAAACTGGGCTTGCTCAGGCAGCCGCGCGGATTCGCTTCGAGCTAACTGATCTGGATGAGCCTACTACACGCCCTAAATTGGAACACCCGTCGGACGAACATTGGACGGTGTTCTCTGTCTCCAACGATGGTCATAGTCTAACCTGGAGTCTTCTCCCGGATTTCGAGGCTGGGCAACTTGAAAGCTCTCTCTTCGAGAACGACGATGACACGAGTTCCACTAACTTGGGCTTGGAAGAGAACCATGAGGCCTTACAAACAGCCATCATTCGCCTTGTGAAGGAGAATCATGTCTACGACTCCGATGATTATGACTGCGCATTGAAAACCTTCAAGGCCGCTCCCCTCTCATTGAAGCAAAGGTTCAATCAGGCAATGGAATCTGCAAATAATTACTCAGACTTTGTCGACGCCCACTACTGGTGGAATGCAACGCGGCAACTCCGGCAGGGCTTTACCACCAACTCTACATTTAACGCAGACGACTCGTGGATTCTTGGTCCTATGCACACCTCGTGCAGCCGTTCTTTGGACAAATCACGACTGGTCATTGAGCGGTGTGAAAGCAACTTTGTCTCTTTGGATCAAAGTCTGCG
Organism: Penicillium sp. PG113-03A; assembly: GCA_037042135.1. Lineage (NCBI taxonomy): Eukaryota > Fungi > Ascomycota > Eurotiomycetes > Eurotiales > Aspergillaceae > Penicillium > Penicillium sp. PG113-03A. The sequence continues at coordinate 20,541 of JAXQJW010000055.1, read as the reverse complement.
CCGATTGCAAACTCAGGTCAAAGGGGTGATGGCCACCATTGCGAAGCTTCGCAATAAGATGTGGTATATGACAGACGTGAAGAACTCTATGAAGTATGAGGAGGCCAGGCATGTGGCGATGGCTCTCAAGACCATGATATATTCCGCGCGGCCCTACCTGGACCTACCCGAGGAACCACGATCACGCGCGGGAGCTCGGTCAATAGGCGGAGGTTTATTTCAGAAACCCGAGCTACAGGTCATGAACATGATGAAGGCGCCAAGCAGTCAAGGCGGTCCAAAGAAGTTGTCTGATGATCAGGTCGAGCTCACGCGCAAGTGGCTGGCCCACAACGCCATTGAGAACTTTTGCAAGGGCGAGGAAAGAATTCACCGATTCTGCTACGAGATCCGAAATAGTATCAGCCGTCTTGTGGGTGATACGATGTCAGAGACCCCTGTCCTATGGGCTAGTGAACTCTTCCAACGAGAGCGGGCCAAGTACGAGGGCTCCAGCACCCGGGCCTTTCCAGGGTTGTCTATGCCAACCACGCCTCGGCCCTCGACAACTGCTAGCGAGGATCCGTTGCATACTCCAGTTTATGGAGGTGGCGTGCCTATTTCTGACTCGATGTCACGCATCTCCCAAGGCACACCATCCTTAGGCCAGAAGCCGTCAATTCAGAGTCTCATTTCGGATAAATGGCGACCGCAACGGGATCTACCCTCCATTGACGTCTCGTCCGTCGGAGGATCAATCGGTCGGGCTGCGTCTACATCGACCGGTGATACGTGCAGTACCTTTTGGTCTACACCGCAGCAGCACCCCATGTACGCTGCTAGCGTGTCGAGCGTTTATTCGCGACCGCCCTCTATGTTCAGCGAAACAGCAACCCGTCAGCCGCGTCGATCTGAGCGCAAGACGCAAGGCAAAACAGCTTTCATGGATGACCTTCGACAAACTTTGACCAGCCTTCTGCTGAGCGATCTGGGGTCTCCGGTATGGAGTTGTGGCAGCGAAACCGATGCTTGGTTCACCAACACGCTCGACCAGACTCGCATTCGAATGCAGATGCGAAGGCGAGCCGCTGTTCAGAAGTTCTATGCAGACTACGATGAGCGGTCCAAATATCTTCGCCAACATCGTTCCTCGGGTGGTCGCCGGAGCCGGTCTCTGGATGCTCCAGTGGTGCGCGGTGCCCAGGTCGAAGAAGCCTCAACCGATGTCGAACATGACGCGGAGGACTCCCAATCGGCATTTTCATACATGGCTGTCTTTCATCGGTTGATTGAATTGTTCTCACGGCATGGCAACCCTTTCGTCAAACTAAACGCACTTCGCGATTTGAGGTCACTTGTCGTGGCTTCACTCAACTCTTCTCATGACTCTCATACTTCAGTCCCAAGAACGACGCCTGTTCCGGGTGAGCCTGAAGTAGGCCGCAGCAACATTCCCCGGCCGCGTACTCGCAGCTCTCGTCACAGTTTCTCCGAGTCCCGGGCTGCCAATCCCCAAATGAATGGTACATTGCCGGTCGCTTCTCCGCCGGAATCTATCACCTGTGGCTCTCGGAGATCTGATTACTCCACCCCCTCTGATGATCAAATCGTAACCACTCTTCGAGATTTGATATTAGAAGTCAAGCCCAAGACCCTCTTCCGAGATCTGCAATTTATCTCGGCATTTGTTCCAGCGGAACAATTGAGCAAGACTGACCGTGGCACGGCTTTCCTCCAATTTGGGCTGGCCGCGCTGAGCCTCAAGGACGAGGTTTGCCATAGCATGGTCGAGATCGCGGACTGTATCGTGTCGCAGGAGCTCACTCGGCGACATCCTCTCCCTGGCTCCGACTTTTACCCTCGGCCGGGTCATGCCATTGAAGATGCAGCGGCGATGTGGATTATTACCGCTAAAGAAGGGAACCCAGTTGCGCAACGCGAACTGGCGATTCTCTACCTAACCCATCCGGAGCTTCTTCCCCGGGTGACACTGCCCCTGACTCGCCCGCGCGATACCTTCAAAGCGGAGATGATGTACATGCGGGGCAAGGATTCCAAGTCCGATCCACAGAGTATGTGCCTGGCGCTGCACTGGATGCAGCTCTCGGCGAGCGGAGGTGATGTCCTGGCGCGCAACCGCCTCCGCGAGCGCGAGGAATTCGATTCTATCGCTTGATATTCTTCATTGTTTTGCATTCTAGTTTCTTTCTCTCTCAGTATAGCTACACCATCTTTCCCTTCTTTTCATTTTGATTTCGATCTTCGAGGCGGGCCTTGGTTCGTTGCATATACAGATACCCCGATACCCCTCCTTGGGTGATTCGTCTGGTGTTAGAGATTCTATTCAGACTCTGCGACTCATCGGGAGTCCTATGGCGTTGCAAGGAAAGACGGGGCTATGAATGAAATCCGAGCATTTGAAACCGTATCCACCCTCGTGCATAACGACATAAATTGCTACCCAAGCCCTAATGTAGAATGATGCCAAAGACGTCAGGCGCCAAGCCCGACGTCATCAGACCCCACGTTACCTACCGCCCTTGGGTTTCGCAGCTGACTTTCTTTCCTCGAGTTATATCTGGATTCGATCTAATCATTATCCCTGGTGGCTGATTGTCCCCTGGAACTTTATCTCATCAGGTGCTGGTTGAATACGCCTTGTGCATCTGACACCCTCGTCAACCTCAACCTCGACCCCTCCCAGTGACTGTTATTACGCCCGTTTGAAAATCGGCCGGCGGCGCTTCGTCTGTTTGCCCCCAGCGATTTACCATGACTACCGCAACGCATATGCCGGCCAAGGCTCATAGCACCGACGAGGTGCACCACCGCCCGAAGGGTGAGTCCTCTCGCGAGACATGAAGCGGGGTATCCAGTCAAGACTTGATAAATTCTTACACGAAATGTTCGCGCTTCTCGATATAGGCATCCTCAAGAATAACAAGTCATTCGCAACTGCTCCCGCTGCTGCTGAGCCAACGGTTGTTATACCGACCGTGCCGTCCATCGCGGAACCGAACGACACCAAGGAGCTAACGCTCCAAAACACTCTTCAGAACGCCGGCAGGCGACGGTCCTCGTCAACGACGCGTCGTAGCTCGACTTCCCGCCGTCAGTCTGTCGCAAATGATATAGACGAAAACTCGCCCCGTCTGAAGTGGGATGAGGCCAACCTGTACTTGACGGAGCAAGAGCGCACCGCCAAGATGAAAATTGATGAGCCCAAGACGCCGTATGCCCCTCACTACGATCCTACCGAGGATGACGAGGAGATTCGGCTCGAAGAGGCACAGGAGAGTCTCATCGATGCGCAGGACGTCGTGGTTGATGAGCTTGACAAGACCACCAAAGGCGGTCAGCACAAGAAAGGCGTGTCCGAGAAGGATATCCCGGATTTAGAGTTAGGCGAGCCCGAGGAGTCATTCCAGGCTACGGTGGATTCGAAGTCTGATGCCCGTGTTTTCCGGGATCGGAGCATGAGTACGGACTCGCACAAGAGCGAGAAGCATGTTCATGTCGGTCCGGAGAATGGAGATGCCCCGGATGCCGATCATCCCATGACGACCGAGGAGGCGCAGGAAAAGCATCGCCAATTCGAGAAGCGGCGCAAACAACACTATGAGATGAGGAATATCAAGGAACTGCTTGCGTATGGACCATTCCCTCTTTTCGTCTTTTTGCCTATAAGAGAGAAACTAACATGTCAATAGTCATCCCGAAACCCTTGATCAAATGGAGGAAGACGAGGATGAGACCGAACCCGGTCCTCCACCACCAGTTCCTCATATTCCCCAACGCTTTCGCAATGGTCCGCAATGATTGTATGTTTATTTCTATTGTGATTGCTTACTTTTGGTCCCCGCGACGGTCTACCACTCAGCTCTTAGCACCTTTCTATCTCACCCTCCCATTCCTTACTTTGTTTGTTTTTACCGTATATTCCCCAAGCGATTACTCGAACTGATTCTTCATTCACCATTCTATCCTTTTTTTGCATTGGGCTGGCAATAGTCCATTCCTGCTAGACATCTAAATTGGGCACTCTCCTCTATGCTGTTAGTTCTTGTTGTGAGATCAATATATACTTAGCCCTTTCTCAGTTTGGTTCTTTTCATCAATGAACTGTAGTGGATGATGTATTTCTACTCTTCATGTAGGAATTGGTATAGACCTATGGACTGAAGATCTCACTTTCGTTATTTCTGCATGATACCTAATTGTCAATTGCAAGTATAGACTCACATGTTAGCCACTTAAAGTGATCATCATCCAATGATCCTCTCACTTCAAACGTATTAATCTCGCTTCCTCCGCATCAACTCGACATCATACGCGCTCGCCGTAACAGACTCTGCCTTGCCGGTCTTTTCATCAACGTGGAACACAAATCTATCTATCGGAACATCACGATACGTAAACTGATCAAGCGTACTCGCCCAATCTCCCACATCATACATCTTAGAAAACAAATGCCCAGCAACAGGTCCAGTCGGGTTAACAGTCGTCATCTGGAAAGCAATCTGTCCCGAAGCCTTCGAATCCCAGATGGTAGGAACAAGTCTGACGAAATCGGGGTTCACAGATGAACCGCTTTGAGCAGCGATGCTCAGAAGCGTCGTCGCCAGGATACTCTTCACATCGGTTCCATTACTGATCCACTCTGTGACTGTCAGGCCTGGGGCTGCGTTTTCTGAAGGCACGGATAGAGTCAATGTTGTGTTGAGCCTTTTGTTTTTGGGCGTGTAGGTTCCCGCCAATTTGGACATTGCTTCGTTCCGGGCTTGTTTCGTTAGGGCTGGCATTATTGATTCTGTGAGTTGATCGGCGATTAGTTGTAAGGCTTTTGTGTGATCGCCTACGGAGCTGGCGCCGAGGATGGTAAAGCCGATGTCGAAGTCTGGTATGACGGCGAGTAAGCCACAATAGTTGCCTGAATCGCCTAGTTTGGTGTAGATGTTGGTGACCACGCCTGTGTCTGGGTGTACGTAGCGGTAGATCTCCCATGGACGACCGAGAGCATAGTGTAAGTTCCCGGTGAAAGTCACTGGTTTCATCCAGCGGTTTGTCTTGTCCATGGACATGAGGGTTGAGTTGAGAATACTTGTTCCAATCTTGGCTAGGTCGTTTATGGTCGAGAAAATGCCACCGGAGGGTGTGGTGACGGGGACATTGAGCAGCTCAGTGTCTAGCGTAGTGGGAACGACGGTGCGAGCAATGACCTTGGGGTTAGTGGGTGGATTGGGGGAGGTATTTGCCAGGCCGAGAGGCTTGAAGATTGCCTCGCGGTATAAGTCATTGATTGGTTTTCCGGTCAAAGCAGACAGGGCTCCGCCGAGGAGGAAAAAGCTGGCATCGGAGTAGAGTGGGTTTGCTGCAGGAAGGTAGCGAGGAGGACTCCCAGCCATGCCTTTGGCGTATTCCTGGAAAGTGCAGTTCTCGAAAGATCCAGACTCGAGATACTTCGCACATGGATACTTCTCGAGCTCTGTCAAGTTTGCCGGGGGCAGGCCCCACGTCTTCAGGACAGAAGGGTCAGCCATGGCTGATAGCAGAAAATCTGAACTGATTGGCAGACCCAGACGTGGGATGCCACCGATATGAGCGGCGATATCGGCCACAGTAATCTTGTCCCAGTGTATAGTATCGATCGAAGTGTGCGTGGATGCCTTTTGCGCGGCATCTTTAAAGCCCGTGAAAATGTCTGCCAACGGCGTGTTCCAGTCACTCTCGTTCAATTGGATCATACCCGCGTATGCAGTGATGAGCTTGGATATACTCGCCACGCGGTAGATTGAGTTTGCATCGACCTTCTTTGTGCCGTAAGTGCCATTCAGGGTGGAGAGGGCTGTATGATGGTATTGCATAGAGGTAGCATTCAGATCGTGTAGCGAGAACATGCCCATGGAGAAAGTTGAGTTCTTCAGGAGACCTGATGCCACTTTACCCAGTCCTTTACCACTGAGGGTTTGGTTTAACGTCGTGGTCACATTCTTCCAGCTTGCGGCTACGACGCTGGATTTGGAGCTGATATCCCTGGGTGCAGGATAAGCAGGACCCGGGAGACCTCCCAGCACAGTTGGGATGCAAAGGAGCGGGAGAAAAGTGAGAGCGGCTTGGAAGACTCTCATTATGCCGAAAATGGTGCAGTAGGTGTGAATTCATTGCGGAGAGATTCGACATATTTATATAGTTGGCGAGCTGTGTTAAACCAGCGGGCTATGATGTGATGAGTGTTATTTCAATTCCTCCCCACAGAATAAACAGGCGTGGCAGAGCACCTAGGAAGTGTTGAAGGATGAAATGGCTCAGCCAATTACAGACGATGTTTTGTATCGATTGTAGACATCTATGGAAGATCAGCGCAATTTGGGCCAAATCGGGAGCGCAACTTCCATCTACAAATGGACAACACTAAACCTAGTCAGGACGCAGGTCCCGCTGGCCATTGAATCTGGTATTCTCATACGAATAAAGATACTGATGATAGCGGTCTATGATCCCTAGTTGGTCTGCGACGAATGTTTTTAAATAAAAATCTATACTCCAGGACCTCGGTCATACTTGGATGTTTCCTTTAGTCATTATCGGTCGCTTTTCGCACGACAGGGCAATGAATGAAAAACATTTTCATTTGTTGTGATCTTTGTCGAATTCTTGCTCGATCCGCGAGACATGAGCCCATTACTACCTTCGTATGGAGATAGGGTTATACAAGTTTGCGTTTATTCATCGAGTATTCAGAGAAGTGAAAGGCGTCGGTATATGACTTTGGACTGTAGTATTGGCAGTGATAATTAGATGGTCCGATGCGAGAGCAACCAGTCATATCTGTTGACAATAAACTACCACCATGGATCAACTAGTGTTGGTCTTTGGCTGAGTAGCGTCACCTCATGCCAAGAATAACATGGGCGTAGAAAGGGAGCGATAGCTAAATATTGGAGCTGAGGTCATGTAATGTTTCAATTTGTTGAATTGTAAAACTAAAATATATCTGCTCTATATTCCAGCTTTGGACTTTTGCATATATTTACAGACACAAAAGGAGATGTTGTTGACATCAATCTAATTTCACGCTTCTACTCCGTCCAAATGTTTATTTTGATCGAATGCTCCACCGTAAACATATCCAATCTCTCAGGTATCCACAACAGACCATGAGATTAGCGAATCTTGCAGACTCTTCTGATGCTACTAGAGTACGACAGCCACTCATCAGCGCATATGAATGTCCAATCAAAGTATAAACAAAGTCTAGACCCGTCTAACGGCTGAGGGTCGCAAATCAGGATGACAGGTGGGGCCACGGGGAAAGATTGATAAGTGGTCCCGACTATTGACAATTTGCCTGCCCCTGCCTTTTGTTTGCCCCTGACCGTCTCTTTCCACCTTCCACTCTCCACCCAATTCCATCATGTCTGACCCGACACCCGTCAAACAACCCGTTGCTGAGCCTGAAAAGCTCGAAGCGGTGCCGGCTACTGACAAGGCTGTGGAACCTTCCACCGCTCAGCCTGAAGCTACTGGCGAGGATGTTGATGCCATCACCAAGGCCGATGAGCCTGCCTCAAATGCGCCCGCTGGAACGACCACTGAGATTTCGGCAGCGAAGCCCGAAGAACAAAAACCAGCACACCCAGCATACGTGACCAAGATTCCCTCCCTGAGCGAGTTTTTCGAGCATTTGCCCAAAATATTGAGCACCGTTGGCCACAATGAGATGTGGGGTGTGTCTCTAAAGGGCAGCGAGGACATTCCGACTGTCAATGTGCTCATCAAGTTCCTGCGCGCCAACGAGGGCAATCTACAAGGCGCCGAGGACCAGCTTCGCAAGGCTCTGGAGTGGCGAAAACAAATCAATCCTCTGGCTCTACTTGAATCCGGTCGCTACAGTACCAAGAAGTTTGATGGCCTCGGATATATGACGATCTATGAGGAAGAAGGTCGCCCGCTAGTGTTCACCTGGAATATCTATGGCGCTGTCAAGGACATCCAATCCACCTTCTCTGACCCCGATGAGTCAGTAGCACTTTATAGCAGACCTAATGAAAGACCAATGCTGACTTGACCAGGTTTGTGCGATGGCGCGCCGCTCTCATGGAGCTTGCGGTGCAGGAGCTGAAGATGAAGGATGCCACCACCGTCATCGAATATGATGGTGAAAAAGATCCTTACCGGATGATTCAAGTGCACGATTACTTGAACATCAAGTTTTTCCGCATGGATCCTGCAGTACGCAGTGCGACCAAGAAGACCATTGATGTCTTCTCCACCGCGTACCCCGAGCTGCTGCGCGAAAAGTTCTTTGTCAATGTTCCGTCGATCATGGGATGGATGTTCTCCGCCATGAAGCTCATCCTGAGTCGCAACACCACTCGCAAATTTCATCCGATCTCCAATGGTGTCAACTTGGCGCGCGAATTCGATGCATCTGTGGCGGACAAAATCCCCAAGGCTTACGGTGGAAAGGGCCAGGACTTGAAGGATGTCGCCCGAACCGTCCCATTAGTGGAGGATGAGAAAGAAGAGAAGAAGGAAGAGAAGAAGGAAGAGAAGAAGGAAGAGAAGAAGGAAGAGAAGAAGGAAGAGAAGAAGGAGGAAAACAAGACCTCTGGCGCTGCTACCGCTACAGAGACTTCTACCAAGGCGGCCGAGACTGAGGAACCGACCAAGCAGGAGCCTGTTGAAGCAAAGCCTGATCAGCAAGAAACGACCAAGGAGGAATCCAAGGAAGCGGAAAAGGCAACCGAAGCAGCTGCTTCCGAGGCAAAGTAATTATTGCGGGCTTTAGTCCACGTCTGTTGTGATACCCGGATGGTGCAGTGGTTGACCCGCTCTCCCCTTGTTTTAGTGTGAGTTTGTGCTTTCGATTCTATTTAGACCTATTACTCTCCAATCAACAAGACTATTCGTATGAAATTCGCATTGCCTGATAAAGTAAACGGGTTTGTATAGATGTGGTAGGGGCATCCGCACCAACCACTTGCGCAACGCCCTTATCGTCGGATCCGCCTTCAACTTGCGCAAACCGTTGAGCTGCTACCGTCGCAAACCCTCTTTCCCCCTCATTGAACCCATCCAGCGACCCCTCACCCCTCACCCCTCACCGCTCCCAGGATGTCATTCACTTCCTGCTAAACCTTTTCTCATTCCTGACCTCCACTCCTCCACTCCCGTCCGAAACACCCTCTCGTCTTGATCCACCGACCACATTCGCATCGACTTTACAACGCCTCGCGGCGAACCTGAACCACCATGTCCGTTTGGAACCCTGACAACATCCGTGATGTCGCCGAGTCAGTTGGGGTGAACAATCTCAACAATGATGTGACGGAAACTCTTGCCCGGGATGTGGAATACCGGGTCGCGCAGGTCCTGGAGGAGGCGCTCAAGTCAATGCGCCATGGAAAACGCACCATTCTCACCACCCAAGACATTGCCCTGGCTTTGCGCAGCTTGGATGTCGAGCCTCTTTACGGATACGAATCTCTTCGTCCGTTGCGATTCGGCGAGGCGTCGCTGGGCCCCGGACAGCCTTTGTTCTACCTGGAAGATGAAGAGGTGGACTTCGAGAAGCTGATCAACGCGCCATTACCTAAAGTTCCAAGAGAAGTTTCATTTACTGGTGAGTGATTCCACATTGCAGATAGCCTGAGTACACACTGAACCTCTCCAGGCCATTGGCTCGCCGTCGAAGGCGTGCAACCGTCCATTCCCCAGAACCCGACTGCCGCCGATTCGCGAAATCTTGAACTGGTATCGAAGGGACCAAACGCAAACTCAACGCTGGCAGCAATGAGCGGCTCGGGTGACGTGTCTGTGAAGCCCTTGGTCAAGCATGTTCTTTCTAAGGAGCTGCAACTGTACTTCGAGAAGGTTTGCAGTGCATTTTTGGACGAGACGAGTGAGGATTTTCGAACTTCTGGATATGCTAGTCTACGGGAAGATCCAGGCCTACACCAGCTGGTTCCGTATTTTGTCCAGTTCATTGCCGAGAAAGTCACCCACAGTCTCAAGGATATCTTCGCGCTTACCCAGGTCATGCACATGGCCGAGGCCCTGGTGCAGAATCAATCTCTCTATGTCGACCCCTACGTGAGTTCAATGCTTGTAATTTGACGTTCGATTGGCTAAGTGGTTTAGGTTGCATCTCTGGTCCCTCCTATTTTGACCTGTCTGACCGGCCGACAACTTGGTGGCTCTGCGGAACTTGCCGAGCAATTCGCGCTGCGTGATCTGGCTGCTTCTCTGCTTGGCCTCATCGCGAAAAAATATTCACATTCCTCGCAAATGCTGCGGCCACGTCTTGTCCGCTCATGTCTCAAGAGCTTCCTGGACCCTTCCAAGCCTTTTGGAGCCCACTATGGCGCTGTCATTGGCATGCAAGCTGTCGGTGGTGCCGAGGTGGTTCGAGCTCTTATCGTTCCCAATCTCAACGAATATTCCAAGCTACTCAGTGACGGCCTTGATGATAGTGCTCGTCGTCCGGCGGCCGAGCGAGTCTTGAATGCTCTTCTTGCTGTTCTCGTGTCTCTTCGTGATGGTCGTCCATCTTTGGCAAATGGCCATGCAACAACTTTGACGGAGGAGCTGCGGTCCCAGTTGACGGAGAAGATCGGCGACCTGATTGCATCCCGAATTGCTGAGGCCAATGAGGTGCAGTTGGCCCACCTGCTTCTGGAAGCATAAGAGCCTGGGTTTCATTTAAACCTTTCATTTAGTTGATAAAAGCCTGGCGGGGGTACTCATCTGGAATGGCGTTTCAACCCAGGCGTTCATGGCAATATGAATTGATTCTCAACTCCAATTATCTCCTTCCTCGTTCAGTAGTTGCTTCATAGAGATTCGTGTAGATCAGGCTTATGTCAGCCATCTAGGAAGTTGATTCTGCCTGTGTAGACCGCTCGTGTGCGTTCCAAGATTCTGGACCATTTGGGAATCGCTTTCCTTTCTTTCTGTTTTGGAGCTATTGTCCTGCACTTGCCTCTGCTGCAGCAATTAGCGCGCCTGGTGAGTCATGATCAAATCTCCTGCAAATGCGGTGTAGCTGCAGGCACCACAAGATCTGGAACTAATGATCGCATTCCCTGATGTCAGACAGATTTTGCTCCGGAGTGCCCCACGAACCCGGGCCCACACACAAAATCGCTCACTGCCAAGCAACCTCGTCTCCAGGACAAACATTTTACAGCTGTTCCCCTCTTCTCGAGGCCTGAAATAGAGATCACAAAATATTATCTTGACCAGGGATCTCGAGAGAAAGCATTTGCTTCTTCCTGGTCTCTTTAGCAAGCAATCAATTCCACCTCGGGCAGTCATCGGGCGTCTGCTCAAAGCCCGACACTTCTCTGCTGCCTCCCCGCCGATGTTCACGACTGTGGCTTTGCGCGATATCGTGCTTTTCTGAGCCGACTGTTTCTTCGTGTCTTCCATGAGCCCGAAGGATCTTCTGCGATTCCTGTCTAAGCCTGCGAAGTAGGTGTGCTTTTCCTTAGCAGTTCTTTCTAGCGGAAAATTACGATTGCATCTTGTGAGAACCTTCCTGCATTGACTTGATCTACCCTTTTTTCAAGAGTCTGGATTATGTTCAATTGTCAAATCACTTTATGCGCGTAAAATCACGAACTGACGCCCCAACCCCTCCATAGGCCTCGATAACACGACTCACGTCCATCGTCCCCCACTTCCGCCTCTTACTACCTTTTCACCCAGGAGCAGATACTCTCGTCTGCTAGACCCGATACTTTGACCGGTATCGGTATCTTCCAGCACGAGGGTACCGGTCTGACAGTCACCATTCCTTGTACCATCTTTTCCCTTTCCTTCGCCTTTCTTCCTCCCTAGCGGCCCTTCTGGTCTGTCTGGGTTATTCCATCTGCCTGGTCTGTCAGCCAGTCCCCTTTGTTCAAGGGCCTTCTCTTCTCAGACGGGCATCGCCCCCTTGTTCGTCTGGGCAAGTAGACAGTGCTTCTAAAGCCTTTTTGTCTCCAGCACACGGTACCCAGGGCGGTTCAACGTCATCTTCAGTCTTCAACTCCGTTATTCTTGCTCAAAACTGCCAGCCTCGGCTGCACTGATCAACGGATATGGTTCACGTCGGCATTCCGAAGAATTACACTCAGTCCCCGTCGTCTTTCGCCGGGACGCCTTCTCTGGTCATCAATCATGAGGCTGCTCAGGATCTTGACTCCACCAATGCCTTTGAAGGTATGTCGGCTTCTTGTGATTCTGGCGCGGTATGGTTTCTGATTTTGTGTTTTAGGACCCGAGAAGCTGCTCGAAGTGTGGTTTGCTCCGTCAGCCACCGAGCTTGGTGCCGCGGGCCCGCAGGGCCTGAAGAAAGTGTCAAGTGAAATCTGGAAGGACATGTTGGATCTTGTCAATTGTCAGGTGCTTTCTGTCGTCTCCTCTGAGGATGTCGATGCGTACTTGCTATCGGAGTCTAGCATGTTCGTCTGGCCGCACAAGCTGATCCTTAAGACTTGTGGCACCACGACTCTCCTCTCTGGTCTTCCGCGGATATTGGAGATTGCGACCCAGTTTGCCGGTTTCCCGCGCGCAACAGGCCATGCCTCTCAAGGTATTGCAGTAGCTGCGGCTCCTTATCGCGTCTTTTACAGCCGTAAGAACTTCTTGTTCCCAGATCGTCAGCGCGGCCCCCACCGCAGCTGGCGCGATGAGGTCCGTACGATGGACAAGTTGTTCCAAAATGGCAGCGCCTACATGATTGGCAAGATGAACGGGGAGCATTGGTACCTGTACCTAACCGAGCCTCACACTCTTCTGACGCCACCAGCGAGTCCCAAGGATGAATTCCCGGAGACTGAGACCAAGGTTCTTGACTACCCGGCTCCCCCCATGGGCGACTGCGACGAGCACGACGAAACACTCGAGGTGTTGATGACTGATTTAGAAGAGGGTAATGCCAAGCAATTTTACCTGGATCATGCCGCCGCTGTGGCTGAGAAGCGGTATCGTAACTACGACAAAGATGAAGGAGTTGAGCATGTCGATGTGTTTAGCAATGGATCAGGCATGGATGATCCAGAGGTGCAAGGCGATCTTGTCCTCCCACCTGAATTGACCACGGAGGGCCATGCGCTTGGCACTGTGGTCTCTGAGTCGTGTGGCCTGTCGGACGTCTACCCAAAGAGCAAGTTCCCGGACGCCCGTATTGACGCCTATCTGTTTACGCCTTGCGGCTTCTCTGCCAATGGCGTTGTGCCTGCTGCGGATGGCAAGACCATGACTCACTATTTCACGGTGCATGTCACGCCGGAGCCTCACTGTTCGTATGCCTCCTTTGAGACCAATGTTCCGCATTCGCAGAACGGCAAGACCACCGCCGACATCATCCAGCAGGTCGTTGATATCTTCAAGCCCGGTCGATTCAGTATCACTGTGTTTGAGACCAAGCCCGCGATTGATGAAGTTGATGGTAATCTCAGTGGCTCCCAGGACACGCTGGATTCGCAGCGCCAGGCTCTGCGCCGCAGCCCCAAGATGGAGCATGTCGAGGGCTACCGACGTATCGACCGCATCGTCCATGACTTGAACGGATACGATCTCGTCTTCCGTTACTATGAACGCAATGACTGGAAAGGGGGGGCGCCCCGGATTGGAGAATTCCTTTGAGGACACAGACATATGCCGAAGTCCTCGGGACCTTTTCTCTCCGGCTTTGTTTTCAGTCTTGCCGCCAGATATCATTTGACTGCTTCTGCTTTTTTAAGCTGCTTAGGCTGCTTTTTGCATCTCGTTCTGCTCTCCTGTCATTACATCGTACGTAGCGTTGCATATTTTATGCTCTGGGCGACTCGTTCTTTAAGCATCCACGCTCCAGCTGAGCATTATCTGCGATGGATATTTCGGGTTCATGTTGGTTATTCTAATTCAATCATTGATTATCCACAGAGTCCCTACAATCTCAGTAGTTAGTGCGCAGTATTGTGATTTGAGTGTCGACGTGTCGGGGAGATTCCTGATTGGGCAAAGACGCGTCCTGTCTATATGTCTATAACAGGCAGGCGGTCTACCCCAGACTTCTCATTGCAGCTTCAGTATCGAATCGCCGTCAATTGGTTGCGTACAGGCAGCAGTGACATTTTTCTACTTTCTTCTTCTGTGACTTCACAGCTCTGCCTAGCTCTCTGTATCGCGATCTCTCTTTCCTCGCGATCTCTCAATCAATTGCCTTTACTTTGAGCTTCCCCTGCTTCCTGAGTTCAACTCCATACCATCCGCTCGTTCAGCAACCCTCACGACTACCTCTGCTTCTCATCATTCGCATCTCTTCAGAGAACTTTCACTACCTAGGTCTAGCTCTCGCTTCCGTCTCACTCCCACAAACTATTCCAATCAATCAATACCCTTAACACGCTGGCCACAATGTCTTCTCCACCACCATACCAGAACCCAACCAACCCTCTCAAACGACCATCCATCTCCTCCGCCGCATCCCAGCCTCTCGGCAAAAAGCCGCGCACTCATCCCCTCCGCCAAACCTCATTCCCGACTTCCCTCGATGCAGCCGAACGCAGTTTCGGACAGACCAGCGACGCGGGCAGCTTGACAGGCAGTTTCACCGGAAGTCTCGGCGGAACCAGTGGAGATGGAGTGTTCGCTGCAGGACGCTCTAAGAAACGCGGTCGCAAGAGTAAGGTAGATAAAGAGCGCGACCGCGATGATGGGCTGAGTACTCGCGGCGGCGATACGCGCTCGGGGTCTGTGGATGTGGAAGGCTCTGTACGAGGGGGCATGGGTGGAGGAGGTGGCGGTCCAGAGGACGCAGAAGACGAGGACGACGATTATGAAGGGGGGCTTTTTGGCCGGGAAGAGGGGACTACGGACACCGAGGCTGAGAAGAAGAATCTTGCGTATGTCTCGTGCGCGTGCCGTGCTACAGGCCAAGGACTCGTGGACAGTGTTACTGACGATATCTTGATCATTTAGGATTCTGGTGGACGCTTTCAACCCGGCACAGTCCGAGCGATATGACCTCTACAAGCGAGCTAAGCTTCGCAAAGAATCACTCCGTCGTATCGTCAACCATGCGCTTTCGCAGTCGGTACCCGCGAGTGTGGTTACCACCGTCAACGGTTTCACCAAGGTGTTTGCCGGTGAAATCATCGAGAAAGCGCGGACGGTCCAAGCCGAATGGGCCGATGCGCACGACCAAGCCGCAGTGGCCGCTTTTGAAGCCGAAGAAGCCGCTGCGGAGAGTGCTGCTCAAGCTGCAGGAACTCAATCCATGTCCGCTACGCCATCCTCATCCACTGCCCCAGGGGCTCTGAGCAATGGAGTCAAGAAAGAATCTCCCGACACAGCTCAAGGCACACCATCCTCTACACCAGCTCATCATCCTAACTCTACATCATCTCCGGCGCCGGCCAATCACGTCTCTTCCACCTCACAGCAAGCCGGTCGGCCTCCGGCTCAGAATGCAGCATCACTACGTCCGCCGCGACAATTTCGACCCCCACCAAACCCTCATCGAGGTCAACTCCTTCCCTCACATCTACGAGAAGCTCTCCGACGGACGAAACGCGATGGCGAAGGCGGCGGTGTTGGTTTCTCAGGACTGAGTATGGACAATCTAGGTGTGAAAGGCTCATACGCCTGGAACTCCGGCACAGTCGGCGGACGACGACTCTTCCGCTGAATCTTGGGTTTTTTATTCTTTATTTTCTCCCCCTTCTGGCTGGAATACCTTGAAGTGGCGTTTGGTTCTTGTAATATCTCTTTTGGGATCAAGCCTCCTGTGTCGAGGCTTTATTAGATCTGCTGCACTGTTATACATACTAGCGGAGTTTTCCTTTGCGATGATTTACGGGATTAAATTCGATACCATGGTTTGGGCAAGGTTTCCCGCGCCTAGCTTTTGTATCATCAGACTTTCAATGTACTTTATTGCGGGAAGGGTTTCTACTGGACTATCACGTCTTAGCCATCGGCCATGTGATTCTAAACAGAAATGAAGTATAATTGAATACCGCTTATGAGAAAGTTGGATTTAGCTAAGCCGTGAATCTACTTTTCGAATATCCCCACGTTGAAGAATCGCAACTCTTTATACATGCCAGGACCAGTTCACAACACCTGCAAGCATCCCACGTCGATACTATGCTATACACGGTATAGCATATGCTGAGGCCTAGCAAGTTCGGCCCTCGTCATACCACTGGACTATATTGGACCCGTCTGGGCAGCCCGTTCAGCAATGTCGTTTAACTAGAATCGCGTGATTGGGTCATTGATACAGACCTAGGTAGGTATGCGACGGTCGTCCATGCCGGACTAATTAGTATGGGTGGTCGTTTGCAATATCGGCTTCGATCTCTGGCGAATTCTATACCTGCCCGTTGAAACGAGTATAGTCCTTGTGGCAACGATGTTTATGCGGTTTGGGTGCCGAGTTGTTGTTTACATTGGGATGATTTTATACTTTCATCAAAATGCGGATTCTTTACCATCATGATATCTATTGAGGTAGTATTTCATGCTACCTAATGATGTCTAGAAACATTTCAAATGCAGCCATCTACGGCATGCTCCTCAGCGACATTTCCTTCAACATCGTCCTAAACGCCTGGATTGAGAACCACACCTACGTCCGGAAACTATTCTCTATCCCATTGACTATATCAGGTCTATTGATTGCTTCCTGTCCAGGTGAACACCCAGAATGGTCCTCATGGTCCAACCACGTGTTCCAGCTAGCACAATATATCTTCCCTGCGGACGTCAACATCGGCAAACGGTACACAGCACTTGAGAAAGAGACGGAAGCTTTGCCTTTGCCTGCTGCGTCGATTCCTATGCAGACTGTATGATTTGCATTCGATGTCTACCGAGTTGGACATTTGTTCTGTATAAATCTATACCAAACGCCGAGTAGTTCGTGAGCAACTCGTCTTGACAAGGAATCGAAATATAAGGGGGTCCTTAATAGCGACTAATAAATTGAGGCTTCTAATAATAGCCTATAATAAATAAAGGTCCTTAACTACTCTAATATCGAGACCTATAATAGAACTAATATAAAAATATGTATAGTATTTTATATAAATCTTAATATTAAGTTGACAATAGACTAGCATTCTTCTTTCGAGTTTATCGTTTTGAACCCATCAAAACAAGAGAGCCTCTAAGAGGGTTCTTGTCGAAGAAAGAAACATTGTTGGTACAAAATGATGAACGAGAGCAGGATGATTTCTACCAGGTGGATAGCTTGTAATACATAATAGAATACCAAAGCGCCATAATTTACAGTTTGTACAAATCGTCTATCACTTTCGCCCCGAGACCTTCGCCCTGGCACGCTCCATCTCACGCCACTGCGCCTCGCGCCATTGCTCGTCCTTGCGAGATTCCTGGCTGCCCGAATAAGCATCCCATCGCGCCTTGTTACGACGCTCGAGCTCTTCATAATCAAAGACCCGTTGCTGCTTTTCATAGAGCTCAGCTTTCTTGCGCTCGGCTTCTGTCAAACGAGGCGGCGGCAATTTAGATCCATCGGCCGCCTTGCCAGTATCGCCTTTCAAAGATTTGTTCATGAAATCCTTGAGCTGAGCAGCATTACGATCAATGAAGCTGACGTCTTGATCCTTGTTCTGTTGAGATTTCACCCGCTCTCGCTCCCGTTCCAGCTGAGCCTTCATATTCCGTGTAAGACGGAGTGTGCTATCATCGACTTGTGCAGGGGCTTGCTGGGGAATGGTCATGTTCATCCACCGGCGGAATGCATGGGAGTGCATCAAGTACGCTTGGCCGACTGCGAACAAGCCGGTGGCCGCGAAATAGAGTTGGAGAGCGCTGGGAACAAAGGCCATGAACGCCAAGGAACAAGTCGGAAGCCCATATATCATGATTTTGCCAACAGGGCCACGCATCATATCAGCCATTCCAGCCTCGCCTCCACGCTGTTATGTTGACAGTTAGCCAACGGTGTAATCATCGTGGTAGCGAAGAGCAACGAACCTTGAGGGTCAAGTACAAGAAGAATGAAGTCAGAACCGGAAGCACAAAGAGAGGATCGGCCACAGTCAAGTCCTTTATCCAAAAGAATGTCTCATTAGCCAACCCCGGCACTGGCAACGCGGCCATGCCTCGAACGACTCGGAACATGCCGAATGCGAGCGGCACTTGAATCATAGGAACGAAGGTTTTGTATGTTTTGATCCCATGGTCCGCGTGGATTTTTTGAACCTCTGCCCGATACTGCTGAGCCAATATGGTGTTCTGGTTTGGCCCTTGCATGGTTTCAAACATTTTTGTGCGAACCGGCCCGGTGAGATGTTTGACATTGTTGACTTTCGCACCATTGTCAGAGGCATTGAGCATGGGCTTCAGAAGTGCAGCACGGATCAGGACACCCAAGGCCACAATGCTGGCCCACCATGGTAACCCTCCCCAGATGTGAATATGCTCAATCATCCATTGCATCATACTCGCAGGACCCCAGCCATAATCCAAGCCAAGCTGCTTGAGATAGCCGATTTTCTCGGGAAGCGCAGAGAGATCAACGGTGGAAAGGTCATCGAATGCCGGGGGTGAGCCTGACGCGGATATGTCGGCGGTCGAGTGGGCTGCTGGACCGGAAGAAGATGAATTGAAACGGATCGAGGCTGGGCCGACTGCGGCGGATGCAGTCCAGGGGTCCAGTACAGAGGAAGCAGAGATCAATTGACTCCGTTGACTCGGCATGCGCAGGCGCTGTATCCGAAAGGTCGATATCTGCGGGAATCAGTCAACTTCCGAGGTCAGTGCAAGATCACCAGAAGTCACCAACCGATCGGGTGGTTCGAGGAACTGCGGTAAGCCGTTGCCGCATGATGGCAGAAGCAACACCGGGCCCCTTGAGGCCAGCCGCTCCGATCATAGTGTTTGGAAAGGTGGAATGGTGAGTGGAACCGGAGATTGTAGATGCTCCTGGCCTTTTCGGGAGACTTTTTCTGCCGGGCGGCGAGAGTCGGTAAACATCTTGCCGCGACAATACGGGATAAAGCAGTGTCTATGAGAGGCGTTTTTTCAATAGATGTGAATTTCTAGTAGGATGCAGTGGATAAATTCGAAGATTCGCCAGGCGCCATAAGCAGTCTATATACAGGCGCACAGCCAGGTCTTAACCGAACGCAGGTATCACTCCCATAAACAAGTGCCGGTTTTGAGGTCCAAATAATAAATGCAGTCGCTTAGTTATCTAAAGTCCTTCTGGGGTTGTAGATCATTGTTGAATCACTCCAGGGCAGAGGTGTCCTTTAAACCAGCGGCCGAGGTTAGACGCCTTCGCTCGGATGGGAGCTCTCGCATCTCGACTCCAGGGCCCACGGGATGAGACCGGCGGTATGTCGGGAAAATCTGCAGGTCCAAATCAGTGGTTGTAGCCAGGAATGATTGTCTTAGTGTCACATACCTTGGTGTTCGACCATCCCAGGCGGAAGGCTGCCTCGTGAGCAAAGAGCTCACCAAAACCCAACATCAAACCGTTGACGAATGGCAGAAAGAGGTTGATAGCTGCTCCACGAAGGACACTCCAGACAGTCGGTGGCGAGTATAGAATGATCGGGGAGCTGGAGGTGGAGGGTGGAGAAGAGGTCATCTCGTTGTTCGCCGAGTAGTTTTCGGAATCAGAGGGGACTGTCATTGTTGAGTCATAAAGCTCGACTCGCGAGCCGGCAGCATCAGAGGCCATTGATAGTGAGGACTGAGAGTATATGGAGAGAGCCGTAGACGCGGGTGTCAGGATGGTTGACGTTGGCCAGGAATCGCGACTCGAGTGAACACTGGTGGACCATGGAGGGATGGTGGCTTATGTCAGCGAGTTGGCTGTGGAGTTTTGATCGACAACGTACTGCGTATCCAAATAGTAGTAGTCTGTAGTTGCTGAAGTATTCTAAACCAAGTCCAGGTAAAATGTGACTAGCGACCTGGGGAATTATAATTGATTCCGAGCGGTGAATTTGTCTAATCTTAGTTCACAGGAAAAAGTTGAAGCAAAAGATAATCTTGTATGCGTGCATGGTATTTGCTTAGGTTTTGATCAATATCAATACGAAAATACGCATAGTCTAAGCTATCAAACATGCTAGGAAATGGACCACAACAGTACACCTATCAGTTCAACCCTTCTAAATGATTGATATAGATCAGAGCTCGGGCACTATCGGACTATATAATATTCCGCTCCGGCTGACCAATTGAGTGACGTAGGCAGTTTTACCTATCGCTGATGTTTAGCTGGTCCATGTCAACTTTCTTTACTTTTCAAAACGCGCTTTCACGTCTAGCACAAGCCTTTGTTCAAACCCCTTGTCACCACAGACGCGATATCTCTTTTTCTTTGAACGCAATATTGCTGCACGTATCTTGAACTATCCAAACATGGATCATAACCCCGCGGACCATGATGAGGTCGTGTCTCAATTCTGTGCCATGACTGGTACTCAGCCCGCAGAGGTATGTTTTACATCTCAATTATATATAATCCCGGTCGCTAATATCAATGCACTACTTTCTAGGCTCAAGAGTACCTGTCTGCTAATGCCTGGGATATTGAAGCTG